>JAWNPL010000083.1:0-465239 GCA_035047545.1 Drosophila paranaensis | reverse complement strand
AGATCGGACACATGAGTTGTCCGGCTGTGCTTATCCGTCTCCGCCTTGATTCGGCATATGACCGGCGAGATGAAGCTGACCACTGTATACGGTCCTCCGTATCGTGGAGCCAGTTCTTGCCGCAAATCCTTCAGCGGCATTAGACAGGTGGCGCTCTTTCGCCCACACCCTGTCCCCTATGGGTGGTTTCAACTGTCGCCGACTCAGATTGTAATGCCACTGTTCCAATGCTCGCCGTGGCTTCATGAGCGTGCATGTGCATTTGCAAGTGCGTGGGCGTACGCAAATCCTAAGTGGTGGTGGTGTCCGTTTCGTATATGCTTTTTCGCTCGTCTTCATGAGCCGCGCTGTGCAGCCGAGATTGTTGTTGTTTGTGACGGCGCTCTCTCGCATCACAGTTACAGCTGACACTGTTGTTGTTTTGTTTGGCGCGGGCTCTCTACAGTTACAGCTGATACTGTTGTTGTTTGCCCTAAAGAGGGCTCGCCTCAGTTACAGCTGACACTGTTGTTGTTTGCGGGAATACTATTCCAGCTGCGATTGTTGTTGTTTTCGCCGTCACTTCAGGCGGACTAATCAACAACAATACACATAGCTATTGTATTCATCCTCCGCCTGATATGGCTTCAGATCGGACACATGAGCTGTCCGGCTGTGCTTATCAGTCTCCGGCCTTGATCCTGCATATGACCGGCGAGAAGAAACTGACCACTGTATACGGTCCTCCGTATCGTGGAGCCAGTTTTGCCGCAAACCCTTCAGCGGCATTAGACAGGTGGCGCTCTTTCGCCCACACTCTGTCCCCTATGGCTTGCTTCCACTGCTGCCGCCTCAGATTGTAATGCCACGTCTGATCCTGAGCCGCCTTTTGCAGATTTCGCCTCACAATCTGGAACCCTTCGGCAAATTGGTGACAATCTCCGTGGATGCTTGTGTTGTCTGGCACGGTCCCACAGTCCGTGCGTCAAACAAGGCCTTAGGCAACCTGGGCTTACGCCCTTGAGTGAGGAAGGTTGCGGAATACCCTGTAGAGGGCAAGACGCTTCTATTGACGGTAGAAGCTCTGGTAGAGCCTCGTCCCAACAACGTTGATCGCTGCCCGCAAATTGCGCGATCATCGTCTTGACAGTGCGTTTGGCCCTCTCAGTGGGATTCTCTTGAGGCGTGTATGGCGTGTATGATGCACTCCCAGTTCATCCAAAAATCCCTTGAAAGCCCGGTTTGTATATTTGATGCCATTATCCGTGATCAGCAATTTGCGAACTCCAAATCTGGCCACGATCCACTCCCTGAATGCCTTTTGAAGCGCCGCTGTATTGGCGCTTCTCAACGGCACCATTTCCATCCACTTGGAGAACCTGTCGATGTACACCAACAGCATGGTGTTCCCGTGCTTTGACCTGGCTCCTCAGGGATCTGGGTCAGCATCTGTCCAGCCGCCTAGAGTTGACTGGCTTTGCAGCGCTGACATATCTCGCAGCGCTGCACGTATCCTCGCACGTCTCGATATATACCGGGCCAGTAGTATCTTGCTGCCACTCGAGCAATCGTTTTTTGGCTTCCCAGATGACCGGCGGTGGCCGCATCGTGGTTCTCTTCCAAAACCTGCTTGCGCTGCTCGCTCGGCACGCATAGCTTCCATGTAGCCACATTTTCATGGCCAGCTTGATGAGGAATGTGCCTGTATACATTCCCCACCTCTTCCTGGCAGTCTGGCAGCTTCTGTGCGTTTTGGTGGAGGTCCCAGCGAAGCTTAGCCACCAGCGACATCCCGTCCCTGCTGATTGGCTTTTGCTTGCGACCAAGCGGCACACTTCTTCCTCCAGAAGCTGTCGCGACAGAGCATCGGCTACTACATTTTGCTTGCCCTTCCTGTACCGGATCTCGAAGTCAAATTGTTGTAGCTCCAAAGCCCATCTGGCGATTCTGCCTGAAGGACTCTCAATGGAGTTGAGCCACTTCAGCGCCATGTGATCGGTCACCACCACGAAGTGATAGCATTTCAAGTAAGGCCTCAACTTCCGGATGCCCCAGACGATCGCTAGGCATTCCTTCTCCGTTGCTGAATAGTTCCGCTCCGCGCTATTCAGTGTCCGACAGGCATAAGAGATCACCCTCTCTCCATCCTCTGAAGTTTGCGTCAGAATTGCGCCGAGCCCATAGTTGCTCGCATCCGTTTGTAAACAGAACGGCTTCGAAAAATCAGGGCATGCCTCCTCCTCGGTCCACTCCCACTTGACTCCTTTCTTCAAGAGCGCATTGAGTGGGTGTACTGTGGTCTCAAAATCAGGCAAAAAGCGGCGATACCAGGATGCCACGCCCACATATTGTCGCAACTCCTTCACGTTTGCGGGATGCTTTAGTTCCGCAATCGCGGCAACCTTTTCTGGGTCCGTACGGATGCCATGTTCCGTCACCTTGTGGCCCAGATATTTCAGCTCCTTTTTGAAGAAATCGCACTTGTCAATGTTGATTTTCAAATTATCAGCTCTCAGCAGCCGGAACACCTCTCACAGGTTGTAAATATGCTCCTGGCGGGTCCTCCCAATGACGATGATATCATCGAGATACGCAAAAGCATGCGGCATCATCTCTGGGCCAATGGCTTGATCCAGAGCCCTCTGGAACGTCGCTGGTGCTGAATGAAGGCCGAACGGCATCACCTTCCGCTGTAAATGCCGTTAGTGGTCGGCTAGCCTCCTCCATGGGTATCTGCCAATACCCATCCTTCAAGTCCAGGCTCGTTATGTAGCGAGCCTCTCGAAGCTGGTCCAGAATGTGATGCACTCGAGGCAGCGGATATGCATCTTTTATAGATCGGCTGTTGAGCTGTCGGAAATCCAAGCACAGCCACCGACAACTTCGCCTCCACTGGCTCAATGGGCTGCGAATCTCTGGGCCCGATCCTCAGACTCAAGCCGCCGCATTCCAGCGTGAAGCCCATGCTGGCCAAGAAATCCCAGTTCAGTACCAGATCATCGATCACGCCTGCCAAAATAAGCAGCGGAATGCCGAATTGCTGTGCCCCCAGCCTGATCTCTAACTCCAACGCTGCCTCCACTTGACAACAACTGCCGTCCACCAACCGGATGCGCCTCCGTGTGGGGCGCAGCACACCAAATCCTCGGAGCCTGCCTGCCAGTTTCTCACTCACGCGGCATTCTCAGCGGCATTCAACGGCGAAGTGGCCCTCTTGGCCACACATACGGCACGCCCTGGCAGGATTCGGGATGTGCGTCCTTGGTCCTGCCACACCAGTTCTTGGTGCGGGCGGTGGACACGCTTCTTCGGCGGCCATGCTGCGGTGGTAGGCAGACTCACCTTCGCATTCAGCGTCGCCCATAGCCATCAATCTGAGCTTGCTCTGCCTTTGTTGCTGCCTCAGCTTCTCTCGATCCCTCTCCAAGTCCTCGAACTCCTCCACCAGCATCATCAGCTCCGTCAGACTCCGGAACTGGTAAGGCCGAGCATAGGCGCGCAGATCCGGCAAGCTGCCATTATATGTCAGCTTCATCTCCCGATCGCCGCCGCCGCCGCATAGCGTAGTGGCCGCATCAGGGTCTGCATTTCCACCATACATAACTTGAACGCCTCATTCAACATCTGCTTCCGCCTCGAGACTTCCTCCTTAATGTTTTCCAGGTAGTCTCTCAGCAAGAAGAATCTCTGGAAGCTGCTCACGAATGCCTCCCACGACGTCCAGTGTCGATTATTGGCCACGTACCATTTCAGAGCCATGCCTTTTAGCAGCTCCGACATCGCCCTCGGGATCAGATCCAGATTCAGCCCATATGTGTCGGCCGACCACTCCACCTGCTCCAGAAATTCCAGAGGCTTCGATGTGCCGTCGAATCGGAAGCCCCATTCGCGCACCTGTTTGGCAACCTTGGAATACTCAAGCCCTGCCAAACTCGGCTCTCGCGTCCTTATTTCGGGCTGTGGAGTGGATGTGGCCCTCCAGGGTCCTTGCTGGGTCTCATTAAGGCGGGCGGCGGCGGCACTAGTGGACGGAAGTGACATTCGCAGTCCTTGCGTCCTCTCCTCTCGATCCTCAAGATCCTCTTCCTCGACGGCGGTCAACATTTCCTCTCTTCGTGGCGACCGTCGCCCATGGAGGCATGCGATCCTCAGAGAAAAAGGAATCCTTCCCTCATTCTCGTCGACCCACCCGACGAATTGCCTCCGCGTTGTGTGCAGGGTGCCTGATAGGCCCACTCCGAACTCTAGGCTGTAGCGTATCATCTCCTCTTTCTTAAGGTTATATACCCACGCTCGCACCATATTTATATTTCTCTAAAAGCAGTTAATCGAGTCTATTTATCGCAGGGCCGTACGTTGGGCGCCAGTTGTAACGAACCTTCGGTTTGCCCCGAGTTTAAGCCGGGCCGCACTCAGCCGACTGTGTGTATATGTTGGGTGCCTGCCGATAAATAATAAGTCCTGCTTTTCAGATTTAATAATATTAACTGGTTTATTTACGTAGATATATAATTATTGTTGTACAGCAAAGTGATCTTAGGCTATAGCTACACACTGCTAAGCCCGCAGGATTCGTAGGTGCCGTGAGGAGAACTTCGGCTAACGAGCGGTCAGCCTCTGAGCCGTTTAGAGGTTGCAGAGCACTACAGAGTACGCCAGGATAATCGCTGTATTCTCTAGCGGTTCGCTTAGAGTATCACAGGCACTCCTACTGCTGTATTCGCTCAAAAACGTACGCTCTTCCGCACGACTACTCTCACGTACCGTTTACTCCCGGTTGCAGGACACGCCACTTCTCTTGCCGCTTTCCGAGCACACCTCATGGCTGGCTGGGCTAGCGCACACTGTTTTCTACAGGAGCGTGGTTTGCCGTGAGGAGCACTCCGGCTAGCGACCGATCAGCCTCTGAGCCGTCTAGAGGTTGCAGAGCACTACAGAGTACGCCAGGATAATCGCTGTATTCTCCAGCGGTTTGCTAGGAATACCACAGGCACTTCTACAACTTGATTCACTCGGTGGCACTCTAGACCGCGTCTCAGAAGGCTTACGTTCTTCCGCACGGCTGCCCTCACTAGCCTCACACTTCTGTTCAGGTTATGCTACTCTAGCACCAGCTGCCGGCCGTACCTCTGCCCTTAAGGATACGGTTTGGTATGCGTCCAGGATATTCCTCTGAATATCCTTGTAGAAGTCCCACGATGTCCTTTGTGTCCTTGATGTCCCTCGTTGTCCTTCGTTGTCCTTCGTTGCACTTTACAATTTCACTCCCGTTGACACTCGGCACTTTCACTTTTAATTGGAATCGACAGACCCAGTGCCGAGCCGTGGGCGCCTTTTTATAGCAGCGCGGGGCCTGTCTCCTCTTCGGGTCTGCCTTAACGGCAACATCGCCTGATTTGGTGCGACGCCAAATACGAAGCACCGTTACACGCCTGCGAGTGAAAGTAATAGCTACTTTCTCGCGGGTACGAACGGCACTTCGGCTAGCGGTGCACGATCAACGCAGAGAGTGCGACGCGAGTAAATCGCTGAATTGGTAAGAGCGAGTGAGACGTCCCAACGCTCGAATTTGACCCTTTCCAGTCGCTCGTGAGGGTCGCTCTTACCGTACTCGCGTCGCTGTGTGGAACATTTATATGTCTGCACGCCCACCCATATAAATGCACAGCAAATACATGAAACTATACAGGTTGAGACATGCCTGCATATAATGTTTCTCACAATGTTGATGAGAGTGCAGGAATGGTGCCACTTTTTGAAGAGCCGGTTGTAAAACTGTGGAGTTTTTTAATTTGTCAATTTCTTGAGCGAATTCTGTATGCTGAATCACAGATACTGCTGCAAGAAAGCCGAAACTTAATTCAGAAGCTGAAGAAATCAAAGATACGTGTTTCTCGCTCCTTCCATTCATGAAGCGGAACATGTAAGTTATTATGCGGTGCAGTCTTGTAAATGAAGATGTAGCTTCTATTGACCCTCTAACGCTCATAAGTGTCTTATTTTATTATTAAATTTAAAAAAATTTTTTTGAGCTTTTTTGTCATTCAAATATTTCTTGATCGTTAATAAAACATTCAAAGTTACTGAGAAAAAAGCTTTAAAAGCTCTCCAGTACTTTTAACTGTACTTTTTATTTTCATAAACACAAAACATATGTTTTTTCGCGCGTCTAAATTGATCTGCTGCATGTGCTGTTGTGCAAAAATTATTTTACAAAATCTGTGAAAGCAATCCATTTAAAATAATTTTTTATTGGAAGGTATGTTCATTTACAATTAAAACTAGTTTACAAAAATAAAAATAAATAAAAATGTGCGTTGTAGCTTAAAAACAGTGATAAGTGTCTTGAGACACTTTTGGGGCTGCAAGCAATTTTTTTTTACCAGCAGCTGTTTCACAGCTGCCTGCAATTTTGTGTGTAAACTTTTTCATACAATGGATTTTTTACTAGAAACTGACATATTAACCATATAAAGATGGCAAACCGGGTACGATACAAATTATCCGATTTAACTGATGAAAAGTTCTTGGAATTGTTTGAGAGTGTCCCTTCCGATGCAGAGTTATCCGAGTCAAGTGACGACGAGGAAGATGACTTAAATGCGGCAGAAACTCTAATAGCTGCTTTGGAGGATATTAGAACAATATCATTTGCTTGTAGTGATGAAGAGGGGTAGAAGTCAGTAATGTACTTTGAAAGGACAACAAGGCCGTTCGCTTATTGTCAACTTACGTAGGTGTTAAACCGTTTGCTACGGAAAGCTAAAGTGAAAGAACACTTAAGACTGACCGTTATGACAGGAAGAAAAAGCAACATATTGAAATTGACTGTCCGCAAATAATTCGGGAATATAACGCACATATGGGCGGCTTTGATCTCATGGATGGAGTTATGGGCCGTTATCACATCAAAGCTAAAACCAACAAGTAAGAGTGCTCTAGTCGAGACTGCTCGACAAAGAGATCCCCTGAACCCTGCGAAGAACTGCGATTCCTAAGAGCCGCTAACATTCTCCGTTACTTTTATATGTATGTACATATGTAGCAAGCAATACATACATACACACAGACGCACGCACAAGAACACACACACAGACGCACGCACCAACACACAATCTGCTAACTGTGCAGTATGACTCATCAGCTTCGCTGCTGCTGCTGCAAGACGCCGATAATATGAGATATTAAATGTTTAATAACTTTGTTTCTAGTCGAAAGATTTTGATCAAATTTGTGGGGCGTGATCATGACATTCATAAGTGTGTATGTGCCAAAGCACAAGTCTCTAGTACTTGAAATACGTGATTTAGCATTTTGAGGCGAAGGGGCAATTTGACGGCGTGGCATCCAAAATTTAACAAAAACCGAAATTGCAGAAGGCTCAAATAACACTAAATGCAAAATTTGAAGACTCTAGCTAGAAAGATGAATTAAATAGAATTTTATAACTAAATGAAGACATCGGTTTTTAATCGATAACATTAAAACGATTATAGTTATCGAATATTTGAAACAAACTCGATCGAATCGTACTATACACGAACCTCCAAAAAAAATTTGAAGTCTCTAGCTCTTATATCTTCTGAGATCGACGCGTTCAAACATACGGACAGACGGACAGACGGACAGACGGACAGACAGACAGACGGACAGGGCTCAATCGACTCGGCTTCTCTCCCTGATCAAGAATATATATACTTTGTGGGGTCTGCCACGCCTCCTTCTGCCTGTTACATACATTTTCACAAAACCATTATACCCTTTTTTCCCATTTTCAATGGGTTCAGGGTATAAAAATGCTGCTACTCGAATTTTTTATCATTGTATTGATATGGCAGCAACAAATGCTTATATTGATGGAACTTCCCGATTTTCGCGAGTCAATCGCTGAAGGATTGGTGGCTTTTATAAATAAAGCCCACGCAGGTCGTCCAGTCAGTACCCTATCTCTACAGGACCAGATGCAGTCACCATCTTTGCGAACATATCGGTCACCTTTTTCACAATCCCCACGGGCCAACCATCACAGCTTGAGCTTAAACTTGGAAAAAAAAACTTTACATCCAATAGCGGAATTACGTTTTGACCAAGTCAACCACTTCCCAAGTTGGTTGGATCGGGACAATAAGAGACGGTGCAAGCTCTGAAAATCATCACAAACGCAATGCATTTGTGAAAAATGTAATTTACATTTATGCTGCACATCAACAAAAAATTGTTTCAAAACATATCATATGAATAAAAAAAATTAACATTTCTATTCAATACGGTTTTTTTTACTCTTAGATGCCCAAGAGTGTCTTAAGACACTTATTACCTTTTTTGCACCTGACTGCTAAACAAAAACTTCTATATTTTTTCTGAGTTCATTTTTGAGTTTAGAAGCCTAAATTTACTTTAAAAAAATTGTTCCAATTATTTTCCTCCAATAGTTTACAAAACAGCATTAGAGGGTTAATGGCGTGATGGAATTCATGATCTCGTCAACCGCAACCGTAGTAAAGGCAGCTCTTCGCCTCTCTAACGACTCTGATTCCCTCGACAGCCTAAGATGTGGGTTTGCTGGCCACAATCCTTCTGAATGTTGTAAAAATGATGGTGCGCCAAACCAGATTGTCTTTTGTTGGGACATGACTTTGCTACTTTATTGTCAACAAATGTGTTCAAATTGAAGAGTGCATTTGCAGCCAATGAAGAACAACTTCGGAGTCTGACCAAAAGACAACTTTGTCTGATGGATAGTCGAGTAAGTTCTTTACCGCGTTACACACGGTAGCTGATAATTCCGCAGCACACAATTCAAGCTGCGGCACTGACTTCGTTTTGAATGGGGCTACTTTGGACTTGGCGGTCAGCAACCTGATAGTGATACCCTCAACTGTTTGCACTCGTACGTATAGACAACAGCCGTAGGCTCTTGTTGAGGCATCAGCAAAGCCATGGACTTGACAGCCTCTTGCTTTAAGTATTTAACTCTGAAAAACAGTTGGTCACTGCTTCCAACTCTTGTATCATTTGGGCAGGTAATTGGTCATTCCATCCAAGCTTGTTCAACCACATTTCCTGCATCAGGACCTTTGCACGAGTTACAATCGGACTTAGCAAACCTAAGGGATCGTATAATCGTGCCACAAACGATAGAGCAGACCGCTTGGTAGGATTCAAATCTCTTGTAGGTTCCATTGTGTATCTGAACACGATAGCGTCCGGATTCGAAATTAATCCTAAAGATTTGTGTCTTCTTGATGACCAATGACAATGTTGTCCTCTGCTGATTGAGCTGCAAGTTTTTTACAGGTAGATGACCATTTTGTAAGATGGAAGCCAAAATCCTTGAAGAATTGCGATTAAATTGCTCCGCGCTCTCTGATCCTGTCAACAAATCATCGACATAATCGACATCGACAAAAAAATCGTGAATTAAGGACATAGAAGCATCGAACTGCCAAAAATGGCGCAGCAAATGTAACGAATCAGTGAGTTTTTCTCTCCACACAACAAGTTTAAAGCTGCGCTGAGACTCGTCTAATTCTATTTGACGTAGAGTAGATCATTCAGCGACAACTGAGACGACGATTTGCTAAAGGCATCAAACACTACCCGGAGCCTCGATGACGAGTTGTGCGGTCTTAGCACGCATTGATACGGAAAGAAATAATGCGACTCTCTCGGAATGTGATTATCTGTCGGACTCATATGACCCAAGGCCAAGTAATCCTTCATGAAGTCGATGTACATGGGCCGAATGTCATATTCTTTGCACATTCTTCTCTCCAGAGCCATAAACCGTCGTTTGACTATGTCATATGACATACCTAGACTGTGCGGACTAGATTTAAATGGCAACGACACTGAGTCGACCCGAGATGGTTTGGCGAATAGTCTCTACAAAGGACTTCTCGCACAGCTGGTGTTCTGGGGTATACAAGTTTGAATTACTTGTATTAGGTTTATCTGCTAACTCCCAGAACTTTCGAACGATCGAGTCTACGTAGATCTCGTCCTTCACAACGCTCATTAAAGTTGAGGAATGGACGTCTATTTCCTTCGTTCTACAACGACCAGACGCTATCCAACCAAAGGCTGTAAGCTGGAGTGTTGGACTGTTGCTAGTTCCCTTTATTCGGCCTTCTCTTGATACATCAAAAAAGATATCGGCACCGAGAAGCATATCAATGCGTTGTGGCTTGTGGAACTGAGGAGTAAGTTTCTCAGGTTGGTACGACGATATGGACCGGAGGATACCAAAATCAGTCATGATTTGTGTGTCGTCCGTTCGTGAGGCTATCGATGTCTGAACACTGTGACTAACGATTAGCAATACCCAATAAGTGAATACCCCTTTTTTGCCTCTTTAATTGTAGCTGCTTAGCTAACTCCTCAGTGATGAAGTTTACATGAGAGCCGGAGTCTAAGAGGGCTCTAGCTAACTGATACGATCCTGATTGATCTTTAACTCTGACGACAGCAGTTGCCAGGAGAACTTGGTCAGAGGCGCTACTTGCGTGGTTCACAGCCGAAAACTGTGACGCAATGGGCCTCGGAGCTACTGGGATAGCAGTTGAGGCAGTCTGAGGAGTCTCCGAAGTGTATCTATGTAGTATTGAATGATGGGGCTTAGAGCAAACACGACAGTGAGCTGATTTACAAGCGGCTACCGAATGTCCTATTCGCAAGCAGTTTATACAAAGAGGATAACTCTTTGCGAATTTAAATCGATTCTGACAAGGTATTGCTGCGAAAGATGAACAAGACTGGACATAGTGATCACCAGTTTTGCAAAAAACACACTTATTGACTTGGAGCTGACTTGGAAGAGCAACGGCTAATGACGTTTTTCCACCTCTTTTTCCACTGTCATGAGGTGTCTTACGACTTACGCCGCATGCAGAAGAGATTTCTTCGGCAGTCAAATGCTGATAGCGTCTATTTAAGGCAACTTCACAATCATTCCACAAAGGAAGTTTGTTGTAGTCCCACTTCTCTTCCCATCTTGAGCGTGTGCCAGTGTCTACCTTGCTCATTACTAAATGTATTAACATGGCATTTAAAATATTTCTAATCGACATTCGATTTCAAAGGGCTCTACCGATATTGTGAAGTCTTTCAACGATTTGTTGATACGCGTTATATCGTTTGTACCGTTTTTATAAGCATTCAGCAGGCTTTCAATTCTCGCTGATGATGACTCGTCCATAGACCGATTCTTTCCTCGCTTGCCAGTCATGATTCTCAAAATGTTATTCAATTGAAACCAATTTCAATTAAACCTGAATTATAATGCAAGCTAAGGGATTGCAGAATAATATCCACTGCGTTCGGTCGATACTCTATGTGTTATACGTTAGCTAGTTGTAAATGGGCTGCTATTAACGATTGTAACAGATACCTGTAAGTTATTCAGCTAATACAACCACCCACTGATTGATCGTGAGTGTCGAACCTGCACTCATACACATTCGATGCGCACAACGAATCACGCAAGTTGGGGCACAGATGCAAGGCCGAACTTCACAACAGCGGACAACAAGAGGTGGTGAGTGCCGAGCATGCACTCATACACGTTTGATACGCACAACGAGAGCGCAACGGGGAGCCAAATGCACAGCCGAACTTCACAACAGCGGACAACAAAAGCTGGTGAGTGCCGAGCATGCACTCATACAAGTTTGAAGCGCACAGCGAAAGCGCAACGACGACGAAGAGCGGATAGCAACAACAATGTATCAGCGCTCTATCTTCGCAAGCGAGAGCGCACACAACAACGATTGTGCGACCAATAATAGGCATCTAGCGAAGAGTTTAAGAGATCGATTTGAGCACAAAAGGCGGCAAAGCTGTGTAAAACGGTTTATGTACTATTTCACGCAGTGATATAGTATATTGGTTTTGTGCAAAATCCGTTTGTCCGTCTGTCCGTATGAACGCAAACCATTTCCACGCTATTGAAGCTAGAGACTTGAAATTTGAAATATATACTCGTGTATACCCTCGTCTGATAAAGTGTCAAGATTTTCCCGATACGCCCAGCAGGGGCGTGGCAAATCGGAAAATGAATTTTCCTGTAGCCCATAAACACCACTTCTGGAAGGGCTCGAGAGTTGAGATTTTAACTGAGCATTCATGTCGACACCCCAAAATCAAAAAGCTATGGCTGATATATCTACGCCCATTGGGGGCGTGGCAAATCGGGTCAAACTGTATCTCATAAAGTCTTGAAGCTATAACGCTCAAACTTGGCACGTGGATTACTGTTATGATCCTATAAAGATCGCCTAAAAAAATTTATGGCCACGACCACTAGGGGCGTGGCATATCGGTTCTGAAAATATAGTGATTTTACAAATTCTGTTATATTTTGAGCACCATTGATGCTAGAGACTTGCGACTTGGTATATATACTCGGATTGACATCCCACAACTGAAAAGCTATGGCGGATATATCTACGCTCTCAGGGGGCGTGGCAACTAATATCAGCTTATATCTCCCACAGTTTTAGTGCTAGAAGCTTCAAAATTGAATGGTAAGTTACTGGGGGCCTCCTCCATCGATTCCCAAAAGATGATTGTTACGCCCCAAAAGGGACATGCCGTACAAAAAATACCCTGTAATTTTCGCATTTTTCGAATGTAAGCATCCAAACTTTACAGTTATATTCCTGAACGCCCACTCTATAAGCACGCCAAAAATTATGTGTATACGCACATTGGGGGCGTGGCAATCGGACCAAACTTTATCGCCCATGGACACTTTTATCAGCTTATATCTCCCACAGTTTTAGTGCTAGAAGCTTCAAAATTGGATGCTAAGTAACTGGGGCCTCCTCTATCGATTCCCCAAAAATTATTGTTACGCCCCAAAAGGGGCGTAACATACAGAAAAATACCCTGTAATTTTCGCATTTTTCGAATGTAAGCATTCAAACTTTACAGTTATATTCTTATGCGCCCACTCTATGCACATGCCAAAAATTATATTTCTACGGCCACTGGGGGCGTGGCAATTCAAAACTGAAAAATCTTTAGCTTCTGAGCCAGTAACGCGCCACATAATGACTTTGTGACCTTTGACCTTGTCTTTTGATTTGCCAAATTATATATATGTGTTTGAAAAGAATATTTTATTAATACAAAATTACTAAGTAAAGAAAATATAACAAAAATATCAACATGACCGCACCGGGGTTCGAGCCCACACCTCTACGCTCGCCAACGAACTTAAATCACATTTTCAGAGTTGCCACCTCTCTCATTTTGAGAGTTGCCACCTCTATTATTTTGAGAGATGCCACCTCTCTCGATTTAGGTGCGTGTTTTTGCTAAGGTAACGGTTCTAAGCTTCGATCCCAATTGAAACTGTCTGGCCACCTCCAATGAAAAGTTTTAATCTGCAGCTAATTTAAGCGGCGACAGTGGGGATTTAAGGTTAAATTTAAAAAAATATAAAGTGATAGATGCCCCTGTGTGCTGCTGGGACGTGAAATAGTATTTCGCTGTCGGTTGCGTCCGACAGCAACGTTCTTACTTGTTTATTTTCTTTTCTTTCTTTACACAGAGGCTGATCTCTCTGGCTCCGTTTTGACTCTATGTTCGTCAAATTGTGAAAACTCTGGTCGCATTCATACAACCCACTTTGTTAAGAATAAGTGACAAATGTTTATAAACGATTGAATGGAATTCTTCAACAGATTGATTACCTTGAGTCAGTCCAGTCATCTGATATTCTAGGGTTGTTATGTCCCTCTTATCAGCGTAATGTAAAGTCAGGCATTTAGTAATGGCACTCCAGTCGAGTGGTACGTTGTAAGATTCTAATGCTGTATCTGCTAGTCCGATTATTTTGTTTCTTATTGGATGAAGGATGCCGAAATATCTAGGGCTGCCTTCCTGTCCGGTATAAATTTCCATTATTCTGTCAACACTCTTCTTTCAGGAGCTAAACTCAGCTGGATTTCCATTGAATTCTCTTAACCCTTTTACTATATCTGGAACCTTGTCTAATTCGGATATTCTATTACTATATTCAGGTCTGATTGAAACTTCTGGGGCGTCGAATGGGCTTGGTCTGATTGATTCGGCTGTATTGTTTTTTTTTCTAGAGTCTCGATGACAATTTTCGAAATTAATTGTGTTAGTTGGTCTATATTCATTTGGGCGTTATTGGGGGGTGTTGGTCTGGAGGATGACGCATCATCGGGCAACAATGATGGTCTTATTAAGTTACTTGGATTTGCCATGATTAACTGTAATTATAATTTTCTCTTTTTTTCTTGTTATTTACTTATCTAATTTCGTTTTTGATTACTTATTTGATCTATTCTTCGAATCAAAATATTTATTTTTTTTCTTTTAATTCAAATTTTTGATTACTTTTTCTTATTTTAACTTACAATACAATAGCAGCTATGGTCATCCTCTGCGGAAGGTCGAAAGTCTCCTTTTTGGGTGTCTTGATGTCCTACTCAGGTTTCGGGGTCTTCACTTCATCCAGTGGTTGGCTAGGAGCGGGTCTTATAGCCTTGACGGTTGCTGCTTGGCACGTAATAATTGAGTTATTGTTGTGCTTTATTTATTTTGTTGTTGTTTGGCGCTTAATAATTGTTTTATTGTCGCGCTGTTTGATTTGGCACTTAATAATTGTTTAATTGTCGTGCCTAATTTTAATAATTTCACAGCCACAAATGAATTTATGGGAGTTTCACTGCGAGAATTATTTGAACCAGCGACGGTAAAAACGTATGAACACTTTGGGCTATATTGTTATACCGATTAAACTGGGTACTCTATTGTTCGCGCTGGTCCCTGCTCGGGCGCCAGTTAAAAAACGTTTTGTTTTGTTTACTTTGTCGCAGCAAAGCGACTTATTTATTTGAATACCAAAATGAAACTAAACTCTATTACATTATTAGGTGGGTTAAATATCGACTACAGCGGAAGCGCCAGCGGTTGCACCAGCGGTTGCGCGTGTTTCTTTCGTAACTATAATTGTTAAGAATTGTTTTGCTGCTTGGAGCGGATGCAATGCAGAAGTTGAGAAACTCTACCACCTTAACTCTAAAACCCGCGGTGAAGCCAGAACTATCGTCTCAAAGTCCCCATTAACGAATGAGGGCTTCCAGTCCGCGTGAGACAATCTCACTGCGCGGTATGACGCATGCCAAACAACTGCTCCAAATTCTCATGGTTGCGCAGTAATCAGGCAAGTCCTTGCGCGAGTTGCAGACGGCTTTTCAAGGATGCTTGACTGCCTTAGAGCGCTCGGGGGCTCGGGACAGAGAATTGGGATATTCTTCTTATAGCAATCTGTACGAGCAAGCTACCCAAATCAACTATCCTGTTCTGGGACCAATCCGTCCCGAATAATACTGCAGTTTCATCCTGGGGACCTTTTTGGATTGGGTGTCGTACGGGCCAACTCTACCCGATTAACCAAAGTCACGCCAAGCATCGATCAGGAGCGCCCGAGGTGAAAATGGATACGCTTCTCACCGAACTTTGGGAGGTAGAAGATCTTCCGGCAAAGCCGAAAAAAGGAGCAGGCGTCCTTTGTGAAGAAGTTTTCCAGGACGTTCCGTTGTGACGCTGTTGCAGGAATACGTCGATTTGGGCCACATAATTCAGGTAACTCTAACCACGGACGGGAATCATTTCAACCTCCCTCATCACGCTGCCTTCAAACCTGACAGCAATACCACCACAGTCCGCGTCGTCTTTATTGCCTCTTGTCCTTCCACTAAAGGAGTCAGCTTAAATGATGTCTTGCATACCGGCCCCACTCTTCAAGCCGACCTCACATTGCAGATACTCAAATGGCGCTTCTTCCAATTCGTCTTTAACGCTGACATTACGCAGATGTATCGACAGATTCTTGTTAACCCCAAGCACACTCCGTTCCAGCGCATTCTCTACCGAGATCGCAGCGTAAATCTGCAGGACTACGAGCTTCAGACGGTCACTATCGACCATTTGGCTATAATAGTCCCGCCACAGCTAGCACATGACGTGCAACACTTGCATCCAAAGGCAAGTGAGATCCTTCGTAACTACATGTACGTAGACGATGTCCTCGCCGGGGCCCACAATAAACAGGACGCCCACGACGCTATCCAGGAGCTCAACGCTGCGCTACTCTCGGCTGGATTCCCGCTGAGGAAATGGACTTGTAATAAAAACGAAATACTCCATTTGCTGCATGAGGACTTCCTCGACCAACCAAAGAATCCGGTCTCCAAGAGAGGTCCTGCCCACATAGCGAAGCTCTTCGATCCAGCAGGGTGGCTGGCTCCCTTCGTGATTCGGGCTAAGGTGTTCATGCAGCAAATCTGGCTAACGGAACTTAGATGATACGACGGCCTTACCCCGTTCCTCAGGATTATCCGGGTCTTAGCCGGCTACGCATCCCCAGATGGTTAGAGGTCCGACCTGACCTAAAATGGGACCTACATGGCTTTTGCAATAATTTTCTAAAAGCCTAAGGAGCATCTCTCTACGCGCGGCTCCAGAATCAGGACCATGTGAGTGTCCATCTCTTGACCGCTAAAACGAGAGTGGCCCCAGTCAAAACTGTTTCGTTGCCACGACTGGAGCTCTGTGACGCGGTGTTGTTAGGCGACTTGTATGAGCAAGTGATCCCGGAGCTCCCAATACAGCTGGCATCTTCCCAATTCTGGACTGATTCCACCATCGAGTTGGCCTGGCTTAATAAGCCTCCATGCAGCTGGGCTACGTTCGTGACAAACCGCGTGTCCAGCATCTCCCAGAGTACCAGCGGCCACAGTTGGTCTCATGTTAGGTCCGAGGACAATCCAGCGGATCTCGCGAGTCGAGGCGTCTCTGCTGATGACTTGGCGGTCAGTACGCTATGGTGGCATGGACCGGAATGGTTTCGGCAAACCCCCGTATGTTGGCCAGCTTCGCTCTGCGATGTCCCGGACACGCAACTGGAGCAGCGGGTCTACTGTCACACCGTCACATCCACGCCTAAAGACGACTTCAGCAGACGGTCACCGCATATGTCCGGCAGTTCGTCGCCCCAAAGGCTGCAATGCCTTCCACGGTGCAACTCAGCAAGGACGAGTTGCTTTCCTCATTACAGGTTCTTGTACGGCCCAGAAGCAGAAGTACGCTGCTGAAATCCGAGCACTCTCCGAAAAATGGACTATTCCGCATGCAAGCTCGTAGTTAAACTTAAATCCCTATCTCGATCAATACGGTATCCTTCGCTCGTGCGGGCGACTACGAGCGGCAGAGTCCCTGAGCTAAGACGAACGTCACCCCATCCTGCTCCTATACGACGCCCACTTCACGCGTTTTCTGGTCCAATTCGCACATGGCATCACACTGCACGGAGGCAGCCAGCTGATGGTGCGCTATTTGCGTACGAAGTTCTGGATTCCGAGGATCAATAACTTGATCAAAGCCCATTTGCAAGGATGCAAGACAATGTTGGGAGACCTTCCTCGAGAGCGAATCACATTTTCCAGGCTCTTTACGCACACCGGAATCGATTTCGCAGGACCTTTCGAAATCAAGAACTATACCGGACGAGCTTGTCTCATCAGAAAGGAGTACGTCTGCGTGTTCGTGTGTTTCAGCACCAGGGCGATTCACTTGGAGGCGACATCCGATCTCACTACGGAGAAGTTTCTGGCGTCTTTCTCACGGTTTGTGGCCCGAAAAACCTTCGTTGGAGCATCCAATGTAATAGACAGGGACTTTCTAACTCCCACCAAGCAATGCGTCGTGCAGACTTTCCTCAGCATATCCTGTCTTGGCATTTCATTAACCACCGCGCGAGTTACCCACCACTCACAGCACCTAACACATACATACACACCCTGACGAGCTCATCGCTAAGCAACGGCAACTCGCACACATACATACTTATATACAGATTGCTTGTCGGAATAAAGATCACTCTGTGTGTATTCGTCATAAGAACAAGACGCGTTTTAGTTTCATTTATGTTGTATATTGTTTTTGAAATCGATTTGGATGATATAAAATACGATAACTGGCGCAGCCGAACGACTTCAGGGACAAGAAAAAGTGCCTTGAAGGAACCTACTTCTATTAAATACTGCAAAAGGATAATTATTTATAATTATAATTAGTAGCACAAAAAATAATAATAATAATAATAATAATAATAATAATAATAATAATAATAATAATAATAATAATAATAATAATAATAATAATAATAATAATAATAATAATATTAATAATAATAATAATAATAATAATAATAATAATAAGAATGTTTGTAATATGTGTATTATTATATTATATACACATTTTGAAGAATAAACAAGTAAGAACGTTGCTGTCGGACGCAACCGACAGCGAAATACTATTTCACGTCCCAGCAGCACACAGGGGCATCTATCACTTTATATTTTTTAAAATTTAACCTTAAATCCCCACTGTCGCCGCTCAAATTAGCTGCAGATTAAAACTTTTCATTGGAGGTGGCCAGACAGTTTCAATTAGCATCGAAACTTAGAACCCTTACCTTAGCAAAAACACGCACCTAAATCGAGAGAGGTGGCATCTCTCAAAATAATAGAGGTGGCAACTCTCAAAATGAGAGAGGTGGCAACTCTGAAAATGTGATTTAAGTTCGTTGGCGAGCGTAGAGGTGTGGGCTCGAACCCCGGTGCGGTCATGTTGATATTTTTGTTATATTTTCTTTACTTAGTAATTTTGTATTAATAAAATATTCTTTTCAAACACATATATATAATTTGGCAAATCAAAAGACAAGGTCAAAGGTCACAAAGTCATTATGTGGCGCGTTAGTGGCTCAGAAGCTACAGAAGTTTCAGTTTTGAATTGCCACGCCCCCAGTGGCCGTAGACATATAATTTTGGCATGTTCATAGAGTGTGCGTTCAAGAATATAACTGTAAAGTTTGGATGCTTACACTCGAAAAATGCGAAAATTACAGGGTATTTTTTGTACGGCATGCCCCTTTTGGGGCGTAACAATAATATTTGGGGAGTCGATAAAAGAGGCCCCCAGTAACTTAGCATTCAATTTTGAAGCTTCTGGCACTAAAACTGTGGAAGATATAAGCTGATAAAAGTGTTCACGGGCGATAAAGTTTGGCCCGATTGCCACGCCCCCAATGGGCGTATACACATAATTTTTGGCGTGCTCATAGAGTGGGCGTTCAGGAATATAACTGTAAGGTTTGGATGCTTACACTCGAAAAATGCGAACATTACAGGGTATTTTTTGTACGGCATGTCCCTTTTGGGGCGTAACAATCATCTTTTGGGAATCGATAGAGGAGGCCCCCAGTAACGTATCATTCAATTTTGAAGCTTCTAGCACTAAAACTGTGGGAGATATAAGCTGATATTAGTTGCCACGCCCCCTGAGAGCGTAGATGTATCCGCCATAGCTTTTCAGTTGTATATATATCAAGTCTCTAGCATCAATGGTGCTCAAAATATAACAGAATTAGTAAAATCACTATATCACTATATCCGCCATAGCTTTTTGATTTTGGGGTGTCGACATGAATGTTCAGTTAAAATCTCAACTCTCGAGCCCTTCTAGAAGTAGTGTTTATGGGCTACAGGAAAATTCATTTTCCGATTTGCCACGCCCCTACTGGCCGTATCGGGAAAATCTTGACACTTTATCAGACGAGGGTATACACGAGTATATATTTCAAATTTCAAGTCTCTAGCTTCAATAGCGTGGAAATGGTTTGCGTTCATACGGACAGACGGACAAACGGATTTTGCACAAAACCAATATACTATATCACTACGTGAAATACTATAAAAATTCAATCATTACTGACTTGTGCAAATATTTAAAATAGATAACAACATCTACAGCATACCATCACAAGACATTAGGTACCATTGAAAGAAGTCATAGGACTTTCAATAGGTACATTGGTTCATATATTTCAGTAGATAGAACTGAAAATCAAAAAGCTATGGCGGATATATCTACGCCCATTGGGTGCGTGGCAAATCGGGTCAAACTGTATCTTCTACAGTTTTAAAGCTAGAACGCCCAAATTTGGCACGTGGGTTACTGTTACGGTCCTATAAGGATCGCCCAAAAAATGTTATTTTGAGCACTATTGATGCTAGAGACTTGAGACTTGACATATATACTCGGGTTAACATCCCACAATCGAAAAGCTATAGCGGATATATCTACGCCTACAGGGGGCGTGGCAACTAATATCAGCTTATATCTCCCACAGTTTTATTGCTAGAAGCTTCAAAATTGGATGCTAAGTTTCTGGGGGCCTCTTCTATAGATTCTTTAAACATTATTGTTACGCCCCAAAAGGGGCATGCCGCACAAAAAATACCCTGTAATTTTTGCATTTTTCGAGTGTAAGCATCCAAACTTTACAGTTATATTCTTAAACGCCCACTCTATGCACATGCCAAAAATTATTTGTCTACGGCCACTGGGGCGTGGCAAATCAAAACTGAAACATCTGCAGCTTCTTAGCCAATAACGCGCCACATAATGACTTTGTGACCTTTGACCTTGTCTTTTGATTTGTTGAATTACATATATATGTTTAAAAAGAATATTTTATTACTACAAAATAACTAAATACAGAAAATATAACAAAAATATCAACATGACCGCACCGGTGTTCGATTTCACACCTCGCCAACGAACTTATGTATATCACATTTTCTGAGTTGCCACCTCTCTCATTTTGAGAGTTGCCACCTCTCTTATTTGGAGAGATGCCACATCTCTTGATTTAGGTGCGTGTTCTTGCTAAAGTAAGGGTTCTAAGCTTCGATCCTAATTGAAACTGTCTGGCCACCTCCAATGAAAAGTTTTAATCTGCAGCTAATTTGAGCGGCGACAGTGGGGATTTAAGGTTAAATTTTAAAAAATGTAAAGTGATAGATGCCCCTGTGTGCTGCTGGGACGTGAAATAGTATTTCGCTGTCGGTTGCGTCCGACAGCAACGTTCTTACTTGTTATATTCTGTTCCCATGTCCGTAATGAACGTCTTCATTGGACCGTACCACAGAACGATGGTCATATGCATATTTAACGTACAACATGCTACAATGTACACATGCATATGTACGTTCATTACAAGCAAAACATACACACACATACACAGGCGAACGCACACACAAACGCCAGTCGGGGCGGCAGCTGTTCTTTGGCTGCTGTTTGCATGTTATGGGAAATTACATGTATAATAATTTTTTTTCTAGAGCAACGATTTTGATCAAACTTTTTGGGCGGGATCATGTCATTCATATGTATGTATGTACCAAAGCACAAGTCTCTAGTATTTGATATACGGGAGTTCTAAATTTGAGGCGAAGGGGGCGTGGCACCCAAAATTTAACAAAAAACGACATTGCGTAAGGCTCAAATAACACTAAATGCAAAATTTAAAGACTCTAGCTGTAAAGATGAATTAAAAAGAATTTTATACTCATATGAAGATATCGGCTTTTAATCGATAACATTAACATTATCGATTATTTGAAATAAACGCGATCGAATCGTGATATACACGAACTTCCAAAAAAATTTGAAGTCTCTAGCTCTTATATCTTCTGCGATCGACGCGTTCAAACAGACAGCGCTAAATCGACTCGGCTTCTCTCCCTGATCAAGAATATGTATACTTTATGGGCTCTGTCACGCCTCCTTCTGCCTGTTACATACATTTTCACAAAACTATTATACCCTGATTTCCCATTTTCAATGGGTTCAGGGTATAAAAAATTATGATACATGTCGCTAATAACCACCATTCGGTGGGTGTCCTGTGAAATGGTCACCCATTTGAAGGCAGCGAGTTGTCGTTCTCCATTTATTCCGCTTGAGGAGCTCCTTCAAGTATTCGTCCTTCCAGCGACGGCAAAAGCTGTGATGGGTTGCCTTCAAACGTTGGCACCGGTTGATCAAAGACATGGGCTCGGCATGGATCTAAGGCTTTGCAATGGATACGATGGTGCCTCCGACCAGGAAGTGCCCGGGGCTCAATGCTAAGAGGTCCGTTGGATACTCACTGATAGGGGAGATGGGACGAGAGTTTAGGCACGCTTCTATTCGACAGAGCAGAGTGGACAAGTTCTCGAACGTGTACTTGATGGTAGACGTGGCCTTGTAGAATGCGGCCTTAAAGCTCTTGACTCCTGCCTCCCATAACCTGCCCATGTGGAGCGCGAGTTATCGAATTTGATATCATCCAAATCGATTTCAAAAACAATATACAACATAAATGAAACTAAAACGCGTCTTGTTCTTATGACGAATACACACAGAGTGATCTTTATTCCGACAAGCAATCTGTATATAAGTATGTATGTGTGCGAGTTGCCGTTGCTTAGCGATGAGCTCGTCAGGGTGTGTATGTATGTGTTAGGTGCTGTGAGTGGTGGGTAACTCCTCCCCTCTATGAGTGAAGTGAAGGCCAGAATGAAGTAATGGTCTGAATGAGACATAAAATGTTTGAAGTATCCACCGTTGACGTACTATGATGTTGTGGCTATACTTGAGTCATTTTGAAAAGCCAAATTAACCTCGATAAATTGCTCTTTTATGTATGGGGTTACTACTAAAGGTTGATCAATATAACTGTAAAGTTTGGATGCTTACACTCGAAAAATGCGAACATTACAGGGTATTTTTTGTACGGCATGTCCCTTTTGGGGCGTAACAATCATCTTTTGGGAATCGATAGAGGAGGCCCCCAGTAACTTAGCATTCAACTTTGAAGCTTCTAGCACTAAAACTGTGGGAGATATAAGCCGATATTAGTTGCCACGCCCCCTGAGGGCGTAGATATATCCGCCACAGCTTTTCAGTTGTGGGATGTTAATCCGAGTATATATACCAAGTCGCAAGTCTCTAGCATCAATGGTGCTCAAAATAAAACAGAATTTGTAAAATCACTATATTTTCAGAACCGATTTGCCACGCCCCTAGTGGTCGTGGCCATAAATTTGTATAGGCGATCTTTATAGGATCATAACAGTAATCCACGTGCCAAATTTAAACGTTATAGCTTTAAGACTTTATGAGATACAGTTTGACCCGATTTGCCACGCCCCCAATGGGCGTAGATATATCAGCCATAGCTTTTTGATTTTGGGATGTCGACATGAATGTTCAGTTAAAATCCCAACTCTCGAGCCCTTCTAGAAGTAGTGTTTATGGGCTACTGGAAAATTCCTTTTCCGATTTGCCACGCCCCTAGTGGGCGTATCGGGAAAATCTTGACACTTTATCAGACGAGGGTATACACGAGTATATATTTCAAATTTAAAGTCTCTAGCTTCAATAGCGTGGAAATGGTTTGCGTTCATACGGACAGACGGACAAACGGATTTTGCACAAAACCAATATACTATATCACTACGTGAAATAGTATAAAAACACATAAGTTGTTTGTCTTTGAAATAACGAATCGTCATAGAAGATTACATATTGTGGAACGAATTGGCGCACATGTGTAATTCGAACCTGCTGTATCGGACAGAACGAAAGGTTATACAAAGAAATAATAATAATAATAATAATGACAATTTTAAAGTGTGTATTTGTAAATTTTGGGAATTATAATAATTGTTAAAATATTGTCTAATCGTGCTAAAGAGCGTTAAGTGTACTAGAGTATATTTAACAAGCAAACCTACTGTATCGGGCAGAACGAATAAGACAGCCAAATAAAACACATTTTGTACATATATTTACATAAATATGTACATAATTACACAGTCAGTAATATTGGTATTATTTTAAGTTGGTGTTATTTTAAGTTGCAGTTAAACACGCATAATGTACAAAGTCCTACCAACAAGATTATTTCATCATCTTGGCAAATATTGCTTCAGTCAAATCCAAATTCAGCAATTCCTGTTAAATACATACATACATACATATCTACATATATATGTATGTTCATTGTTGATTGGACTAGCAAACAGTAAGAGTACAAGTACACCTAGAGCAGCGCGACAGCGTTGTCGCGACGTGAAGACGCCGCTGATCGTTGCTGCGCACAAAATTATGTGTAAACAAGTAAGCACGTTGCTGTCGGACGCAATCGACAGCGAAATACTATTTCACGTCCCAGCAGCACACAGGGGCATCTATCATTTTTTAAATTTAACCTTAAATTTTTTTTTTAATTTAACCTTAAATCCCCACTGTCGCCCCTTAAATAAGCTTCAGATTAACACTTTTCATTGGAGGTGGCCAGACAGTTTCAATTAGGATCGAAGCTTAGAACCGTTACCTTAGCAAAAACACGCACCTAAATCGAGAGAGGTGGCATCTCTCAAAATAAGAGAGGTGGCAACTCTCAAAATGAGAGAGGTGGCAACTCAGAAAATGTGATATACCTAAGTTCGTTGGCGAGCGTAGAGGTGTGGGCTCGAACCCCGGTGCGGTCATGTTGATATTTTTGTTATGTTTTCTTTATTTAGTTATTTTAAATTAATAAAATATTCTTTTCAAACATATATATATATATATATATATATATAATTTGGCAATCAAAAGACAAGGTCAAAGGTCACAAAGTCATTATGTGGCGCGTTATTGGCTCAGAAGCTGCAGATGTTTCAGTTTTGATTTGCCACGCCCCCAGTGGCCGTAGACAAATAATTTTTGGCATGTGCATAGAGTGGGCGTTTAAGAATATAACTGTAAAGTTTGGATGCTTACATTCGAAAAATGCGAAAATTACAGGGTATTTTTCTGTATGTTACGCCCCTTTTGGGGCGTAACAATAATTTTTGGGGAATCGATAGAGGAGGCCCCAGTTACTTAGCATCCAATTTTGAAGCTTCTAGCAATAAAACTGTGGGAGATATAAGCTGATATTAGTTGCCACGCCCCCTGAAGACGTAGATATATCCGCCATACCTTTTCGATTGTAGGATGTTAACCCGAGTATATATACGAAGTCTCAAGTCTCTAGCATCAATAGTGCTCAAAATATAACGAAACTAGTAAAATCACTATATATTCAGATCCGATTTACCACGCCCCTAGTAGGCGTGGCCATAAAAATTTTTGGGCGATCTTTATAGGATCGTAACAGTAAACCACGTGCCAAATTTGGGTGTTCTAGCTTTAAAAATGTAGAAGATACAGTTTGACCCGATTTTCTACGGCCCCAATGGGCGTAGATATATCCGCCGTAGCTTTTTGATTTTGGGATGTCGACATGAGTGTTCAGTTAAAATCCCAACTCTGTAGCCCTTCTAGAAGTAGTGTTTCTGAGATACAAGAAAATGCATTTTCCGATTTGCCACGCCCCTAGTGGGCGTATCGGGAAAATCTTGACACTTTATCAGACGAGGGTATACACGAGTATATATTTCAATTTTCAAGTCTCTAGCTTCAATAGCGTGGAACTGGTTTGCGTTCATACGGACAGACGGACAGACAGACAGACGGACAGACGGACAGACGGACGGACGGACAGACGGACAGACGGACGGACGGACAGACGGACAGACGGACGGACAGCATGACGGACATTGCACAAAACCAATATACTATATCACTACGTGAAATAGTATAAAAAATAAAAATAAAAAAAATAAATAACAAGCAAGAAAACTCTAGTCGAGACCGCTCGACAAGGGTATACCCTAAACCCTATGAAGAACCGTTATTCCAAGCAATCTCCGTTTCTTTAATATACATAAGTATATATATGTTCATTACAAACAGAACATACACACACATACACAGGCGCACACACACACAAGCGCCAGTCGTTGCGTCAGCTGTTCGTTGGCTGCTGTTTGCATGGCAATGCTATGGGAAATTAAATGTTTAATAACTTTTTTTCTAGAGTAACGATTTTGATCAAACTTGTTGGGCGTGATCATGTCATCCATATGTATGTATGTGCCAAAGCACAAGTCTCTAGTATTTGATATACGGGACTTACAATTTTGAGGCGAAGGGGGCGTGGCATCCAAAATTTAACAAAAACCGAAATTGTGTAATGCTCATGTAACACTAAATGCAAAAATTTGAAGACTCTAGCTATAAAGATGAATTAGATAGAATTTTTTAGCTTAATTTAGATTTTCGTTTTTAATCGATAACAATAAAACGATAACAGTTATCGAATTTCTGAAATAAACTCGATCTTTTCGTGCTATACAGGAACCTACATATAAAATTTAGCTCTCTAGCTCTTGTAGGTTCTGAGAACGACGCGTTCATACATACGGACAGACGGACGGACGGACGGACGGACGGACGGACGGACAGGGCTAAATCGACTCGGCTTGTCTCCCTGATCAAGAATATATATACTTTATGGGGTCTGCCACGCCTCCTTCTCCCTGTTACATACATACGCCTTCCAATAAAAACATTATACCCTGATTTTCCCATTTTCAATGGGTTCAGGGTATAAAAAATAATAATATAATCTAAGTTAAATTGAGAAACCCATATTCTATTCATATTTTCCAACGCACATATTACAATCATACATTACTTTACCCATAGACACACAAATAGTCATATCAATAATGTCTAAAGCAGTAAATACATGAAGTGCAAAACGCACCGATAACATAGCAGACAGAGAAGAATCTCCAATCTTTGAAGTATCATTAGATGACCACATACCAATGGCTCAAGTAGCCTATACATGTTTACAAGATATAACAGGAAGTTTTAAAATCATCGACGTGTTCTTTGGCTGCTATTTGCATGCCAATGTTATGGGAAATTAAATGTTTAATAACTTTTTTTTAGAGCAACGATTTTGATCAAACTTGTTGGGCGTAATCATGTCATCCATATGTATATATGTGCCAAAGCACAAGTCTCTAGTATTTGATATACGGGAGTTACAAATTTGAGCCGAAGAGGGCGTGGCATCCAAAATTTAACAAAAATCGAAATTTCGTAAGGTCCAAATAACACTAAATGCAAAATTTGAAGACTCTAGCTAGAAAGATGAATTATATAGAATTTTACAGCTTAATTTAGATTTTCGTTTTTAATCGATAACAATAAAACGATAACAGTTATAGAATTTCTGAAACAAACTCGATCTTTTCGTGATATACAGGAACCAACATCAAAAATTTGAAGTCTCTAGCTCTTGTAGGTTCTCAGAACGACGCGTTCATACATACGGACAGACGGACGGACAGACGGACATGGCTAAATCGACTCGGCTTGTCTCCCTGATCAAGAATATGTAAACTTTATGGGGTCTGCCACGCCTCCTTCTGCCTGTTACATACATTTCTACAAAAACATTATACCCTGATTTCCTATTTTCAGTGGGTTCAGAGTATGAAAACCGTATAGCCGTATTAATAGTAATAAAGCACAACAAAGCGGCGGGTTCAAGGCTAACGACAGAGAAACTTCCAGTGGGCAAACAAGAAATATAAAATTTTCTCAAAATACTTACAAATCAGTAAAGTCTAGAGAAGAGGGTAAAAGGAAAATAGTAACAAATAAGAAATTTTCAATTAGCAGCCTCAATAACCAACCAGGATACATAACAAAGCATAGGCATGGCACAGAACTACCATACATCGTAATAGAATACGTGTTCGGGAAACAGTTAAAGTTTCTTATAGATACAGGATCTAAAGGATCCTTTATCGATCCTTTATTTGTCTCACCAGAATAGCATATAAAACTCACATACAGTAGACTTAGCCTGTAAATGAAAGTTGTTTGATGAATTCCAACAACAGGGAACATTTTATTTTTTACTTCTTAAATTCCACTCAATTTTTGATGGCCTCATTGGCATTGATATATTAAAGCAATTACGAGCAAAGGTCGATGTAGACAAATTAATTCTACAAACACCCAATACGCAATTGATTGTACAAACGAAACCAAATATATAATAGGCGAAAGACAAGTTATTGAAGAGGCCACAAGACATATACTTCAAATACCTGTAACATTAAAGGAGGGCGCCTTCTATTGTCCAGAAATTCGATTGGGAAATGAACTCGTAATTTCATTCGGCAACAAATAATTTTAGTATGATGAAGATTACTAACTACGCAGACTCGAAAAAAATAATATATTTTGATCAACCTTTAGTAGTAACCCCATACATAAAAGAGCAATTTATCGAGGTTAATTTGGCTTTTCAAAATGACTCAAGTATAGCCACAACATCATAGTACGTCAACGGTGGATACTTCAAACATTTTATGTCTCATTCAGACCATTACTTCATTCTGGCCTTCACTTCACTCATAGAGGGGAGGAGTTACCCACCACTCACAGCACCTAACACATACATACACACCCTGACGAGCTCATCGCTAAGCAACGGCAACTCGCACACATACATACTTATATACAGATTGCTTGTCGGAATAAAGATCACTCTGTGTGTATTCGTCATAAGAACAAGACGCGTTTTAGTTTCATTTATGTTGTATATTGTTTTTGAAATCGATTTGGATGATATCAAATTCGATAACTCGCGCTCCACATGGGCAGGTTATGGGAGGCAGGAGTCAAGAGCTTTAAGGCCGCATTCTACAAGGCCACGTCTACCATCAAGTACACGTTCGAGAACTTGTCCACTCTGCTCTGTCGAATAGAAGCGTGCCTAAACTCTCGTCCCATCTCCCCTATCAGTGAGTATCCAACGGACCTCTTAGCATTGAGCCCCGGGCACTTCCTGGTCGGAGGCACCATCGTATCCATTGCAAAGCCTTAGATCCATGCCGAGCCCATGTCTTTGATCAACCGGTGCCAACGTTTGAAGGCAACCCATCACAGCTTTTGCCGTCGCTGGAAGGACGAATACTTGAAGGAGCTCCTCAAGCGGAATAAATGGAGAACGACAACTCGCTGCCTTCAAATGGGTGACCATTTCACAGGACACCCACCGAATGGTGGTTATTAGCGACATGTATCATAATTTTTTATACCCTGAACCCATTGAAAATGGGAAATCAGGGTATAATAGTTTTGTGAAAATGTATGTAACAGGCAGAAGGAGGCGTGACAGAGCCCATAAAGTATACATATTCTTGATCAGGGAGAGAAGCCGAGTCGATTTAGCGCTGTCTGTTTGAACGCGTCGATCGCAGAAGATATAAGAGCTAGAGACTTCAAATTTTTTTTGGAAGTTCGTGTATATCACGATTCGATCGCGTTTATTTCAAATAATCGATAATGTTAATGTTATCGATTAAAAGCCGATATCTTCATATGAGTATAAAATTCTTTTTAATTCATCTTTACAGCTAGAGTCTTTAAATTTTGCATTTAGTGTTATTTGAGCCTTACGCAATGTCGTTTTTTGTTAAATTTTGGGTGCCACGCCCCCTTCGCCTCAAATTTAGAACTCCCGTATATCAAATACTAGAGACTTGTGCTTTGGTACATACATACATATGAATGACATGATCCCGCCCAAAAGTTTGATCAAAATCGTTGCTCTAGAAAAAAAATTATTATACATGTAATTTCCCATAACATGCAAACAGCAGCCAAAGAACAGCTGCCGCCCCGACTGGCGTTTGTGTGTGCGTTCGCCTGTGTATGTGTGTGTATGTTTTGCTTGTAATGAACGTACATATGCATGTGTACATTGTAGCATGTTGTACGTTAAATATGCATATGACCATCGTTCTGTGGTACGGTCCAATGAAGACGTTCATTACGGACATGGGAACAGAATATAACAAGTAAGAACGTTGCTGTCGGACGCAACCGACAGCGAAATACTATTTCACGTCCCAGCAGCACACAGGGGCATCTATCACTTTACATTTTTTAAAATTTAACCTTAAATCCCCACTGTCGCCGCTCAAATTAGCTGCAGATTAAAACTTTTCATTGGAGGTGGCCAGACAGTTTCAATTAGGATCGAAGCTTAGAACCCTTACTTTAGCAAGAACACGCACCTAAATCAAGAGATATGGCATCTCTCCAAATAAGAGAGGTGGCAACTCTCAAAATGAGAGAGGTGGCAACTCTGAAAATGTGATATACATAAGTTCGTTGGCGAGGTGTGGCATCGAACACCGGTGGGGTCATGTTGATATTTTTGTTACATTTTCTTTATTTAGTTATTTTGTATTAATAAAATATTCTTTTCTAACACATATATATAATTTGGCAAATCAAAAGACAAGGTCTAAGGTCACAAAGTCATTATGTGGCGCGTTATTGGCTCAGAAGCTACAGATTTTTCAGTTTTGAATTGCCACGCCCCCAGTGGCCGTAGAAATATAATTTTTGGCATGTTCATAGAGTGTGCGTTCAAGAATATAACTGTAAAGTTTAGGGTATTTTTTGTACGGCATGCCTCTTTTGGGGCGTAACAATCATATTTTGGGAATCGATAGAGCAGGCCCCCAGTAACTTATCATTCAATTTTGAAGCTTCTAGCACTAAAACTGTGGGAGATATAAGCTGATAAAAGTGTCCGTGGGCGATAAAGTTTGGCCCGATTGCCACGCCCCCAATGGGCGTATACACATAATTTTTGGCGTGCTTATAGAGTGGGCGTTCAGGAATATAACTGTAAAGTTTGGATGCTTACACTCGAAAAATGCGAACATTACAGGGTATATTTTGTACGGCATGTCCCTTTTGGGGCGTAACAATCATCTTTTGGGAATCGATAGAGGAGGCCCCCAGTAACTTATCATTCAATTTTGAAGCTTCTAGCACTAAAACTGTGGGAGATATAAGCTGATATTAGTTGCCACGCCCCCTGAGAGCGTAGATATATCCGCCATAGCTTTTCAGTTGTATATATATCAAGTCTCTAGCATCAATGGTGCTCAAAATATAACAGAATTAGTAAAATCACTATATCACTATATCCGCCATAGCTTTTTGATTTTGGGGTGTCGACATGAATGTTCAGTTAAAATCTCAACTCTCGAGCGCTTCCAGAAGTGGTGTTTATGGGCTACAGGAAAATTCATTTTCCGATTTGCCACGCCCCTAGTGGGCGTATCGGGAAAATCTTGACACTTTATCAGACGAGGGTATACACGAGTATATATTTCAAATTTCAAGTCTCTAGCTTCAATAGCGTGGAAATGGTTTGCGTTCATACGGACAAACGGATTTTGCACAAAACCAATATACTATATCACTACGTGAAATAGTATAAAAATTCAATCATTACTGACTTGTGCAAATATTTAAAATAGATAACAACATCTACAGCATACCACCACCAGACATTAGGTACCATTGAAAGAAGTCATAGGACATTCAATGGGTACATTCGTTCATATATTTCAGTAGATAAAACAGTATTTCGTGTATTGTTTTAACACAACACCATCAGTAACTCATAATTATTGTCCATATGAACTAGTATTTGGTAGACAAAACAACCTACCAATACAATTTAATAGCTTAAACACTATAGAACCTATATACAATATAGAAGATTACTCTAAGGAAGTTAAATTTAGATTAGAAAACGCGTATAAGAGAGCTCGAATATTATTAGAAAAATATAAAGCTAAGCAAAAAGAAATAAATGATAAGAAAGTATTAGATTTTAAAATTGAAATAGGAGACCAAGTTTATTTAAAGAATGAAACAGGTCATAAATTAGAATCATCTTATATAGGACCCTTTGAATTAATTAGCATAGAAAAGAATAATAATTGTCCTGACAAAAGGGCTTGGTGTATACAAATCATAAAACAACAACAACTCGTGGATCTTCAACACTCAGCTGGCCGACAACGAAGTCTTTTTATACCCTGAACCCATTGAAAATGGGAAAATCAGGGTATAATGTTTTTGTTGAAATGTATGTAACAGGGAGAAGGAGGCGTGGCAGACCCCATAAAGTATATGTATTCTTGATCAGGGAGACAAGCCGAATCGCTTTAGCCCTGTCCGTCTGTCCGTCTGTCCGTATGTTTGAACGCGTCGATCTCAGAAGATATAAGAGCTAGAGACTTCAAATTTTTTTTTGGAAGTCCGTGTATTGTACGATTTGATCGAGTTTGTTTCAAATATTCGATAACTATAATCGTTTTAATGTTATCGATTAAAAACCGATATCTTCATTTAGTTATAAAATTCTATTTAATTCATCTTTATAGTTAGAGTCTTCCAATTTTGCATTTAGTTTTATTTGAGCCATCTGCAATTTCGGTTTTTGTTAAATTTTGGATGCCACGCCCTCAAATTGCCCCTTCGCCTAAAATTGCTAAATCACGTATATCGAATACTAGAGACTTGTGCTTTGGCACATACACACACATGAATGTCATGATCGCGCCCCACAAATTTAATCAAAATCGTTCGACTAGAAAAAAAGTTATTAAACATTTAATATCTCATATTATCGGCGTCTTGCAGCAGCAGCGAAGCTGATGAGTCATAATGCACAGTTAGCAGATTGTGTGTTGGTGCGTGCGTCTGTGTGTGTGTTCTTGTGCGTGCCTCTGTGAGTGTGTATGTATTGCTTGCTACATATGTACATACATATAAAAGTAACGGAGAATGTTAGCGGCTCTTAGGAATCGCAGTTCTTCGCAGGGTTCAGGGGATCTCTTTGTCGAGCAGTCTCGACTAGAGCACTCTTACTTGTATATACATAATGTACATAGGCTAAGCACACTCTAAAACTGAAATAAAGATTCATTCAATAACTAAAAGCTAAACCGAGCAGACGCTCAAGTGTTTCATTGGTCTTGCTGTTTGTTAATTACAACATAAAAGAAACAAAGAATGCTTGGAATAGCGGTTCTTCGAAGGTTTCAGGGGATCTCTTAGTCGCGCAGTCTCAACTAGAGCACTCTTACTTGTTTCATGTTTATTCAGTGTTATTGAAACATAAGCAATCGGTTGTCTTTGTTGAGATAACACTGCACCTAGGCAAAATCACTGGCATCTGTCGTAATTGTAAGTGGTTTCTCAAATTGTGCATATTTTATATTGAAAATCTTAAAGCGCTTAGTGAACTTATGAGCGCTTTATGATTTTCAAATGCATTTTCAAATTGTGGATCATTTATATCAATTTGCACACCTTTTTGTAAATAGCTTATCCTTGGGTAAGATATTTTAATAGTCTTTGATAAATTTTCTATAAAAACCTAAAAATCCTTTTAATTGTGTTTCTGTTTTTGGTAGTGGAATTTCTTTTATTGCTCCTATTTTTCTTGGATTTGGTTGGAACACTTCTTTTGTGAGAATATGTCCCAAGTATTCGGTATGAATATAGAATAGACAGAGTTCTGAGTTCGAAAGTTCTAGACGTGCTTTTTTTTTCTCCGTGGCTTTTGTCTTTTATTTTTGATTAAATATTAATATTTATTCACTGTTGATTTTGGTTATTGTTGCCATTTATCACTGTTGTGCGTTTGTAAGGTGGTGTAATCCGCGGTGATTTGAATTTGCTTTTGAGAGGTGCTTGTGATTTGTGCAGAGTCGGTAATTATACCCTGAACTCACTGAAAATGAGAATTCAGGGTATTATGTTTTTGTTGAAATGCGTATGTATGTAACAGGCAGAAGGAGGCGTGGCAGACCCCATAAAGTATATATATTCTTGATCAGAATGACAAGCCGAGTTGATATAGCAATGTCCGTCTGTCCGTCCGTCTGTCCGTCCGTCTGTCCGTATGTATGAACGCGTCGTTCTCAGAACCTACAAGATCTAGAGACTTGAAATTTTTTATGTAGGTTCCTGTATAGCACGAAAAGATCGAGTTTGTTTCAGAAATTCGATAATTGTTATCGTTTTATTGTTATCGATTAAAAACGAAAATGTAAATTCACCTGTAAATTCTATCTAATTCACCTTTCTATCTAGAGTCTTTTAATGTTGCTTTTATGTATTTTGTTAAATTTCCACGCCCCTTTCGCCTCAAATTTGTTAGTCCCGTATATCAAATTCTAAAGACTTGTGCTTTGGCACTTACATACATATGGATTACATGATCAAGCCCAACAAGTTTGATCAAAATCGTTGTTCTGTAAAAAAAGTTATAAAACATTTAATTTCTCGTAGCATTATCATGCAAATAGCAGCCAAAGACACCGACTTCCGCTTGTGTGTGCGTGCACCTGTATGAGTGTATGAGTGTGTTGCTTGTAATGAACATACGTATACATATGTTTTATAAAAGAAACGGAGAATGCACGGGATAGCGGTTCTTCGCAGGGTTCAGGGTATACCCTAGTCGAGCGTTCTCGACTAGAGTTTTCTTACTTGTTTTATTTTTACTTTCATTCTGGTTTTTATTTTCATTGCTCATCTCTTTCTTTTATTCCCCTTTCCTTTGTTATCAGCTGTTATCAGCTGTTTTGTTGTTCTGAGTTGATTCTCTAAACACAATCCTCTTCTTGTTTTGCGCTTGTTCCTGTAAAAAAAACTTGCTCTATGCAGCAAACTTCTGATTCCACACAAGTGCAATTTATTAATTGCTGGTTGTGTGAGAATATGATGCATGGTTAATGTGCTGGCCTTACAGGGAGCGACTATGATAAGGTCATGTCAACTGCTAAAGTTGGTTGTGGTGTCCACTTTGTTTGGAAAAATAAATAAATTTTTCTAAAATGTATAACTCGGTGAGAGTTAAATTTATAATAGTTAATAATCTATCAAAACAGTTGTCTGATGAACTAGATGCTGCTGATAAATTATTAAATCAATGTAATTTTGAATCTTCTCAGGCTGAGACGTCAACTGCTTCTCAGTTGGGACCACCTTCTATACCTGTGTAGCTCCTTCTACACCTTGTTCTGACTCTCTTGCGATTCCACCTTCTTGCAGTGCGTCAGGGACACCAGTATTAGATATCCCACAGTCTATACTGATTCCAACTACTTTATCCCCATCTGTTGTGCCAAAAAACTAAACACAATTCAACCTTCTTCACAGATTTCCTTAATATATCAAAACGTTCGTGGTCTGAATTCTAAGCTCAAAAGGCTCTTTTTGAGTAGTTTTAGTGTTCATTTTGATATTATCGCCCTGACGGAAGCGTGCGTAAGCTCGAATGTTTATAATAGTGAGATTCTCTCGAATGATTTCACTATTTACAGACATGATCGACTGTCTCGTAGAGGTGGAGGTGTCTTATTAGGTGTTTAATCTAATATCCTCTCTGAGCAATTTATATTTTCTACATCTCATGATGTCGAGATAGTTGCTCTTAAGCTAGCTCTTAAATCTTGCTCCCTTTTTATACCCTGAACCCATTGAAAATGGGAAATCAGGGTATAATGTTTTTGTTGAAATGTATGTAACAGGCAGAAGGAGGCGTGGCAGACCCCATAAAGTATATATATTTTCTTGATCAGGGAGACAAGTCGAGTTGATATAGCCATGTCCGTCTGTCCGTCCGTCTGTCCGTCTGTCCGTCCGTCCGTCCGTCCATCCGTCCGTCCGTCCGTCTGTCCGCATGTATGAACGCGTCGTTCTCAGAACCTACAAGATCTAGAGACTTGAAATTTTTTATGTAGGTTCCTGTATATCACGAAAAGATCGAGTTTGTTTCAGAAATTCGATAACTGTTATCGTTTTATTGTTATCGATTAAAAACGAAAATGTAAATTCACCTGTAAATTCTATCTAATTCACCTTTCTATTTAGAGTCTTCAAATTTTGCATTTAGTGTTATTTTGATCTTGCTCAATTTCGGTTTTTGTTATATTTTGGATGCCACGCCCCCTTCGCCTCAAATATGTAACTCCCGTATATCAAATACTAGAGACTTGTGCTTTGCCACATACATACATATGGATGACATGATTACGCCCAACAAGTTTGATCAAAATCGTTACTCTAGAAAAAAAGTTATTATACATTTGATTTCCCATAGCATTGCCATACAAAGAGAAGCCCAAGAACAGCTGATGCAACGAATTGCGCTTGTGTGTGTTTGCGCCTGTGTATGTGTGTGTGTATGTGTTGCTTGTAATGAACATATATATACTTATGTATATTAAAGAAACGGTTCTTCGCAGGGTTCAGGGTATACCCTAGTTGAGCGGTCTCGACTAGAGTTTTCTTACTTGTTATACCCTGAACCCATTGAAAATGGGAAAATCATGGTATAATGTTTTTGTTGAAAGGCGTATGTATGTAACAGGCAGAAGGAGGCGTGGCAGACCCCATAAAGTATATATATTCTTGATCAGGGAGAGTAGCCGAGTCGATTTAGCCCTGTCCGTCTGTCCATCTCAGAAGATTTAAGAGCTAGAGACTTCGAATTTCTTTTGGAAGTTCGCGTATAGTACGATTCGATCGAGTTTGTTTCAAATATTCGATAACTATCATCGTTTTAATGTTATCGATTAAAAACCGATATCTTCATTTAGTTATAAAATTCTATTTAATTCATCTTTAGTCTAGAGTCTTTAAATTTTGCATTTAGTGTTGTTTTGGCCTTACGCAATGTCGATTTTTGTTAAACTTTGGATGCCACGCCCCCTTCGCGTCAAATTTATAACTCCCGTATATCAAATACTAGAGACTTGTGCTTTGGCACATATACATATATGAATGTCATGATCACGCCCAACAAATTTGATTCAAAACGTTGGTCTAGAAAATATGTCATTGAACCTTTAATATCTCATATTATCAGCGCCTTGCAGCAGCAGCGAAGCTGCGTCTGTATGTGTTCTTGTGCGTGCGTCTGTGTGTGTAGGTATTGCTTGCCACATATGCACATAACAAAATAACGGAGAATGTTAGCGGTTCTTAGGAATCGCAGTTCTTCGCAGGGTTCAGTGGATCTCTTAGTCGAGCAGTCTCGACTAGAGCACTCTTACTTGTTATTACTTGTTCATATATTCCCCCCACTTCTGATGTTCAAGTTTATGCGCAACATATGGCTTGCATTAAAGAAATTTGTGGACATGTAAAGGATAATGATTTCTTTCTCTTGTTCGGTGACTTTAATATACCGAACACTTCTTGGATCTCTAATCCTAGCTCAAGCTCCCTTATTCCTACAATTGATAATTTTTTCTAGGATATTCCTCTGAATATTCTTGTATGTATCCCACGATGGCCTTTATGTCCCTCGTTGTCCTTCGTTGTCCTTCGTTCGTTCGTTTGTCCGTTAACACTCGGCACTTTCACTTTTCACTGGAATCGACTGACCCAGTGCCGAGCCGTGGGCGCATTTTTATAGCAGCGCCGCAGGCCCTGCTTCGGCTCTGGAGCGGGGCCTGCCTCGGCTCTCTGTAGCGGAGCCTGTCTCCTCTTCGTTTCTGCCTTAACGGCAACATCGCCTGATTTTGCGCGACGCCAAATACGCGTGATCGCGTGGCAGCCTCTCATTGGCCGAAGCACCGTTATATGACTGCGAGAGAAATTAATAGCTACTTTCTCGCGGCTACGAACGGCACTTCGGCTAGCGGTGCACGATCAACGAAGAGAGTGCGACGTGAGTAAATTGCTGAATCGGTAAGAGCGAGCGAGACGTCCCATCGCTCGCCTTTGACCCTTTCCAGTCACGAGGGTCGCTCGTACCGCACTTGCGTCGCTGTGTGGAACAAATTATTTTTTTTCGTTGATAACTTTATTTGGCTTTATCTTTCGTTTTAATTTTCATAGAACAATTATAGTTTTCTTTATTGATTCCAATTTTTTTTTTGTTTTTAGGTTGATCAGGCATGGTTTTTTTTTTCTTTCATGAAACGCTTCATTGAATATATATTTTTAATCTACCCTTATGCACTTTTGTCTCTTATTTTTACTATCTTTAATAAAAATGTCATTATCATCTATTTTCTCTACTATATACGGTGCTAAATATACTGGGTCTAATTTACGCCCTGTTTCGTTTCTTAAAAGTACCTTATCTCCTACATGTAATTCAAAATTATTAGTGTTTTTGTCATACAATGATTTCCTATAAGCCTTTGCCTTTTCTAACATAACTCTAGCTCTTTTATAGGCTATTTTTAATCATAAATTTTAAATAGGATTCATTCTATTAATTTTATTAAATTAGACAGGTGGCGCTCTTTCGCGCACACCATGTTCCCTATGGCTGGTTTCCACTGTCGCCGCCTCAGATTATAGTGCCGCGCCTGATCCTAAGCCGCCTTTTCCAGATTTCGCCTTACAATCTGGTACACTTCGGCCAATTTGGTGGCTCTCTCCGTGGGTGCTTGTGTTGCCTGGCCTGTTCCCACAGTCTGTGCGTCAAACAAGGCCTTAGGCAACCTTGGCTCACGCCTTTGAGTGAGGAAGGCTGCGGAATACCCTGTAGAGGCCGAGACGCTGCTGTTGACGGCCAGTGTCAACTCTGGCAGAGCCTCGTCCCAACAACGTTGATCGCTGCCCGCAAATTGAGCGATCATCGTCTTGACCGTGCGATTGGCCCTCTCCGTGGGATTCTCTTGAGGCGTGTATGGCCGTCAACTGATGATGCACTCCTAGCTCATCCAAGAATCCCTTGAAGGCACAGCTCGTGAATTGAATGCCATTATCCGTGATGAGCACTTTCGGCACTCCAAATCTGGCCACGATCCGCTCCCTGAATGCCTTTTGAAGCGCCGCTGTATTTGCGCTTCTCAACGGCACCATCTCCGTCCATCTCCGTCTGTCGATGAACATCAAGAGCATGGTGTTACCGTGCTTCGACCTGGGTAGCGGTCCGACAAAGTCGGCGCACACCGTCACCCATGGCTCCTCAGGGATCTGGGTCGGCATCTGTCCGGCCGCCTGGAGTTGACTGGCCTTGTAGCGCTGACATAACTCGCAGCGCTGCACGTATCCTCGCACGTCTCGATACATACCGGGCCAGTAGTATCTTGCTGCCACTCGAGCAATCGTTTTCCGGCTTCCCAGGTGACCGGCGGTGGCCGCATCGTGGTTCTCTTCCAGAACCTGCTTGCGCTGCTCGCTCGGCACGCATAGCTTCCACGCAGCCACATCTTCATGGCCAGCTTGATGAGGAATGTGCCTGTATACATTCCCCGCCTCTCCCGGTAGTCTGGCATCTTCTGTGCGTTTTGGTGGAGATCTCGGCGAAGCTTAGCCATCCAGCGACATCCCGTCCCAGCTGATTGGCTTTTGCTTGCGACCAAGCGGCACACTTCTTCCTCCAGAAGCTGTCGCAACACAGCATCGGCTATTACATTTTGCTTGCCCTTCCTGTACCGGATCTCGAAGTCAAATTGTTGTAGCTCCAATGCCCAGATGGCGATTCTGCCTGAAGGACTCTCAATGGAGTTGAGCCACTTCAGCGCCATGTGATCGGTCACCACCACGAAGTGATAGCCTTCCAAGTAAGGCCTCAACTTCCGGATGCCCCAGACGATCGCTAGGCATTGCTTCTCCGTTGCTGAATAGTTCCGCTCCGCGCTCTTCAGTGTCTGACTGGCATATGAGATGACCCTCTCTCCATCCTCTGAAGTTTAGGTCAGAATTGCGCCGAGCCCATAGTTGCTCGCATCCGCCTGTAAGCAGAACGGCTTCGAAAAATCCGGGCATGCCAAGACTGGTGATTCCGCCAGCTTGGCCTTTACCGTGTCAAAAGCCCTCTGACGCTCCTCGGTCCACTCCTACTTGACTCCTTTCTTCAACAGCGCATTGAGTGGGTGTACTGTGGTCGCAAAGTCAGGCACAAAGCGGCGATACCAGGATGCCACGCCCACATATTGTCGCAACTCCTTCACGTTTGCGGGAGGCTTAAGTTCCGCAATCGCGGAGACCTTTCTGGGTTACTACGGATGCCATGTTCCGTCACCTTGTGGCCCAGATATTTCAGCTCCTTTTTGAAGAAATCGCACTTGTCGATGTTGATCTTCAAATTGGCAGCTCTCAGCCGCCGGAACACCTCTCGCAGGTTGTTCATATGCTCCTGGCGGGTCCTCCCAATGACGATGATATCATCGAGGTACGCAAAAGCATGCGGCATCATCTCTGGGCCAATGACTTGATCCAGAGCCCTCTGGAAAGTCGCTGGTGCTGAATGAAGGCCGAACGGCATCACCTTCCACTGGAACAGCCCCTTTCCTGGAACTGTAAATGCCGTGAGTGGTCGGCTGGCCTCCTCCATGGGTATCTGCCAATACCCATCCTTCAAGTCCAGGCTCGTTATGTAGCGAGCCTCTCGAAGCTGGTCCAGAATGTGATGCACTCGAGGCAGCGGATATGCATCTTTTACAGATCGGCTGTTGAGCTGTCGGAAATCCACGCACAGCCGCCACTTGCCGTTCTTCTTCCGCACCATCACTATGGGAGCGCTGTGTGGGCTCTTCGAGGGCTCTATGCATCCTTTAGCCAGGAGCTCATCTACCTGGCTGTTGATCTCCGTCTGCATCTTCGGGTTCTTCGGGAAATATCGCTGCTTTATTGGCCGCTTGTCGTGCATCGTGATCCGGTGCTCGGTGATGTCAGTGGTGCCCTTAATCTGCTGGATTTTGGCCAATTCCTGCCTCAGGAACGCGTCCACCTCCACATCCTCATGAAGTGGGTGTGCCGATCCTGGATTCGCCTCCATTTGGCTTCTGGGCTCCACCTCCGCACTGGCGACTGCCACCGACAACTTCGCCTCCACTGGCTCATTGGGCTGCGAATCTCTGGGCCCGATCCTCAGACTCAAGCCGCCGCATTCCAGCGTGCAGCCCATCCTGGCCAAGAAATCCCAGCCCAGTACCAGATCATCGATCACACCTGGTAATATGAGCAGGGGCATGACGACCTGCTGTGCCCCCAGCCTGATTTCCAACTCCAACGCTGCCTCCACTTGACAACAACTGCCGTCCGCCAACCGGATGCGCCTCCGTGTGGGGCGCAGCACACCAAATCCTCGGAGCCTGCCTGCCAGTTTCTCGCGATCGTAGCCTTAAGCTCCTCTGCTCCGATGGCTACGATCGCCGAGATCTGCGTGCCTTCATCCACGAGCTGGCCTATCAGTGCCTGGGGCCGCCGCGACGCTGCTCCCGCTCGCCCCTGGATGGCGGGTGCCTCAGCCCGTTTCCCGACTGGCAACAGGCAATCGTTCTCACACCAATGCGCCCACATTGCCAGCAAAACTTCAGAGCTTCATTGCGGCATTCCTCGGCGAAGTGGCCCTCTTGGCCACACATACGGCACGCCCTGGCAGGATTCGGGATGTGCGTCCTTGGCCCTGCCACACCAGTTCTTGGTGCCGGCCGTGGACACGCTTCTTCGGCGGTCATGCTGCGGTGGTAGGTGGACTCACCTTCGCATTCAGCGTCGCCCATAGCCATCAATCTGGGCTTGCTCTACCTGTGTTGCTGCCTCAGCTTCTCCCGATCCCTCTCCAAGTCCTCGAACTCGTCCGCCAGCATCATCAGCTCCGTCAGGCTCCGGAACTGGTAAGGCCGAGCATAGGCGCGCAGATCCGGCAAGCTGCCATTATATATCAGCTTCATCTCCCGATCCGCCGCATATCGTAGTGGCCTCATCAGGGTCTGCATTTCCACCATATACAGCTTGAACGCCTCACCCAGCATCTGCTTCCGCCTCGAGACTTCCTCCTTAATGTTCTCCAGGTAGTCTATCGGCAAGAAGAATCTCTGGAAGCTGCTCACGAATGCTTCCCACGACGTCCAGTGTCGATTATTGGCCACGTACCATTTCAAGGCCATGCCTTAGAGCAGCTCCGGCATCGCCCTCGGGATCAGGTCCAGATTTAGACCATATGTGTCGGCCGACCACTCTACCTGCTCCAGAAATTCCAGAGGCTTCGATGTGCCATCAAATCGGAAGCTCCATTCGCGCACCTGTTTGGCCACCTTGGAATACTCGAGCCCTGCCAAACTCGGCTCTCGCGTCCTTATTTCGGGCTGTGGAGCGGATGTGGCTCTCCAGGGTATTTGCTGGGTCTCATTAAGGTGGGCAGCGGCGGCACTAGTGGATGGCAGTGATACTCGCGGGCCTTGTGTCCTCTCCTCTCGATCCTCCAGATCCTCTTCCTCGACGGCGGTCAACATTTCCTCTCTTCGTGGCGACCGTCGCCATGGAGGACTGCAATGTCGGCGATCCTCAGAGAAAATGGAATCCTTCCCTCATGCTCGTCGACCCACTCGCCGAATTGCCTCCGCATTGTGTCCAAAGTGCCAGACAGGCTCACTCCGAACTCCAGGCCGTAGCGTATCACCTCCTCTTTCTTAAGGTTATATACCCACGCTCGCACCATATTTATATTTCTCTAAAAGCACTAAAATCGACTCTATTTATCGCAGGGCCCCACGTTGGGCGCCAGTTGTAACGAACCTCCGGTTTGCCCCGAGTTTAAGCCGGGCCGCACTCAGCCGACTGTGTGTTCGTGCCAACAAATTTATATGTTGGGCGCCTGCCGATAAATAATAAGTCCTGCTTTTAGATTTAATAATATAAACTGGTTTATTCACGTTGATATATAACTATTTTAGTACAGCAAAGTGATTTCTTAGGCTATAGCTGTACACGGCTAAGCCCGCAGGATTCGTAGGTGCCGTGAGGAGCACTTCGGCTAACGAGCGGTTAGCCTCTGAGCCGTCTAGAGGTTGCAGAACCCTCCAGAGTACGCCAGGATACGCGCTGTGATCTCCAGCGGTTCGCCGAGAGTATCACAGGCACTCCTACTGCTGGATTCGCTCGCTGGCACTCTAGACCGCGCCTCAAAGATGTGCGCTCTTCCGCACGACTACTCTCACGTACCTCTTACTCCTGGTTGTAGGGCATACCACTCCTTGTAACGTTTTCCGAGCACACCTTAGAGCTGGCTGGGCTAGCGCACGCTGATCTCCACAGGATCGTAGTTCTGCCGTGAGAAGCACTCCGGCTAACGAGCGGTTAGCCTCTGAGCCGTCTAGAGGTTGCAGAACACTCCAGAGTACGCCAGGATACGCGCTGTGATCTCTAGCGGTTCGCCGAGAGTATCACAGGCACTCCTACTGCTGGATTCGCTCGCTGGCACTCTAGACCGTGCCTCAAAGACGTGCGCTCATCCGCACGACTACTCTCACGTACCTTTTACTCCTGGTTGTAGGGCACGCCACTCCTTGTAACGCTTTCCGAGCACACCTTAGGGCTGGCTGGGCTAGCGCACACTGATCTCTACAGGGTCGTAGTTCTGCCGTGAGAAGTACTCCGGTTAGCGACCGATCAGCCTCTGAGCCGTCTAGAGGTTGCAGAGCACTTAAGGGTACGCCAGTATACGCGCTGTATTCTCCAGCGGTTCGCTTGGATCACCACACGCACTCCTACAACTGGATGTACTCGCTGGCACTCTAGACTGCGTCTCAGAAGGCTTACGTTGCTTTCGCACGGCTACCCTCACTAACCTTACTCTCCTGTTCAGGTTACGCTGCTCTAGCACCAGCTGCCGGCCGTACCTCTGTCCTCAAGGATACGGTTTGGTATGCGTCCAGGATATTCCTCTGAATATTCTTGTATGTATCCCACGATGTCCTTTATGTCCCTCGTTGTCCTTCGTTGTCCTTCGTTGCACTTCGTTTCACTTTATACTTTTCACTCCGTTGACGCTCGGCACTTTCACTTTTCATTGGAATCGACTGACCCAGTGCCGAGCCGTGGGCGCCTTTTTATAGCAGCGCCGCAGGCCCTGCTTCGGCTCTGGAGCGGGGCCTGCCTCGGCTCTCTGTAGAGGGGCCTGTCTCCTCTTCGTTTCTGCCTTAACGGCAACATCGCCTGATTTTGCGCGACGCCAAATACGCGTGATCGCGTGGCAGCCTCTCATTGGCCGATGCACCGTTATATGACTGCGAGAGAAATTAATAGCTACTTTCTCGCGGCTACGAACGGCACTTCGGCTAGCGGTGCACGATCAACGCAGAGAGTGCGACGCGAGTAAATCGCTGAATTGGTAAGAGCGAGCGAGACGACTCATCGCTCGCCTTTGAGCCTTTCCAGTCGCGAGGGTCGCTCTTACCGTACTCGCGTCGCTGTGTGGAACATTTATATGCCTGCACGCCCACCCATATAAATGCACAGCAAATACATGCAAGTATACAGGTTGTGACGTGCCTGCATATATTGTTCCTCACAATATATATATATATATATATATATATATATATATATATATATATATATTTATATATATATATATGTCGGAGCGTCGTTATTTTTCTCCATGGCTTTATATATATATATATATAGCACTTAGGGGAATCTATCACATTGCATTTTTTTAAATTTAACCTTAAATCCCCACTGTCGCCGTTCAAATTAGCTGCAGATTAAAACTTTTCATTGGAGGTAGCCAGACAGTTTCAATTAGAATCGAAGCATAGAGATGCCACCTCTCTCGATTTATCTCGATTGCCTAACCTTAGCAAGAACACGCACCTAAATCGAGAGATGTGGTATCTCTCAAAATAAGAGAGGTGGCACCTCTCAAAATGAGAGAGGTGGCAACACAGAAAATGTGACATACATATAAGCTGATATTTGTTGCCACGCCCCCTGAAGGCGTAGATATATACGCTATAGCTGATCGGTCGTGGGATGTTAACCCAAGTATATATACCAAGTCTCAAGTCTCTAGCATCAATAGTGCTCAAAATATAGCGAAACTAATAAAATCACTACATATTCAGATCCGATTTGCCACGCCCCTAGTAGGCCATAAAATTTTTTGGGCAATCTTTATAGGATCGTAACAGTAACTCCGTGCGTTCTAGCTTTAAAACTGTAGAAGATACAGTTTGACCCGATTTGCCACGCCCCCAATGGGAGTAGATATATCCGCCATAGCTTTTTGATTTTGGGATGTCGACATGAGTGTTCAGTTAAAATCCCAACTCTCTAGCCCTTCTAGAAGTAGTGTTTCTGAGATACAGGAAAATGCATTTTCCGATTTGCCACGCCCCTAGTGTGCGTAGATATATCCGCCATAGCTTTTTGATTTTGGGATGTCGACATGAGTGTTCAGTTGAAATCCCAACTCTCTAGCCCTTCTAGAAGTAGTGTTTCTGAGATACAGGAAAATGCATTTTCCGATTTGCCACGCCCCTAGTGGGCGTATCGAGAAAATCTTGACACTTTATCAGACGAGGGTATACACGAGTATATATTTCAAATTTCAAGTCTCTAGCTTCAATAGCGTCGAAATGGTTTGCGTTCATACGGACAGACGGACGGACAGCATGACGGACATTGCACACATCCAATATACTATATCACTACGTGAAATAGTATAAAAATACTTTGGTCCGCAGTAAAACACTTATTTGTGGAGAAAAAGGAACAAAATTTGCGTATAAGGAGTGCAACCTTACGGACAGGAAAATTAAAAAAAAAGATTGTAAAAAACAAAAGTTTGGTATACAATTTTCTTAAAAACTCATCAAATTTTGGGAACAATATAAAATACTGCATAAAAAAAGAAATTTCATCTACTTCAGAGTGACGAATTCTTGGAGGAGCATCAAATTAACATATTCCAGCTTCGAAAATCCATTCAAAACAACAACTAAGTGCTAGTATCGATATTGTATAGAGAGTTATTCGTAAAGCTGAACATCTAAAAATATTGAAACTATAAAATAGCCGTGCGAAAGAACGTAAGCCTTCTGAGACGCAGTCTAGAGTGCCAGTGAGTAGATCCAGTTGTAGGAGTGCGTGTGGTGATCCAAGCGAACCGCTGGAGAATACAGCGCGTATCCTGGCGTACCCTTAAGTTCTCTGCAACCTCTAGACGGCTCAGAGGCTGATCGGTCGCTAACCGGAGTACTTCTCACGGCAGAACTACGATCCTGTAGAGATCAGTGTGCGCTAGCCCAGCCAGCCCTAAGGTGTGCTCGGAAAGCGTTACAAGGAGTGGCGTGCCCTACAACCAGGAGTAAAAGGTACGTGAGAGTAGTCGTGCGGATGAGCGCACGTCTTTGAGGCACGGTCTAGAGTGCCAGCGAGCGAATCCAGCAGTAAGAATGCCTGTGATACTCTCGGTGAAACGCTAGAAATCACAGCGCGTATCCTGACGTACTCTGGAGTGTTCTGCAACCTCTAGACGGCTCAGAGGCTGACCGCTCGTTAGCCGAAGTGCTCCTCACAGCACCTACGAATCCTGCGGTCTTAGTTGTGTGCAGCTATAGCCTAAGCCATCACTTTGCTGTACTAAAATAGTTATATATCAACGTGAATAAACCAGTTTATATTATTAAATCTAATAAGGAGGACTTATTATTTATCGGCAGGCGCCCAACATATAAATTTGTTGGCACGAACACACAGTCGGCTAAGTGCGGCCCGGCTTCAACTCGGGGCAAACCGAAGGTTCGTTACAGTGGAAAGCAATACATACACACACACAGACGCTCGCACAAGAACCCACAAAAACGCACGCACAAGCACTCAATCTGCAACTGTGACTTAGCAGCTTCGCTGCTGCTGCAAGACGCCGATAATATGATATATTAAAGGTTCAATAACTTATTTTCTAGACCAACGATTTTGATCAAACTTGTTGGGCGTGATCATGTCATTCATATGTATGTATGTGCCAAAGCACAAGTCTCTAGTATTTGATATACGGGAGTTATAAATTTGAGGCGAAGGGGGCGTGGCACCCAAAATTTAACAAACACCGACATTGCGTAAGGCTCAAATAACACTAAATGCAAAATTTGAAGACTCTAGCTATAAAGATGAATAAAAAAGAATTTTATTCCTAAATGAAGACATCGGTTTTTAATCGATAACATTACCATTATCGATTATTTGGAACAAACTCGATCGAATCGTGATATACAACAACTTCCAAAAAAAAAATTGAAGTCTCTAGCTCTTATATCTTCTGCGATCGACGCGTTCAAACATACGGACATTCGGGCAGACGGACAGACAGACCGACGGACAGGGCTATATCGACTCGGCTTCTCTCCCTGATCAAGAATATATATACTATATGGGATCTGTCACGCCTCCTTCTGCCTGTTACATACATTTTCACAAAACCATTATACCTTTTTTTCCCATTTTCCATGGGTTCAAGGTATTAAAAGGGAGCAAGATTTAACACCTAAAAGACACATCCACCTCTACGATACAGTCGATCATGTCTGTAAATAGTGAAATCATTCGAGAGAATCTCACTATTATAAAATTTGGCGTCGCAAATTGTTGTGGAGAATTCAGTTGGCACTTGATTTTAAAAGAAGAAATTTCACGAGGAGTTGCAAAATTGAACTTCCATATAGAGACTTTAGCTTTTGATTTACTGGAAATAAAAGCAGAAACAGCTTCACGTGTGTCATATGAAAGATTGGATAACAACACTTGCTTACGGGGTGAAACGACAGATAAAGTAGAAATGGCCAGAGTGTTGTTCGTAGATTGAGCAACAGATGGGGATAAAGTAGTTGGAATCAGTATAGATTGTGGGATATCTAATACTGGTGTCCCTGACGCACTGCAAGAAGGTGGAATCGCAAGAGAGTCAGAACAAGGTGTAAAAGGAGCTAATAAGTTTGGAGACACAGGTATAGAAGGTGGTCCCAACTGAGAAGCAGTTGACGTCTCAGCCTGAGAAGATTCAAAATTACATTGATTTAATAATTTATCAGCAGCATCTAGTTCATCAGACAACTGTTTTGATAGATTATTAACTATTATAAATTTAACTCTCACCGAGTTATACATTTTGGAAAAATTTATTTATTTTTCCAAACAAAGTGGACAAGACCAACGTAAGCCACCACAACCAACTTTAACAGTTGACATGACCTTATCATAGTCGCTCCCTGTTAGGCCAGCACATTTACTATGCATTATATTCTCACACAACCAGCAATTAATATATTGCACTTTTGTGGAATCAGAAATTTGCCGCATAGAGCAAGTTTTTTTACAACATGTCATATTGGCAATTGGTATTCAAGAGAGAAAAAACACACAAAAACAGAAGATTAGAAACAGAAATACAAAACATGCGCAAGGCAAAGGGAGGATATATGTGTTGAAAGAGAAACTCACAACAACAAAACGGGAGATCAGATAAAAATAGACAAGTGCAAAGCAAAGAGAGGATTGTGTTGAGAGAATCAACTCACAGCAACAAAACAGCCGATATATAACACGAGCGAAAAAACAAACGCCAATTACCCACACCAACAAATGTAAGGGGAATAAAATAAAGAGACGAACAGTGAAAGATAAAAAGCAGGATGAAAGTAAAAAATAAAATTACCGACGCTGCACAAATCACAAGCACCAAAAACTACCACAAATCACAAATCACCGCGGATTACACCACTGCACAAACGCACAACAGTGACAAATGGCAACAATAACTAAAATCAACAGTGAGAAATTAAAATATCAATGTTTAATCAAACATAAAAGACAAAAGCCGCGGAGCAAAAAAACTTTCGAGCTAAGAACTCTCTCTTTTAGTTGTTGTTGATTTATTTTTTTTGGCTTTACTCGATAGAGGTTTTTTGTTTTGATCAGATTGGATGATAAGCCAGTAAATAATAAATTTAGTAAACAACAAACAATTTTCTTTAACTCTTTTCACAGAACTTTGCCTTGTAGATCAGATCGAAGGACCAAAATGATTATACTGAAATTGATCAGTAGAATCCGGCTCGAATAACCAAAATGAATACACTTAAACTGCGGTGGTGGTTAGGATCGCACTGATTTATTTTGTGTATGGAATGCTTTTATATACAGTTTCTTAGGGTCTAATAGTCATTAGATTATACGTATCTTACTATTATTTATTTTGACCTAAACAAACATAAAAAGGTTTTACTATACATACTGATACATATATATATATATATATATATATATATATATATATATATATATATATATATATATATATATATATATATATATATATATATATATATATGGCAAACCAGGACATAAAATTGCTGAGTGCAGAGCCAAAATGCGACAAAAGGGCGACGCGACATCTCAGCGAGACAAGCCAACTGTTACTTGCTTCAAGTGCGACCAGCCTGGACACTTCGCAAATCAATGCTCGAAAAAGGAATCAACAAGTACACAGGGAGCATTCCAACGGAAGACTGTGAACCAGTGCTTTGTACCAGAGCCAACTGGAGTGATGATGCAGCTCGGTGAGATTTACCCAATTTCTTTTGACTCTGGCGCAGAGTGTTCACTCATTAAAGAGAAAATATGTAGTAAGCTAGCTGGTAAGCGTTTTAACAGCATTATCATGCTAAAAGGTATAGGCGATGCTGGCATATATAGCACCTTACAAATATTAAGCCAGGTCACCATAAATGAGAACGCACTTCAAATATTGTTCCATGTAGTGCAAGATAATCATTTGAAAAGCGACATTGTTATTGGCCGCGAAATTCTTAAACAAGGATTTAATGTCACTGTATCACAAAACCAGTTTAACGTAGTAAAAGCCAAAGCCGTAAATACTTGCTCAATAGATAGGGAACCAGTTATCCTTACAAATCTTGATACCGAATTGTGCGAGGCTGATAAAGACAAACTAATAAAAATGCTTGAAAATTACTCCACTGCACTTGTAAAAGGGGCACCATCCACACGAGTCACGACAGGGGAAATGAAAATTCGCTTGATTGATCCAACCAAAACTGTACAACGCCGGCCCTATAGACTTAGCCCTGAAGAAAGAGACATTGTCCGAGATAAGTTAAGTGAGTTACTTAAATGCAACATCATTCGACCCAGCTGCTCCCCTTTTGCCAGTCCTATGCTGCTTGTCAAGAAGAAAAATGGTACAGACCGACTTTGTGTCGACTACAGAGAGTTAAACTCTAACACAATTGCAGACAGGTACCCTTTGCCGCTCATTAGCGACCAGATCGCTAGGCTGCGTGGCGCAAATTACTTCACGTGTCTTGATATGGCGAGTGGTTTCCACCATATTCCTATCCACCCTGATTCAATAGAATACACTGCATTTGTGACCCCGGATGGTCAATATGAGTTCCTGACCATGCCGTTTGGACTCAAAAATGCGCCATCCGTTTTCCAACGGGCAGTCATGCGTGCCTTGGGTGACTTGGGTTATTCATACGTGATTGTTTACATGGATGATATCATGATCGTGTCACCCACAGTCGAATTAGGATTGGAAAGGTTAAAAATAGTACTAGACATTCTCACAGATGCTGGATTCATTTTTAATGTTAACAAATGTAGTTTCTTAAAAACAGTCGTTCAATATCTGGGATATGAGGTAAGAGCAGGGAAATTCGACCAAACTCGCGAAAGATTGTTGCGTTAACATCGTTGCCACCGCCACAGACGGTTTTTGGTGTACGACAGTTTATTGGTCTTGCATCCTATTTTCGCAAATTCGTACCCGGATTCTCTCAAGTCATAAAGCCGATGTATTCCCTAACATCAGGAAGGGAAAGTTTCTGGTAATATTCGACCCGCAATACCCTATAGAATTACACACCGACGCTAGCTCATTCGGATTTGGTGCCATGCTTTTACATCGAATTAACAATAAGCTTCACGTTGTAGAATATTTTAGTAAAACAACTTCGCCAGCCGAGTCTAGGTACCACTCTTATGAGCTTGAAACTCTGGCAGTATTTGCATCCGTTAAACATTTCCGTCACTACTTGCTTGGCAGAGAATTTGTGGTTTATACAGATTGTAACTCGTTAAAGGCATCGCGAACCAAAATAGACTTAACTCCTAGAGTTCATCGCTGGTGGTCTTATTTACAATCTTTCAAGTTTGACATACATACAGTACAGAGAAGGAAAACGTATGGCACATGTCGACTTTTTATCTAGAAACCCAGTTACTCAGAAACAATTAATTTTGAAAAAAATTCCCGAGAAGCGAATAAACATAGCAGAAATCTCAAATAATTGGTTGTTTGCCGAACAGCAATTGGACCCGGATATTGCAGCCCTTCTCAGTAAACTGAATTCATATGGCGTACTAGATGAAATAACTAAAACATATGATTTGAAAAAAGGGATGTTGTTTCGTAAAATCCAAGAAAATGGTAAGACACGATGCTTGCCAGTTGTGCCCCGAAATTTCAGATGGTCAGTAGTTAACCAGGTACATGAGTCAATCATGCACCTTGGTTGGCAAAAAAACACTTGACAAAGTTACCAATTTTACTGGTTTGAGAAAATGAACAAATATGTCTGTTGAATCATAGCTTAAGTTAGTGTAAGAGTATAGCAAATATTAGTTAAGAGACTTAAAGTGAAGTATTAGAGTTAAGCATGAATTCTCTTATAATGTTAATGCATAAACGTAAGAATGTTTAGGCACAAACATACAAATGCATAACAATTAAAAGAGAAACCCGACGCGCTAAGAATACAAGCCAATTGAAAAATGCCTCCGACGCACTTGTCGACCAAGGGAGCGCAACATACATAAACAAGGGCCACATGGGTTGACATTAAAATTAGATACGTGCACGCAGAGCCTTACAAACTCAGCGCTAGGCTAAGGTTACATAATTTAAGCTATGATTTATGCATGAGTCAGGGTATAAAATCCCTCAGAAGAATAAAGACTCAGTACAAAACTAACCACCACCGCAGTTTAAGTGTATTCATTTTGGTCCTTCGATCCGATCTACAAGGAAAAGTTCTGTGAAAAGTGTTAAAAGTAAATTGTTTGTTGTTTACAAATTTTATTATTTTGGCTTACCATCCTATCTGTGAGTAGAGGCACAGCAAGATCAACCAGGCGATCAAAACAAAAACACCTCCAACGGGTAAAACCAAAAAATAAAATTAACAACATTAAAAAAAAAAATATATATATATATATATATATATATATATACCAATAACACTACAAGATGCTGTCGACCAAAACTCTTGAGTTGATCAAAAAACAGTCAGAGATTTTTGACAACATACAGCTGAGCATTAAAAAGAGAGATGCCATATCAGTGATTGACGAATTGGCAGCAAAATTCAATGCCAATCATTCAATACTGATGAAAGTTGGGATCGTCAATCATGAATATTTTACGGAGAAAATATACGATGGCACAATGAACAGCATCAAGATCTATAAAGAATCCTTGATGAAAGTCGACACCATGAACACCGAACAAGCAGCATCTAGCAAGAACATTGAGATGAAACCAGAAACATCCAAAGCAAAACTTATTCAGCAGGAAGATACGTTTCCTCAAAGAAATGAGACGGATGTGATGGTAGACCTTGTGGACAGAAGAGCTTTAAAAGTAAGGCAACTCATTAAGGAAGTGTATGTCAATCTAGAGTTCAGCAACCAGGAAGAAATTCGTGACTACAAAGACAATTTGAATTTCTTATGGAACAAAGTACAATCGACAATCACAGAATTAGAGGTAAAATATGAAAAATTTGCTTTCGATATTGACGAGATTGACGATCTGGAATGCGCAGTCAACCTAGCCTCGAAGAAATTAAATAGAAGAATGGGTGACTTGCACAATATGAAAGAAGACGTTCCAGAGCTACCAAAAGTAGATATTCCTCATTTTAATGGAAATCCAAAAGAGTGGCCAACGTTCTTCGAATTGTTCTCCGAGGTGATTCACAACAGGATGGATATCAACGAAACAAGGAAGCTGAACTACCTGAAATCATGACTCAAAGGAGAAGCCAAAATGGTTGTGAGCCATTTATTAGTTGGATCATCTGCTAGCTACAATTCAGCGTGGGAGTTAATATGCAAGCGCTACGAAAATAACCGCAAAATATTTGCTAACGCCGTCAATCAGTTAGTGGAACTGGAGCTGCTGAAGAACAATGATGAAGGCAGTATCCGCAAGTTCTTGGACACAGCAACAGAGTGCATTTTCATCATTAAAGAAAAAGGCCAAATGGGTAATCATAGTGATGTTTTAGTCGCTCAGATATTGTTCCGACGATTCTCGACGGGAGCCCTACAACTTTACGAGCAACATGTAAAGAAGGCTAGAGAAATTCAGTCCTTGGACAATGTGCTGGAGTTTATTGAGCAACTGTATAACTCAATAAATTCAGTACAAGAGAGTGCCGTCCATACAGAAGCAAAGAAAACGAGCTACAGAAAGTGCCGTTTTTGCCAAATGGACAGCCACGACATACATAGGTGTCAGAAATTTAAAGCTGAACCTGTCAAAAAACGCGAAGAATTTGTGTCTAAAAATGCGCTATGCTTCAAATGTCTAGGCGCTCACAGCATGAAAGATTGCAAGAAAGATTGGACATGTAAGCAATGCTCCAAATCACACAACTATTTGCTTCACGAGGATGCAAATAAAAAAGAGACCGTCAGCAGCAATTGTCTAAAAGAAAATAAAGGACAAGATACGTTGCTGGCAACAGCGCTCATACGGATTAAAAATAAATCTGGAAAATACGAGCAACTTAGAGCCCTTATTGATGGGGGTTCACAAAAAACTCTTATATCTGAAGAAGCCGCACAACAGCTGAAACTGCGCCGAATCAAACGAAACGTGGAGGTCCAAGGAATTTCGCAAAACGTTGAAGTCCTGAAAAATAGTGTTTGCTTAACAATCAAGCCCAGAATTGCAAGCAAATTCGTAACCACAACGCAGGCGCTGGTTATGCCAAAACTTCAGAGAGCACTACCAAGCAAGAAAATTGACATGGATATCAAAAAGGATTGGATGGGCTGCGAGCTAGCTGACCCACACTTCAATGAACCCAGTAGGATTGATGTAATCATTGGCGTTGATTTACTGCCTTTAATAATGTTGGGAAAAGTTAAGAAAATCAACGAAACCCTGGGACAAAAAACTGAACTCGGATGGATTGTTTCCGGCAACATAGCTAGATCACCGAGTAATAAAGTAATCAGCGCATCAACGACGATGTGCCTGAACGATCTGGAGCGCTTCTGGGAGCTTGAGAGTGACGACAGCGATTCGGAAGACAGCACGGACTGTGAAAAAATTTTCCAAGAGACAACCACAAGGGATGAACAAGGCCGGCTAGTAGTGACCATACCGTTCCGAAAAAACTTCGAATTAGGAAACTCTAGGAAACAGGCGATGGCAAGACTACTGCAAATGGAAAATAAATTCAGGAAGCAACCGCAAATCTTCACGGAATACAGAGACTTCATGGATCAGTACTTGAAGCTAGGTCACATGGAACCAGTTGACACTATTGGCCAAGGCAAATACTATATGCCGCATCAAGCAGTGATCAGACCAAACAGTCTGACTACTAAATTAAGAGTAGTGTTTGACGCTTCAGCAAAGACTTCAAATGGACTAAGTCTAAATGATGTGATGTTAGTCGGACCCAAAATTCAAAAAGACATCTTTGATATTTTGATCAAGTGGCGACAATGGAAATATGTCATGACAGCTGATATCGAGAAGATGTATCGTCAGATTAAAGTCAACAAAGATGATCAAGAATATCAATACATACTCTGGAGAGACGGCCCAAATAAGCCAATAAAAGAGTTTACGCTGACTACAATTACATATGGAACCTCAGCAGCGCCATTTTGCGGGGTCTTCAAGAATTAGCAAATCAACACTGCCAAGGCAACAACCAACTAATGATAGCAATCAAAGAAGATTTGGATGACCTCATCACTGGTGGCGACACAGTAAGCGATTGCATCAATACGCAAACAGAGCTTCGGAAAATTATGGAAAAAGCGGGAATGCATATAAGAAAATGGGTGTCAAATGATGACAGAATCATCACTGGAATTAAAGATGGTGACTCAACCGAGAAAATAATTATCAACAAAGACGAGTCAATAAAAACTCTCGGGCTACAATGGGACCCCAAAAAGGATGTCTTCACATTCTTCGTTGATTGCCCAAAATTAGTACATATCACAAAGCGACTAATTTTATCTCAATTGGCAAGAATCTTTGATCCATTGGGATGGCTTACACCAGTCACACTGCAAGGAAAATGTTTCATACAAGAACTATGGAAACTGCCGCTAACTTGGGACGCAGAGCTGGAACCTAGTCTGGGCAATTATTGGCAAGAGTACGCAAACGCATTACCAGACTTAGCTCAAATTAATATACAACGCTGGTCTGGAAAATCAAGCACTCATGCAACGGATCTACATGGGTTTTGCGACGCATCAGAAAAGGCGTATGCAGCAGTGGTATATACCAAGGTTGGTACCAAAATCACTTTACTGGCTGCAAAAAGTAAAGTGAACCCAATAAAAAACAAGAAGACAATTCCCAAATTAGAGCTATGTGCAGCCCACCTATTAAGCAAGCTGTTAGCAAAAATACGTGGAATAGTTAGAGATCACACCAAAACGATAGCATGGAGTGATTCACAAATAACGCTAGCTTGGATAAAGAACAAGCGTAGCAAAGATAAATTCGTCAAAACAAGAGTAGACGAAATTAGCAAAAAACTGCCTAACGTTGAATGGAAATACGTAAAATCGGCAGACAACCCAGCAGATGTCGCCTCAAGAGGAATCTCCCCAAAACACTTAGCAGCATGTGCTATATGGTGGAAAGGCCCTGAGTGGTTAACGAAGCAGGCAGATCACTGGCCGCAATTTGAAGAAAAAGAAGAGGTTATAGTAGCAGCTCTAACCACAGAAGAAAACTACCTGATCCCACTCCTAACAAAGTTTTCATCGATTAGTAAGCTAACAAGCGTAATCGCATATATATTACGCTTTATAGCAAAAATGAAAGGAAAGAAGCAGCAGCCAACTTACCTCACTGTTGACGAATTAGAAGAAGCCAAAACAGTTATTGTAAAACTACAGCAAGGATATTCATTTATTCAGGCCAGGATATTCATTTACTCAATTCTGGAAAGCCTCTGGAATCAAAGAGTAGATTGCAAGCGCTCAACCCCTTTGTTGAATCATAGCTTAAGTTAGTGTAAGAGTATACGCAAATATTAGTTAAGAGACTTAAAGTGAAGTATTAGAGTTAAGCATGAATTCTCTTAGAATGTAAGCTAACATGCAAGCGCACAATTGTATTCGGCAGTGCAGCTGTCGCGAGCGACAATTCTATCGCTTTCTTTCGTTCGTATGCACCGCACGCACGCTGCCAGCCTCTCCGCGCCGAACTGTCCAATAAATTAAATTTGCTGAACACACAAGTGTTTTTATTTAAATATTTGTTTTTCGATTTTTCATTGGCGCCCGAGCAGGGACTTTTCTTCGCGGTTGTCGGTCTAATTATTAGACATTTCGAGGTTTGGTGTGCGTGTGTGTTGGTTTCGGTTGAAGCAGCATAACTTTTTGGAGCTGCCCTTTCTCGAGCTGGATCTAGAGGATTCTGGAGGTGGACCATTATCAGCGCGGAATTGAAACCAATGCCCAGAATTGAGCCAATGAGCGACTCTTCTGATGACCAGGTAACAGTGCCAAAACGAATCGGTGCATAGAAATCAGTGCAGTTATATGTAACCACATACATACATACATACATACTTGTATGCAGTCGCACTTAAAAAGACCCAAAATAACCTAAATTGTTGGCACAAGTGATATTCGTTTCGGCACTGATTTAATAATTGTGTTATTTGGTAGTGAATAGTCGAAGCAAACAGCAATAATAAATACATTGAAATTAACTCGTGCATTATTCATTTAATTATTTATTAATAATTCGCAAAATTTGATGTGGCTTATAACCGCGCATACATATATACATACATACATACATATTGTGCACTTGCTGTTCTCTTGCGTTCTGCTGTTCGCTTTGATCGACGGTTATTCGGTGGTGGTTTTTTCTTTACCTTTGCTCTCACGTTCTCTTCCAAATTGGCACATAAGAAAAAGCGCGGGTCGCTGTACATACATACAGTTTGTGAATTTCGGTTTGCGTTGGTGTCAACGGTGCTTATACCGACATACATACATACGTACGCTGTTGTTGTTATAGTTGGTTGATCGCATCGTTTTGTCTGCCTATACCTAGATAAGCACTAGCAACATACATACATACACATGCGTATGCTAATTAACTGCAAGCCCTTTTAGTTGTTGTTGGTAAATTCGCTTTGGTGGTTACATACATACGTACGTGTTGTTGCTTATCAACTGTCAATTTGTGCTTGCGCTTGCATTTGGTGTAGCTGGTATTTCAACTATTTGAAGGGTCTGCGTAGTCAGTTTCTTGTTGTTTTTGCTGGTCAGCTGACTATTGACAGTACACTTACGTGCAGTCGAATAGGTCCGAATTTAAAAAAAATAAATTAAAATAGTACACTTCTGTACATTCAAATAGAACAAAAAAATAAATAAATTTAATATGGCGCAAAAAAGAGATCTTAATGAAACCTGGTTGACGCAGGAGCTTGCTTTAGTGATCGTTTAAGTCAACTATTCGTTAAATTGGAAAAAGTAGAGAGCGATATCGAGAGACAACGGAGTTCACTCATAAATAAAATGGTGACTCCAAGTAAATTTGAAATTCAATGCCGGCTAGATATCCTCAACTCATACATTTCGAAGGCTATGGATCTTCAGTCAGAGATCGATTCGATAGATCCTGACAATACTAGCCGCGCAACGCTTGAGGAAACGTGCATTTTGGCTCGATCGTCATATATGTCTGCCCTTAGTGCGTACCAGGCTTCTGAAACCGTGCCTCCACTTTCTCACCACTCTCACCTACCCAAACTTAAGTTGCCCAAGTTCACTGGTAAGCACTCGGAATATAGACAATTTATTGGTCTGTTCAATAGTTTAGTAGACTCCGATCGCTCGCTATCAAATATTGAGAAATTCAATCATTTGATTTCGTGCTTATCGGATGAGGCGTTGGGGACCATCAGAGCCTTCCAGGTCTCTGATGCTAATTACCCAAAGGCATTAGAGAGTCTGAGTCGAGTATACGACAACAAATGTCTGATTTTCTTTGACACTCTTGCCCAGTTGTTCGACATTGAGCCGATGTCAAAACCAACGGCATTCGGAATTAGAACAATGGTGGACTCGGTATCGGCAATTTTCGATTCGCTAATGTCAGTTGGGAATGAGGAAGATTTCGCTAACGCGATTTTAATACACATCGTCATGTCAAAGGTAGATCCTCATACGAAATCGAAATATGAGGAGCAACTGGACTATAATAAATTGCCAAAATGGGCCGATTGCGTTATGGCTTTGAACAGGCGATATCAGCACTTATCTGCTGAAGAAAGTTCAAAGTCCAGAATGAAGCAGAAATCCGACATGAAATATGCAAAAAAGTCGTCATTTGCATGCACGAATGTCGAGAAAGAAATGGAACCCAAATGCAACTTTTGCAGTGCCAACCATATGATTGGAAACTGCCAGGGGTTCGCAGCATTGCCAGTTGACGAAAGATTCAATTTCGTGAAATCCAGTCAACTTTGTATTAATTGTTTGTACTCGGGACACAGAGTTTCCAGCTGCACTGCGTCAAAGTGTAGGGTATGTTCTCGCCCACATAATACTCTCCTGCATAAATACGCAGCCGCAGAGCAGCAAGTGCCCGCTCATCCTGCCCAAGTAAATCACGTGGTTAGCGAAGTCGATCAGGTGCTCCTGGCAACGGCACTTGTAACTGTGAAAGACAGATTTGGTCAGAATCAAAGTGCTCGAGCGCTGTTAGACTCCGGTTCTCAGGTAAATTTTATGACAGAAAGTCTGGCTCAAGCCTTGCGGCTCCAACGCAAGAGCAAGTCCTTGACCGTAACATCGGTGGGACAGTCGAGTCTGGTAGCGAAAGGCGAAGTATCGACAGTAGTGTCATCGCGGGTATCGGCTCATCATTTTAGCGCCGATTTCTGGGTGCTGAGGTCGATTTCGAGCAGACAACCTGACTATGATCTTCCCATTCGTCGGTGGAAGATTCCGTCAAGCATAGAGTTGGCTGACCCGGAATTCCATAAACCCCAGCGAATTGATCTGCTGCTGGGAGCTGACTCATTTTTCGACCTATTGTGCACTGGACAAATTCGATTGGCAGAAAACGGTCCATTGCTGCAAAAGACACTGTTCGGTTGGGTAGCGTCCGGGCGATGCAAGAAGATGCATACCCAAAGCCCTGTTTGCTGCGCCGTGATGAGTCCTACGAACGATGATAGGCTGGAAGCTCTGGTAGATAGATTCTGGGAGCTGGAAGCTATCCCAGAGATAAACGAATTGACAAGGTATTCTGCAGAGCACCTTGCGTGTGAGAAAAAATTTAAAGACAGTGTTCATCAACTCTCGACAGGACGGTTTGAGGTTAGCTTGCCTTTTAAGACTGATCCGCAAGTGTTGGGCTCTTCCTTTGAAACAGCGAGAAGACGGTTTCTCGCATTAGAGCGTAGAGTTTCCAAGGATTTGGAACTTAAAGAAATGTACATGAGTTTTATGAACGAGTATCTCGACCTGGGTCACATGTCTCTGTTAGGTACAACAGTTCCACCAGGACCACACTACGTCATTCCACACCAGTGCGTCCTGAGACCTGAAAGTAGTTCCACTAAGCTTCGAGTAGTGTTTGACGCGTCGTGTAAGACTACATCGTCACACTCTCTGAATGAATTGCTCATGGTGGGTCCTACTATTCAGAGGGATCTTATTTTGTCGCTTCTAAGGTTCCGTCTGAGCCGATATGCCCTCACGGCAGATATCAAAAAGATGTATCGTCAAGTGAGCATATCCCATGACGATCGACGATTTCAGCTAATTGTTTGTTGCGTGAAAATCCATCAGATGAGCTTCAAGTTTATCAATTAAACACGGTGACTTATGGAACTGCGTCCGCACCGTTTTTGGCCATCAGATGTTTGCAGGAGCTGGGTTTGAGTCATAGGGACACCCACGCTCTTGGTTCAGAAATCATTTGTAACGATTTCTACGTCGATGATATGCTTACGGGAGCTGACGACATCGAAACGTTAAAAAAGATATGCAAACAAGTGCCCGAAATTCTCGAATCGGGCGGTTTTCAATTGGCAAAGTGGTTTTCAAACCATCCACATTTTGTAGAAGAAGGCGGAAATGAGAAACTTCTAAGTTTCAATGATGCCGATTCGACTAAAACGCTTGGCATGAGGTGGACACCAAGATTGGATACTTTCCAGTATCACTTGGACGATAGCTTTACCCAGTTAAGTCCCACCAAGCGCAATATTCTGTCAGTGGCTGCACGCATGTTTGACCCACTTGGCTTGTTGTGTCCAATTAGCATACGGGCAAGAATTCTGCTTCAGGAGCTGTGGCGCATGCAGTTACCGTGGGATGATACACTTCCCATGGAACTACATAGCAGATGGGATAAGTTCAAGGAGAATCTTCTAGAACTAGATAGAGTTCAAGTCCCCAGATACGCTCACGCCAGCCCCAATGCAAGCATACAAGTGCACGGATTTGCGGACGCATCCAGTCAAGCTTACGGCTGCTGCATCTACGTTCGGGCTAACGATGGTACCAACACCGTCTGCCGGTTGCTAACGGCAAAGGCAAAAGTCGCTCCACTCAAAACCAAGTCCATTCCCAGACTTGAACTGTGTGCGGCTTATATGTTAGCGCAACTGTGGTCCTCCATAAAGCACATGTTGGATCGATGTCGAATAGAGAGTGTGAATTTCTGGACTGATTCAGAAATCACACTACATTGGATTAATACTTCCCCTTCGTAATTAGCAACATTCGTAGCCAATCGAGTTGCAGGCATCCAAGAGATGTCACCTAAAGTATCTTGGAGGCATGTACCAACATCAAGCAATCCAGCTGATTTGGCGTCGAGAGGGTGTGACGTTCAAGAAATATTACAGTCGATTTGGTTCGAAGGCCCTCCATTTCTTTGCGACGATGAAAAAGAATGGCCTCACAATGAACACTTTGAGATACCGAAGGAGTTAAAAGAGAGTGAGGTCAAAAAGTCAGCACTTGTCTGCTTACTTAGCAGCTCAAGTTGGTTACCTGAATTTGTGTCCCGATTTTCGTCATGTCGCAAATTGGTGCGAATAGTTGCGTACATGTACAGATTCGTTTCAATGTCGAAACAAGAAATACGAACTGTCGAACTAAGACCAAAGGAATTAAATTTCGATTTTCTAAAACTGCTGGAACTAGATCAGCGAGCAGAATTCAAGGTGGAATATGAGAATTTAAAAAAAGGTAAAACGGTGTACCCAAGCTTGCAATCACTGACTCCATTTATTCATGAGTCAGAAGAGTTTGGAAGGCGAGTTTCGTTAATACGAGTAGGAGGCAGACTAGTGAACGCACCGCTAGATTATGACGCGAAATTCCCTGTCCTCATGCCGAAAAATTGTTTGTTTGTGCAACTGTACTTGAGAGAGTTGCACATCGGCAATTGTCACGCAGGAGCAAAGACGATGATCGCTTTACTCAGGCAGAGGATGTGGCTCGTGAATGCTCGACGGGAATGCACTCAGATAATTCGGAAATGCGTCCATTGTTTCAGGTATAAACCGAAGTTAATGGAGCAAATCATGGGAAATTTGCCGGCCGACCGATTTGCCGCGGTTCGGCCATTTAATGTTTGTGGGGTAGATTTTTGTGGTCCAGTCAACGTCTCGCTGAGGATTAGAGGACGAGCCCCAATTAAAATGTATATTGCCGTGTTTGTTTGTTTTGCTTCGAAGGCTGTTCATTTGGAACTTGTAGCCGACTTGTCCACTAACTCGTTCTTATGTACTTTGAACAGCTTCATCGCGCGACGTGGCATCCCCGTCCGGCTATACTCGGACAATGCGACGAATTTCGTGGGGGCGAACAACCAGCTCAAGGAGCTGCAAGACGCCTTCAACCGCCAGCAAAGCAAGCTGCAGCTGTACGCAGCGGAACGAGGGATGGAGTGGAGGTTCATCCCTCCGAGAGCGCCGCACTTCGGAGGACTGTGGGAGGCGGCGGTGAAGTCAGCCAAGCATCTCCTCATGCGCCAAATAGGCAGCGCGTCGCTGACGGAGAGCGAGGTCCGAGGGCATCTGGCAGACGTGGAGGCCATCCTCAATTCCAGACCTCTAACGCCACTAGGCAGCGATCCCAGCGACGGAGAGGCGCTTACCCCAGGCCACTTCCTCATAGGACAGCCGCTTCGTTCGCTGCCGCAAGGATTCGAGCAGGAGAGACAAAGCAGAGGAACTTCGTTTTGTCACAGGTGGCAGCTGCTGTCCACGCTCAGACAGCGCTTCTGGCAAGCGTGGTCGAGGGACTACATCCACAGTCTGCAGCAGCGAGGGAAGTGGCAGGAGGCGCACGACAACGTCACAGTTGGGGATCTCGTCCTGATCCACGAGGACAACATGCCTCCCCAGCGGTGGACAACAGGCAGAGTCGTGGAGGTAACTCCAGGAGGCGACGGGCGAATCAGGGTCGTAGGCGTTAAGACCAGCATGGGCATCGTGAAGCGCCCAATAGCGAAACTGGCCCGGCTACCAGTAGGTTGAAGGCGATCCCTTCAAGGTGGCCGGTGTTGAATCATAGCTTAAGTTAGTGTAAGAGTATACGCAAATATTAGTTAAGAGACTTAAAGTGAAGTATTAGAGTTAAGCATGAATTCTCTTAGAATGTAAGCTAACATGCAAGCGCACAATTGTATTCGGCAGTGCAGCTGTCGCGAGCGACAATTCTATCGCTTTCTTTCGTTCGTATGCACCGCACGCACGCTGCCAGCCTCTCCGCGCCGAACTGTCCAATAAATTAAATTTGCTGAACACACAAGTGTTTTTATTTAAATATTTGTTTTTCGATTTTTCACCCTTTCTATAGAGATTAAGAGACTCAAGTGCATACATAAAACACCCAATAAACTAAAAATCACAATTCTGGCTGATAATAACACCTCACAAAAACCTACAGCGGACTAATGCTGATGAGGAACTTCATCAAGATTCTGGATTTTTCTACGAAATACATTGAAAAAATATCTACGTCAATGTGTTACCTGCATTCGGTATAAACAGAAATGGCCAGCCAATTAATGGAAATTTACCAGTGTATCGTTAACTGCGATTACCCGTTTCAAACACTGGCATCGACTACGCTGACCCTTTCAAATTCGCTGCTCCAAAGAAAGTCAAAAATCTACAAAGTACATATGCCTATTTGTATGTATCCACCAAGCAAAAAAATAAAATTTGCACCAGTACTTAAAAAAGCATCATCATTTTATCCCCCCAAGCCCTCACATGAGATTATGGGAACTTATCGGTCAAACACCATCTAAACGGGTCATCGCCATAACAGCTCACATTTAAAATCTCAACACTACTTTCCAAATAAACAGTGCTAACTCCGCCCCCTTCACATAAACATACACGGAAGTGACGATATTTTGACACCAGGTCACTTTATTTAAGACCACTCATTGGAGCTCCAGAACACTTTATGAAAATCGAAAATTGATCTCTAGACAATGGAGCACATGCAACGCATCAGAGCAGAATTCTAAAATGGAAAGATGAATATTTATCGACACTGCAGCAGCGAACCAAGTGCGGCAGACAACCAAACCCCATGAAGGCCAACTTTTATTAAAACAAGAAAATACCATCCCCTATGCCCATGGAAAGATAACCAAAACTACAAAGGACAAATAACAAAGTCCGAGTATAACAATAAAAACAAATATGTAGGTGAAAAGATCAATAAACAGATCTGTTTACTACCTACTCAAAATAAAATAGCAAGCAAAACCGAAAACCCGACGTGAACAGACCAAATCAGCAAATTTACGACACAAACGACATCTTCACCTACTCATGATACTCATACAAGCACCACAATAACAATGCAACTAATACAAGCAGAAAAAATCCAATATAAATCAACGAACAGCTATGCTGATGGACAATCTTGAAAAGTAAAGTCGTATCTTCAAGCTGGCAGTTATTGTTCTACTACAACATGCAAGCATACTTCGAAGTTTTGAAACAAGCAATAGCTGATGGTTAAAACGGACATAATTTGAAAAATTGGTGAATTCAACGACTACTGTACAGCAGTGAGTCAAACCCTCAAATCTAAAATAAAAAACATAAATAAAAAACAAAATCATTAAACTAGTACCAGATAGAAAAAAAGGTTTATAATGTTTTTCGATATTGGCACGGCTAACAGATTAGAGGAAAACATGCAAACAATTATTAAAAACGAAAAACGGCTCAATGAATTTGTAAGCAACCAGACATCAGTGATCAATGCAACGTCAAATCTGATACAACTACGACTGAAGAAGTAAATAAAAACTTTGAAAGAGTCACAACAGAAATAAACAAAATGGCAAGCACAATGAAAGAAAACTTCTACGTTACAAAGATCCGTAAAATTCTTCATATTAATCACACAAGTGCGCAACTGGATTGATGAAACCGAAGACCTTCAGTCAGCAGTAATTAGCCTCATGATGGATATAAACCAAGGAAGAGTTCATCCGTCCCTGGTGGAACCAAATAAAATGTTGGCGGAACTCAACGAGATTGAAAAGAAGCTCCAAAGAAATCAACTTCTTCCCGGCGAAAATTCCCGAAGAGCTTCAACTCATATACAAACTGATGAAGGCTCAATGATGTTTAAGGACAATACACTGATCATCGATGCAAGACTGCCAATATACATCAATCAGCATGCAAGTCTTTTCGAATCAATACCGATACCACTGTCCTTGACGGAAAAAAGTCATTCCGAAAACTAAAACGAAGTTCCTTATCTTCAATACGGAAATGATGCGTATCACTCAATGACTAAACGGATGTAAATCGTTGTCAGCACGAAGACGAGGACACTTACCTATGCGAGGGAAGTTGGCATGGAAGGATGCAGACGACGAAAGTTTGAAATGTCACCCTTAAAACCAAGCAACAACAGTCGTGCCATATGACCATATGAGAAGATACATTTGTTAAAAACTAAATGAAAAAACCGATGGCTCTTTAAGTATTTAAAAGAATCAGCCCACATCGTATGCGAAACTTCGAGAAATGGCCTTGCTACCTAACCAAGCATAATTGAGTTACATGCTGATGCTCACAAGATAGGCAAAATTTATATCTTAACGCCGCAGAGGTAGGGTCAACAAATACTGAAGATACAGCCCAGTTTTCCTCAAAATAATCGACCACAACAACACATGGGTCCCGACGCCGCTACACAACATTAAAATAAATAACTCAGTGGAACTAAAACAGTTGCAACAAAACATAAGGGATCTGTACCGTCAAAAGGTCCACATTGAAGATCTGTCTTCCACACAATCAATGGACACATCTCTTTAGGATTAGTAATAACAATAATAATATTCTTAGCACTATATATAATTAAGAGGAGAAACCAGAGGCAGCAACTGCTAGCTGTCACATTTTCTGGCCCCCCGCAGAATGTTCATGCATAAACATAAGAATGTTTAGGCACAAACATACAAATGCATAACAATTAAAAGAGAAACCCGACGCGCTAAGAATACAAACCAATTGAAAAATGCCTCCGACGCACTTGTCGACCAAGGGAGCGCAACATACATAAACAAGGGCCACATGGGTTGACATTAAAATTAGATACGTGCACGCAGAGCCTTACAAACTCAGCGCTAGGCTAAGGTTACATAATTTAAGCTATGATTTATGCAAGTTAAAAAACGATTTGTTTCGTTTAATTCGTCGCAGCGAAGCGACTTGTTTATTTGAATACAAAATTGAAAACTGAAAAACTATAAATTGGGTGGCTTAAAATCAACTACAGCGGATGCGCCAGCGGTTGCGCCAGCGGTTGCACCAGCAGCGCGTGTTTCTTTCGTAACCATAATTCTTAAGAATTGTTTTGCAGCTTGGAGCGGATGCAATGCAGACCGTAGGTCAGCATTTTTGGAGGAGCGCGTGTTGCAGGGCGTTGATCTGCTTTTGACTTTGCTTACATTAACTCTTCCACCCTCAATTTGACAGTTGTCCTCAAGTGTCAGAAAATCGGGATGTTGGTGAATTGAAGATTTGGAAGATGTTCGGAAGTGTTGGTGATCGGGTGATTGTTCTTCTTTTTTGTTAGCTCGTCTTTTTGAGACTAACAGTATTGTTATGGCAAAACCTACAAGCAATGTTAATAAACCAATGCTGTTGGTAGCGGAGTGGGTCTGTAACAGATTTAAGTGCTTGGTGTATATTGAAGATTATCTAATGTTTTTAGGCTGAGGACCCGCAAGCGTTTGGCCTCGGATACCGAATTGTATAATCGATTTTGGGGTTGATTTGTGTTTCTTCTGTATTGGAGAATATTCGGTCATCGATCGTGATGGAGCAGTTGTGGATTTTAAAGTAGAGTGCCTTGGACTATTTGATCGGTGTCCTCCCACTTTATTCTACCTTGGAAGTTGTTAAGTAGTATGATGTCTTCTTGGATTTCTTCTAAACTTTCGATGTGGTCTGCGTTGCTGTAGTCGCATTTTGCCTCTTTCCCTAACATTAATTTAGGTATACAATTGTTTTCTCTTAAATCTATTAAATCTTTTTGATTACAAATTTTTATGTTGTTATAAGTTTTACAGCTGTTTCTTAATCCTAACATTGTGTTTTATATTTGAAAATTTCTTTGAATTCTAAGTTTACAATTGTATTGTCTTTAATTATAGGTCAAAATTAATTCTCGTAATTTATATTTTCCAGATTAGGAATTTTGACAAAAAAGATTATGGTGTTATTATGTAAAACGGATACGTCTGCTAACTCTAGCATCTCTTCTATTGTTAGATCTATTTCAGCTTTATTTATTTGTTTTTGTATTAGGTCTAAATCTTTGTCATTTAAGAGGATGCTGTTTACTATGTTTAGTTTAGCCCATTGTATGGCGTATTTTATGTTTGTTATTTCCTCTTTAATCAGACGGATTTGTATTTGTATGTTAGTATCTAAATTGTTAGTAGGGTACGAATATTTTTGGATGGCGTTAGTTAAAATATTGTTAATTTGAGTAAGATTATTTATTCGTTGTTGAAATTGTGTGTTTATGATGGTTTGTTGGTTAGTATTCTGAATGAGTTTATTTAGGTTATCTTCTAAGCGACTAAGTCATCGTGGTCAGGAGAGCCGGCCACAAATTTCCAAGCTGAGCCTAAAGCATTTATGGATCTTGTGTGTCTGGTCTATTTGCGATAATAAAGAGTGAAAATTGATTTGACTGTTCTATTTCGAAATGCAGAGTATGATGTAAATCGGACGACTTTAATTCCGTGTCTATGTGATTTGCAAGTTTGTCCAAAGCCTTTTTTAGTTGTAATACGTCTATCAAATGAATTATTCTGGTCGAGGAGCTAGTTATTTTACCTAATCCGTCATGAAGGGTGAGTATGTGACTATTTGTATAATTAGTCATTTCCACTCGTGCCTGTATTGGGATTACTCCCAGTATCCTGTAGAGAAAAGTCATTTTAATATTGCTTTTATGTACTATTTTTCCTGACTCTGTTTTTATGGTTGTGCCGTTGTCTTCTTTAACTATTTCTTTTTTGTATCTGGGGAAAGTTTAGATCCTAGTCGTGTGTTGATTTTTACGTAAACTATCTGTCCAGTTTTGTAGTTAGTATAGGTTTCTAGATTGGTTGTGATATTTTAGGTCTTTGGTCTGTTGTTCTTTTAACTTTGTTATGTTATCTTTGCGTGCTTGTTCGAATTGTTCGGGGTCTGTTGTAATCTTTCTGCCAAAGAAAATATCTAGTGGGCGTTGTTTAGTGACTAATGTATGGAATTGTTATACTCGTAAATAGCTCTTTGCAGGAGATCTGCGAAGTTTCTATCTTTGCCTTCTCTTTTAAGACATCTCATTATTTCTGATAAAGTGGAGTGTAGTCGTTCTATCTGTCCGTTTACTGAACTCTTATATGGTGGTACTTTGAAAACTTCAATGTTGAGCAGATCTTTCATCATGAAAGAGATGGAAGCCGAATTAAGTGATTTTTCGTTATCTACTACTACAAATTTTGGTACTCCATAGTAGAAAAGTATTTCATGTAATGGTTGTCTGATATCTTCTATAGCTTTAGATTTTATAATTCTACCTTGCGCAAGCTTTGAGAATTTGTCTATTGCAGTGAGCACGAGGTGCTTTTCGGTAGAATAAATGTCTATATGAATGATGTGGCCTGGATACTCGGGTATCGGTGTTTCCTTCAGACTTGGGTTTGTTGGTCGTCTATCGTATTTTTCTTCCTTGCAAACCTTACATTGTTTCACTATGTTTGTAATTTTGGCTTTCATTCTTGGGAAGTAATACTTTTCCGCGATCTGTTTTTGGTTTTCGTATGCGTTTCTATGTGCTCTATTGTGTGTTTTTAATATTTCTTCCTCTTGTCCGAGTCTTTTTCTAAATCTATAATTCTGTTTTGTGAAAATCGTATCTTGAAAGTATTGAAGTGAGACGGGTAGAATTCTGTACTTGGCCATGATGTCTTCAGTTGTGAGAATTCCGTTTATAACGGAGGATTTAAGTACTTTTTTAGTAAGCTATAAGGTCGGTTTCTGAAAATTGCTCTCTCGCGATGTAGTGTCTATGGAAGGTGGGGAACGGAATGCTAAATTCGTAAGTATCTTTGTTTTCCTTTACAATTATGATTTGATTCTTATAAACGTTGATAGGGGCTTCAAGGCTTGGTATCAAATGATGGCTTGAACTATCTGCACTATGAATGGTGGCTGTCATTGAATTTATTTGGTTATTTAATTGGTTAGGGGTTCTGGACAATGCATCGGCGACTATATTTTCTTTACCTGGCTTGTAAACTAGCTGGTAGTCGTATTCTTCTAAGATTGCCTTCCACCTTTTAATTTTGGCGTTCCCATGCCAACTACTAAGGGAATGTGTAAGAGGTTGGTGGTCTGTGAATATTTTGACTTTTGAATTTCCGTAAAGGTAATTCTTGAGGGATTAGAGCCCAAACGATAGCTAAATTTCTTTTTCATTTGTTGCGTAATTTTCTTCTGCTTTACACAATGTTCTAGATATGAACGAAATAGGGTGTCCGTCTTGGCAGAGAACTGCACCGATTGCGTGATCGATGCATCGGTAGTCAGGTGAAATTCTTTTTTGAAGTCGGGATATTTGAGAATAACATCGTCTGATATTAATGAATTTTTCAATTTATTAAATGCCTCTAGGGCACTGAATCTAATTTTATGGATATCTTATTTGAAGCTTGCTTTGATATTCTGCCGTCCTCACCACGTAACAACGAGGTGAGAGGTTTTGCTAATTTAGCATAATCTTTGATGAAACGGCGATAGTAGCCGGATAGGCCGAGAAATGACCGAAGTTGTTTAAGCGTGTCTGGTGGTGGATAGTTAGCAATTGCTTCTACCTTTTTTTTGTTAGTTTCTATGCCTTTATCTGAAATAACAAAACCTAAAAATTCTACTCTAGTTTTAAAAAATTCGCATTTGTCTATTTGGCATTTTATGTTAGCTTCGTGGAGCGTATGGAATATTGTTTCGAGGTGATCTAGATGGGATTTTTCATCTTTGCTGAATACGACTATGTCGTCTATGTAAACATAACAGATTTTTCCTATGTGTTGCCTTAGTATGTCATCTAAGGGGAGTCGTTTAAACTCATATTTTCCATTTTTTATGGAGAAGGCAGTTTTCTCTATGTCTTTTTCTTTCAATAGGATCTGATGAAATCCGCTTTTCAAATCAAGTACGGAGAATATTTTGTTGTCCCCTAGCTGTGCTAATACCTCGTTTATTTCTGGTATGGGATACCGATCGGCGATGGTTATGGAGTTTAACTTCCTATAGTCAATGACTAATCTATATTTCCTTTCGCCAGATGCGTCTAACTTTTTTGGTACTATTATTACAGGAGAGTTATATGGAGAACGCGAGGGGCGTATTATGTCGTCGTCTAATAGTTTTTGTATTTGTGCTTCTACTTCTCGTTGTAAAGACATGGGATAAGGGTAATATTTCGTATAAATTGGAGCGTCTGAGGTGGTTCTTATTTCTGCCTGGACACAGGTGGCAAATGATAATCTGTCATTGGGTTTTGAAAATAAACTCGAGAATTTCTTTGTTAAGTTTGTAATGCTAGTGAGTTGTTCTTTAGACATGTGTTCAGTTCTAATGTTTAAATTATTAACTGCTTGTATTCGTTTTTCTTTGATGGGAATATTGTATTTGTTTTTTAGAGTCATAATGTTGTCGTTAGAAAAGATTACTGCATTTAGCTGCTTAAGGCTATCGTTTCCTAGTATGGCATCGAATGATTTCAGAGTCGGCAGTAGGAAGAATTTAATTCTCACGTCTTTAATGTCAAACAGATTTGCTTCTATGTGCTGTGTTATTTTTATGTTACCTCCTACAGAGATTGCATCGAATGGTTCTATATTTTCTTTTGGGTTTTTTACTAAATTTGGTTTGATATAATTATTGTTCGAGCCAGTGTCAATTAAAATTTTCAGGGTCTTTCCTCCTCCAAGCTTGCATTCAAAGTATGGAAGTGAGGAGGACTTTATTATAAAAACTCCCCCTCCACCCACCCAACCTCCCATCTTCAACCACAATCTCCCCCCCCCCCCCCACACACCCTCCTCTTTCTCTCTCTCACATATTTCCTATCTCCTTCTTCATTCTCTTATTATTATCCCTCTCCTTCCTCCTCCTTCCCATCATTCCAACCTAATCATCTCTTCTATATATATATATATCCATCATATCTCTACATCTATCCCTCTCCCTCCCTATTCTCTTCTCTTTCTACCCTCAACCCCCCCCCCCCCCCCTCCTCCTTCTCCCTCATATATCTTTCTCCCCCTCCTCTCCCTTCTCTCCAACTTCCCTTTCCCTCATTCTTAAAAATGTATGTCTGAATGTCCAACTTGGTATTCTTCTGCCGAGTATTCGTACTCGTGTGGCGAGTTGTCGGCTAGATTTTCTACGTCTGCATAGTGTTCGTTACCGTATTGTTCCAATTCTGCCTGTCTTTGTTCTTCTATGTGAGTTTGATTTTCGTTCTCTTCGGCTGTTTCTATATTATAATTTCGTGGTTTTTTTAGTTCTGGTCCTGTGTTGTATGGAGGTCGTTTTCCCATATCGAAATTTGGGCGATTAACATAATTAACCTGCTTTGTTTGTATAGACTTATCTACGTCCATAGGTTCGGGACGAGGGTAAGGTTTTGGTTCAGACGGACGAGGGGGTGCTACAGGATAACTGTAGTTTGGCTGTTGAAAGAATTGTTGTCCGGACGGACGAGGATGTGCTATTGGGATGGTGTAACTTGGCTGTTGCCTGAACTGCTGTCCATAAGGTGTTGTTTTATTTTGTTGAAAACTGGGGTTTGGCCTATAAGATTGAATTGGTTGACGTGGCATATTATTTTGTGTCATTGGAGGAGCTCGGAATGATTGCATACGGCCTTTTTGGTTGGTTTGGGAGGCGACATACTTTTGATTTTCTAACTTGAGGCATAAATGAAGATCACCTTGGAGACCTCTTATGAAGGTGTCAAGTGCCTTATCACGATATACTTTGGTTAGTAATCGCTCAGATTCTCTGGTCACATTCATACAACCCACTTTGTTGAGAATAAGTGATAAATGTTTATAAACGTCTGAATGGAATTCTTCAACAGATTGATTACCTTGTGTCAGTCCAGTCATCTGATATTCTAGGGTTGTAATATCCCTCTTATCAGCGTAATGTAAAGTCAGGCATTTGGTAATGGCACTCCAGTCGAGTGGTACGTTGTAAGATTCTAATGCTGTATCTGCTAGTCCGGTTATTTTGTTTCTTATTGTATGAAGGATGCCGAAATATTTAGGGCTACCTTCCTGTCCGGTATAAATTTCCATTATTCTGTCAACACTCTTCTTCCAGGAGCTATACTCAGCTGGATTTCCATTGAATTCCCTTAAGCCTTTGACTATATCTGGTACCTTGTCTAATTCAGATATTCTATTGCTATATTCGGGTCTGATTGATACGTCTGGGGCGTCAAAAGGGCTTGGTTTGGGTGATTCGGCTGTATTGTTCTTTGCTAGAGTCTCTATGACAATTTTCGAAATTAAGTGTGTTAGTTGGTCTATGTTCATTTGGGCGTTATTGGGGGGTGTTGGTCTGGAGGATGACGCATCATCGGACAGCAATGATGGTCTTATTAAGTTACTTGGGTTTGCCATGATTAACTGTAATTATAATTTTCTCTTTTTTTCTTATTTACTTATCTAATTTTGTTTTTGATTACTTATTTGATCTATTCTTTGACACAAATATTTAATTTTTATTTATTTTTTCTCTCTTTTAATTCTATTTTTGATAGTTTTTGCTTATTTTAACTTACAATATGATAGCAGCTATGGTCATCCTCTGCGGAAGGTCGAAAGTCTCCTTTTTGGTGTCGTGTTGTCCTACTCAGGTTTCGGGGCCTTCACTTCATCCAGGGGTTGGCTAGGAGCGGGTCTTATAGCCTTGACGGTTGCTGCTTAGCACGTAATAATTGCGTTATTGCTGTGCTTTAGTTATTTTTTTTGTTTGGCGCTTAATAATTGTTTTATTGTCGCGCTGTTTGTTTTGGCACTTAATAATTGTTTAATTGTCGTGCCTTAATTTTAATAATTTCACAGCCACAAATGAATTTATGGGAGTTTCACTGCGAGAATTATTCGAACCAGCGACGGTAAAAACGTATGAACACTTTGGGGCTATATTGTTATACCGATTACGCACTTAGAAACTGGGTATTCTATTGTACGCGCTGGTCCCTGCTCGGGCGCCAGTTAAAAAACGATTTGTTTCGTTTAATTCGTCGCAGCGAAGCGACTTGTTTATTTGAATACAAAATTGAAAACTGAAAAACTATTACATTATTGGGTGGCTTAAATATCAACTACAGCGGATGCGCCAGCGGTTGCGCCAGCGGTTGCACCAGCAGCGCGTGTTTCTTTCGTAACCATAATTCTTAAGAATTGTTTTGCAGCTTGGAGCGGATGCAATGCAGACCGTAGGTCAGCATTTTTGGCGGAGCGCGTGTTGCAGGGCGTTGATCTGCTTTTGACTTTGCTTACATTAACTTGCAGATCAATAAAATCCCTCTCAAAAATAAAGACTCATACAAAACTAACCACCACCCAAATTATTCATATAAATAACTAACATCCCACAATTATCCATCACTTCCACACATTTCATTCATCTTCTCGTACGCACCCACCACCTGCCAGCCTCTCCGCCCGAACTGTCCAATAAATTAACTTACTGAACACACAAGTGTTTTTATTTAAATATTTGTTTTTCGATTTTTCATTGGCGCCCGAGCAGGGACTTTTCTTCGCGGTTGTCGGTCTAATTATTAGACATTTCGAGGCTTGGTGTGCGTGTGTGTTGGTTTCGGTTGAAGCAGCATAACTTTTTGGAGCTGCCCTTTTTCGAGCTGGATCTAGAGGATTCTGGAGGTGGACCATTATCAGCGCGGAATTGAAACCAATGCCCAGAATTGAGCCAATGAGCGACTCTTCTGATGACCAGGTAACAGTGCCAAAACGAATCGGTGCATAAAAATCAGTGCAGTTATATGTAACCACATACATACATACATACATACTTGTATGCAGTCGCACTTAAAAAGACCCAAAATAACCTAAATTGTTGGCACAAGTGATATTCGTTTCGGCACTGATTTAATAATTGTGTTATTTGGTAGTGAATAGTCGAAGCAAAACTGCAAACAGCAATAATAAATACATTGAAATTAACTCGTGCATTATTCATTTAATTATTTATTAATAATTCGCAAAATTTGATGTGGCTTATAACCGCGCATACATATATACATACATACATACATACATATGTGCACTTGCCGTTCTCTTGCGTTCTGCTGTTCGCTTTGATCGACGGTTATTCGGTGGTGGTTTTTTTCTTTACCTTTGCTCTCGCGTTCTCTTCCAAATTGGCACATAAGAAAAAGCGCGGGTCGCTGTACATACATACAGTTTGTGAATTTCGGTTTGCGTTGGTGTCAACGGTGCTTATACCGACATACATACGTACGCTGTTGTTGTTATAGTTGGTTGATCGCATCGTTTTGTCTGCCTAGATAAGCTATACCTAGATAAGCACTAGCAACATACATGCATACACATGCGTATGCTAATTAACTGCAAGCCCTTATAGTTGTTGTTGGTAAATTCGCTTTGGTGGTTACATACATACGTACGTGTTGTTGCTTATCAACTGTCAATTTGTGCCTGCGCTTGCATTTGGTGTAGCTGGTATTTCAACTATTTGAAGGGTCTGGTTTTTTTTTTTTTTTTTTTTTTTCTCACTCTTTATACAACACACACCTCCCCCCACACAAATAAGCACATAAAAAAAAAAAAAAAAAAAAAAAAACACTTCTCTACATTCAAAAAAAAAAAAAAAAATAAATAAATTTAATATGGCGCAAAAAAAAAATCTTAATGAAACCGACCTGGTTGACGCAGGAGCTTGCTTTAGTGATCGTTTAAGTCAACTATTCGTTAAATTGGAAAAAGTAGAGAGCGATATCGAGAGACAACGGAGTTCACTCATAAATAAAATGGTGACTCCAAGTAAATTTGAAATTCAATGCCGGCTAGATATCCTAAACTCATACATTTCGAAGGCTATGGATCTTCAGTCAGAGATCGATTAGATAGATCCTGACAATACTAGCCGGGCAACGCTTGAGGAAACGTGCATTTTGGCTCGATCGTCATATATGTCTGCCCTTAGTGCGTACCAGGCTTCTGAAACCGTGCCTCCACTTTCTCACCACTCTCACATACCCAAACTTAAGTTGCCCAAGTTCACTGGTAAGCACTCGGAATATAGACAATTTATTGGTCTGTTCAATAGTTTAGTAGACTCCGATCGCTCGCTATCAAATATTGAGAAATTCAATCATTTGATTTCGTGCTTATCGGATGAGGCGTTGGGGACCATCAGAGCCTTCCAGGTCTCTGATGCTAATTACCCAAAGGCATTAGAGAGTCTGAGTCGAGTATACGACAACAAATGTCTGATTTTCTTTGACACTCTTGCCCAGTTGTTCGACATTGAGCCGATGTCAAAACCAACGGCATTCGGAATTAGAACAATGGTGGACTCGGTATCGGCAATTTTCGATTCGCTAATGTCAGTTGGGAATGAGGAAGATTTCGCTAACGCGATTTTAATACACATCGTCATGTCAAAGGTAGATCCTCATACGAAATCGAAGTATGAGGAGCAACTGGACTATAATAAATTGCCAAAATGGGCCGATTGCGTTATGGCTTTGAACAGGCGATATCAGCACTTATCTGCTGAAGAAAGTTCAAAGTCCAGAATGAAGCAGAAATCCGACATGAAATATGCAAAAAAGTCGTCATTTGCATGCACGAATGTCGAGAAAGAAATGGAACCCAAATGCAACTTTTGCAGTGCCAACCATATGATTGGAAACTGCCAGGGGTTCGCAGCATTGCCAGTTGACGAAAGATTCAATTTCGTGAAATCCAGTCAACTTTGTATTAATTGTTTGTACTCGGGACACAGAGTTTCCAGCTGCACTGCGTCAAAGTGTAGGGTATGTTCTCGCCCACATAATACTCTCCTGCATAAATACGCAGCCGCAGAGCAGCAAGTGCCCGCTCATCCTGCCCAAGTAAATCACGTGGTTAGCGAAGTCGATCAGGTGCTCCTGGCAACGGCACTTGTAACTGTGAAAGACAGATTTGGTCAGAATCAAAGTGCTCGAGCGCTGTTAGACTCCGGTTCTCAGGTAAATTTTATGACAGAAAGTCTGGCTCAAGCCTTGCGGCTCCAACGCAAGAGCAAGTCCTTGACCGTAACATCGGTGGGACAGTCGAGTCTGGTAGCGAAAGGCGAAGTATCGACAGTAGTGTCATCGCGGGTATCGGCTCATCATTTTAGCGCCGATTTCTGGGTGCTGAGGTCGATTTCGAGCATAGAGTTGGCTGACCCGGAATTCCATAAACCCCAGCGAATTGATCTGCTGCTGGGAGCTGACTCATTTTTCGACCTATTGTGCACTGGACAAATTCGATTGGCAGAAAACGGTCCATTGCTGCAAAAGACACTGTTCGGTTGGGTAGCGTCCGGGCGATGCAAGAAGATGCATACCCAAAGCCCTGTTTGCTGCGCCGTGATGAGTCCTACGAACGATGATAGGCTGGAAGCTCTGGTAGATAGATTCTGGGAGCTGGAAGCTATCCCAGAGATAAACGAATTGACAAGGTATTCTGCAGAGCACCTTGCGTGTGAGAAAAAATTTAAAGACAGTGTTCATCAACTCTCGACAGGACGGTTTGAGGTTAGCTTGCCTTTTAAGACTGATCCGCAAGTGTTGGGCTCTTCCTTTGAAACAGCGAGAAGACGGTTTCTCGCATTAGAGCGTAGAGTTTCCAAGGATTTGGAACTTAAAGAAATGTACATGAGTTTTATGAACGAGTATCTCGACCTGGGTCACATGTCTCTGTTAGGTACAACAGTTCCACCAGGACCACACTACGTCATTCCACACCAGTGCGTCCTGAGACCTGAAAGTAGTTCCACTAAGCTTCGAGTAGTGTTTGACGCGTCGTGTAAGACTACATCGTCACACTCTCTGAATGAATTGCTCATGGTGGGTCCTACTATTCAGAGGGATCTTATTTTGTCGCTTCTAAGGTTCCGTCTGAGCCGATATGCCCTCACGGCAGATATCAAAAAGATGTATCGTCAAGTGAGCATATCCCATGACGATCGACGATTTCAGCTAATTGTTTGTTGCGTGAAAATCCATCAGATGAGCTTCAAGTTTATCAATTAAACACGGTGACTTATGGAACTGCGTCCGCACCGTTTTTGGCCATCAGATGTTTGCAGGAGCTGGGTTTGAGTCATAGGGACACCCACGCTCTTGGTTCAGAAATCATTTGTAACGATTTCTACGTCGATGATATGCTTACGGGAGCTGACGACATCGAAACGTTAAAAAAGATATGCAAACAAGTGCCCGAAATTCTCGAATCGGGCGGTTTTCAATTGGCAAAGTGGTTTTCAAACCATCCACATTTTGTAGAAGAAGGCGGAAATGAGAAACTTCTAAGTTTCAATGATGCCGATTCGACTAAAACGCTTGGCATGAGGTGGACACCAAGATTAAATACTTTCCAGTATCACTTGGACGATAGCTTTACCCAGTTAAGTCCCACCAAGCGCAATATTCTGTCAGTGGCTGCACGCATGTTTGACCCACTTGGCTTGTTGTGCCCAATTAAATGATACACTTCCCATGGAACTACATAGCAGATGGGATAAGTTCAAGGAGAATCTTCTAGAACTAGATAGAGTTCAAGTCCCCAGATACGCTCACGCCAGCCCCAATGCAAGCATACAAGTGCACGGATTTGCGGACGCATCCAGTCAAGCTTACGGCTGCTGCATCTACGTTCGGGCTAACGATGGTACCAACACCGTCTGCCGGTTGCTAACGGCAAAGGCAAAAGTCGCTCCACTCAAAACCAAGTCCATTCCCAGACTTGAACTGTGTGCGGCTTATATGTTAGCGCAACTGTGGTCCTCCATAAAGCACATGTTGGATCGATGTCGAATCGAGAGTGTGAATTTCTGGACTGATTCAGAAATCACACTACATTGGATTAATACTTCCCCTTCGTTATTAGCAACATTCGTAGCCAATCGAGTTGCAGGCATCCAAGAGATGTCACCTAAAGTATCTTGGAGGCATGTACCAACATCAAGCAATCCAGCTGATTTGGCGTCGAGAGGGTGTGACGTTCAAGAAATATTACAGTCGATTTGGTTCGAAGGCCCTCCATTTCTTTGCGACGATGAAAAAGAATGGCCTCACAATGAACACTTTGAGATACCGAAGGAGTTAAAAGAGAGTGAGGTCAAAAAGTCAGCACTTGTCTGCTTACTTAGCAGCTCAAGTTGGTTACCTGAATTTGTGTCCCGATTTTCGTCATGTCGCAAATTGGTGCGAATAGTTGCGTACATGTACAGATTCGTTTCAATGTCGAAACAAGAAATACGAACTGTCGAACTAGGACCAAGGGAATTAAATTTCGCTTTTCTAAAACTGCTGGAACTAGTTCAGCGAGCAGAATTCAAGGTGGAATATGAGAATTTAAAAAAAGGTAAAACGGTGCACCCAAGCTTGCAATCACTGACTCCATTTATTCATGAGTCAGAAGAGTTTGGAAGGCGAGTTTCGTTAATACGAGTAGGAGGCAGACTAGTGAACGCACCGCTAGATTATGACGCGAAATTCCCTGTCCTCATGCCGAAAAATTGTTTGTTTGTGCAACTGAACTTGAGAGAGTTGCACATCGGCAATTGTCACGCAGGAGCAAAGACGATGATCGCTTTACTCAGGCAGAGGATGTGGCTCGTGAATGCTCGACGGGAATGCACTCAGATAATTCGGAAATGCGTCCATTGTTTCAGGTATAAACCGAAGTTAATGGAGCAAATCATGGGAAATTTGCCGGCCGACCGATTTGCCGCGGTTCAGCCATTTAATGTTTGTGGGGTAGATTTTTGTGGTCCAGTCAACGTCTCGCTGAGGATTAGAGGACGAGCCCCAATTAAAATGTATATTGCCGTGTTTGTTTGTTTTGCTTCGAAGGCTGTTCATTTGGAACTTGTAGCCGACTTGTCCACTAACTCGTTCTTATGTACTTTGAACAGCTTCATCGCGCGACGTGGCATCCCCGTCCGGCTATACTCGGACAATGCGACGAATTTCGTGGGGGCGAACAACCAGCTCAAGGAGCTGCAAGACGCCTTCAACCGCCAGCAAAGCAAGCTGCAGCTGTACGCAGCGGAACGAGGGATGGAGTGGAGGTTCATCCCTCCGAGAGCGCCGCACTTCGGAGGACTGTGGGAGGCGGCGGTGAAGTCGGCCAAGCATCTCCTCATGCGCCAAATAGGCAGCGCGTCGCTGACGGAGAGCGAGGTCCGAGGGCATCTGGCAGACGTGGAGGCCATCCTCAATTCCAGACCTCTAACGCCACTAGGCAGCGATCCCAGCGACGGAGAGGCGCTTACCCCAGGCCACTTCCTCATAGGACAGCCGCTTCGTTCGCTGCCGCAAGGATTCGAGCAGGAGAGACAAAGCAGAGGAACTTCGTTTTGTCACAGGTGGCAGCTGCTGTCCACGCTCAGACAGCGCTTCTGGCAAGCGTGGTCGAGGGACTACATCCACAGTCTGCAGCAGCGAGGGAAGTGGCAGGAGGCGCACGACAACGTCACAGTTGGAGATCTCGTCCTGATCCACGAGGACAACATGCCTCCCCAGCGGTGGACAACAGGCAGAGTCGTGGAGGTAACTCCAGGAGGCGACGGGCGAATCAGGGTCGTAGGCGTTAAGACCAGCATGGGCATTATGAAGCGCCCAATAGCGAAACTGGCCCGGCTACCAGTAGGTTGAAGGCGATCCCTTCAAGGTGGCCGGTGTTGAATCATAGCTTAAGTTAGTGTAAGAGTATACGCAAATATTAGTTAAGAGACTTAAAGTGAAGTATTAGAGTTAAGCATGAATTCTCTTAGAATGTAAGCTAACATGCAAGCGCACAATTGTATTCGGCAGTGCAGCTGTCGCGAGCGACAATTCAATCGCTTTCTTTCGTTCGTATGCACCGCACGCACGCTGCCAGCCTCTCCGCGCCGAACTGTCCAATAAATTAAATTTGCTGAACACACAAGTGTTTTTATTTAAATATTTGTTTTTCGATTTTTCAATGTCCGTAAATTTGTTGACAATTGTATAACCTGCAGGACAGCAAAGTCACATTCCGGCAAAGTTCAAGCAGAATTACATCCTATACCAAAGGTTAGCATCCCTTGGCACACTGTCCATATGGACATTACTGGCAAATTAAGTGGTAAAAGTGATTTAAAGGAATATATCATTGTTCAAATTGACAGCTTCGCAAAATTCGTACATCTTTACCACACTCTCAATTCTGCTTGGTGCAGCTAGCTTTAAACTGCACAACAAATCGGGCAACTGAAGCCAGTCCCTTAGAAATGTTAATAGGGAAAGAAGGTCGACCTCTTGGATTAGTTCCTCCATTGGACACAGAATTGGAAGTAGACTTAGACTACACACGGGCTCGAGCAAGTAGCAGTATGAAATCATCAGCCTTTTATAACAAAAATCGATTTGATAAGTCCAAGGCCGCCGTTGTAAGACACAGTGTCGGTGACTATGTCCTTCTCAAGAACGAGGAGAGACACCACTCAAAACTAGACCCAAAATTCAAGGGTCCATTTTTGGTAGTTAAAGTCCAAGACGGTGACAGATACATGTTGAAGTCGTTATCGAGTAAACGATTATATAAATACTGTCACGAGGACACAAGAAAACTTCCAGAGGGAAATGTGCCCCATGAGCTGGACATTGATGATGAAGATCCAGGCCCGTCAAATGGTCTGATAGAAGCTGAGAGTGAGCCGTCCAAGTGAGACGAAGGTTATCCGTCCAAGTGAGACGATGATTGTTTCTTTTTGAATTAAATTTGGAATTTTAGTTAAAGAACATGTAAAATCGACAATTTGGCAAAATATTATGTAATGAAAACAAGCATCATCTTTTATTTTTGTAACCTGCATAGGTGAAGTTATTGAATTGAATTGAAAAAAAAAAATATGTTTTCAAATGCTTTAATTAAGAATAAATGTTAAAAGTTTGTACGAAGAAATGTTGAACTGAATATTTTATCAGATGGTTATCCGTCTAAGAGAGACGATTGTTAATGGTTATCCGTCTAAGAGAGACGATTGTTAATGGTTATCCGTTTAAGAGAAACGATGATTATTGGTTGGATATCCGTCTAAAAGAGACGATGAATTAAGTTTGAAATCTATTACAAAGACATTTTTGAAGTTAATGTTTGGCATATTACACGAGGACGTGTCAAGGTCAGGATGGCCGTGTCGAAGCAAACTATGTTGCTGCATACTGTATATGATTGTTCTTGCGTATTGCACGTACGCACTGTGTGTGTGTGTTACTGTGTATGGATATTCTGGTTTACACCAGAATCCTACGTATGTCAAAGCGAACTGTATGCACGAACTGTGTATGTGTGTTGTTGTGTATGGAAATTCTGATTTTCACTAGAATTCCTAATTTCATAATACTAAGAAATATTGCATCAGCCGCTAATTGCGCTCTGATTGGTCCTTTACATTTTGTCGCTTTAAGAAGTTCCGTTATAGCGCGACGACAGCGCTACAACGCTGTCGTCAAGTGTGGTTCGGTGCGGGGCAGAGAAACGAAAAGGCAGGTAGTTGAGTTTTGGATCGAAAAGCCTGCGCGAAACTCGCTGCGCTATTAGTTAAAGCCATGAAGAAAAATAACGACGCTCCGACATATATATATATATATATATATATATATATATATATATATATATATATATATATATATATATATATATATATATATATATATATAGCACTTAGGGGAATCTATCACATTACATTTTTTTAAATTTAACCTTAAATCCCCACTGTCGCCGTTCAAATTAGCTGCAGATTAAAACTTTTCATTGGAGGTAGCCAGACAGTTTCAATTAGAATCGAAGCATAGAGATGCCACCTCTCTCGATTTATCTCGATTGCCTAACCTTAGCAAGAACACGCACCAAAATCGAGAGATGTGGCATCTCTCAAAATAAGAGAGGTGGCAAATCTCAAAATGAGAGAGGTGGCAACTCAGAAAATGTGATATACATAAGTTCGTTGGCGAGCGTAGAGGTGTGGGCTCGAACCCCGGTGCGGTCATGTTGATATTTTTGTTACATTTTCTTTATTTAGTTATTTTGTATTAATAAAATATTCTTTTCTAACACATATATATAATTTGGCAAATGTGGCGCGTTATTGGCTCAGAAGCTGCAGATGTTTCAGTTTTGATTTGCCACGCCCCCAGTTGCCGTAGACAAATAATTTTTGGCATGTGCATAGAGTGAGCGTTTAAGAATATAACTGTAAAGTTTGGATGCTTACATTCAAAAAATGCGAAAATTAGAGGGTATTTTTCTGTACGTCACGCCCCTTTTGGGGCGTAACAATAATTTTTGGGGAATCAATAGAGGAGGCCCTCAGTAACCTAGCATCCAATTTTGAAGCTTCTAGCACTAAAACTGTGGGAGATATAAGCTGATATTTGTTGCCACGCACCCTGAAGGCGTATATATATCCACCATAGCTCCTTTTGGGGCGTAACAATAATTTTTGGGGAATCGATAGAGGAGGCCCCCAGTAACTTAGCATCCAATTTTGAAGCTTCTAGCACTAAAACTGTGGGAGATATAAGCTGATATTAGTTGCCACGCCCCCTGAAGGCGTAGATATATCCGCCATACCTTTTCGATAGTGGGATGTTAACCCAAGTATATATACCAAGTCTCAAGTCTCTAGCATCAATAGTGCTCAAAATATAACGAAACTAATAAAATCACTACATATTCAGATCCGATTTGCCACGCCCCTAGTAGGCGTGGCCATAAAAATTTTTTGGCAATCTTTATATGATCGTAACAGTAACTCACGTGCGTTCTAGCTCTAAAACTGTAGAAGATACAGTTTGACCCGATTTGCCACGCCCCCAATGGGAGTAGATATATCCGCCATAGCTTTTTGATTTTGGGATGTCGACATGAGTGTTCAGTTAAAATCCCAACTCTCTAGCCCTTCTAGAAGTAGTGTTTCTGAGATACAGGAAAATGCATTTTCCGATTTGCCACGCCCCTAGTGGGCGTATCGGGAAAATCTTGACACTTTATCAGACGAGGGTATACACGAGTATATATTTCAAATTTCAAGTCTCTAGCTTCAATAGCGTCGAAATGGTTTGCGTTCATACGGACAGACGGACGGACAGCATGACGGACATTGCACGAACCCAATATGCTATATCACTACGTGAAATAGTATAAAAATACTTTGGTCCGCAGTAAAACACTTATTGGTGGAGAAAAAGGAACAAAATTTGCGTATAAGGAGTGCAACCTTACGTACAGGAAAATTAAAAAAAAAAAGATTGTAATAAACAAAAGTTTGGTATACAATTTTCTTAAAAACTCATCAAATTTTGGGAACAATATAAAATACTGCATAAAAAAAGAAATTTCATCTACTTCAGAGTGACGAATTCTTGGAGGAGCATCAAATTAACATAGTCCAGCTTCGAAAATCCATTCAAAACAACAACTAAGTGCTAGTATCGATATTGTATAGAGAGTTATTCGTAAAGCTGAACATCTAAAAATATTGAAACTATAAAATATCCAACGCAAGGAATCTGATCAAGTTTTTGCTCGTGATCATGTGACTTGGCAGCAGGAATGGCATTCCGTGGTATTTTCAGAAGAAAAACGGTTTAACTTAGGTGGAACTGATGACTTTTCATATTATTTTCACGGTATTCGATAGGAAGAACACTTTGTGTCTCGGCACCATAGCCGGGAGAAAGGTGTAATGGTATGGGGGGCCATCTCATATTATGGGCCATGCTAGCTTCAAGTAGTTTCAACAGAAATGAATGCAACGCATTACAAAGACTTGCCAGAGAAAGCGTTTTCTGAGCTAAATAATATCTTTAGACTATTTACATGGACTTTCCAAAAGGATAATGCCCAAATTCATACTTTCCGAGTGGCTAAAATATGAATCCTTCCACAAAACGTGATTTTTATGGAGTGTCCTCCATATTCTCCGGATCTCAACATTGTTCAGAACGTATGAAGATGGATGATAAAAAAGAATTTACGATTCTTGTTGGCAATTCGAAGACATACAGGCATTAAAAGACGCCATCGACAAAAGGCTCTATATTACTCTCTTCGTAATGGGATTTATGAAGTTATTTCGAAAAAAATTAATTGAATTAATTAAATAAGCCTTAAAAATTAATATAATATATATATCTTTTGTTAAACATCAATTTTTATCTCTTATATATATTGCGATAATGATGGATTATTTGCTTGCAATCTGATAACCTTTATTTGCAATCTTATTTTATTGGGATGAGTTTTTATGTTCATGCTTGAATACTCATTTTCCATTTTAAATCGATTTAGGGTGTAGAACAAAAAATGGGTTGTAAAAAATAAAATTCGTACAGAGATCAAAGTAGGCCGGTTTGTATTATTTTAAATGTTGAGTAGCTGATAAATTCCAGCTGATTTAATGTAAATCAAATCGAGAAAAAATATAAATATATAAAGAATCATGGCCTCTTCGGGTGCAACTGAAGAAAATGAACCGCAATTAGGTAACTCTGATCCTCATCGTAATGAAGGTAAGCATTTTGTAAAGTTTCAAAAACTTCTTTAAATTGAATTTTAATTATTAGGACTCGACATAGGAAACCAAGAATCTAATGAGTCAATACTAACATATTTATCTTCCATCGATTATGCAGAGGAAGAATTAGAAAATTTAGTTGAAATGGTGCAGCGCATGACTATTTTATACTCCCTTGATCACAATGATTGGAGTGAGAATACGCTTAACATAATAAGACTTTGGTTACTAAAGCCGAGTAAACCAATGCTTACAGTGTTCTATGATTCCAATATTATAACAGCTTGTTTGGGATTTCCAGTCGCTCCAATTCTTGATATTAGTTACTTTGTTCGATCACCTAATCAAAGCTTTACCAGCGATTCATTTCATGATTTTGTTAATTTTGGTACAATTCACAATGATGTAGATGGTTGCCTGCTTCGAGTTTTGGAGCTAGCATATGCACCTGTATTTAGAAATCACTCAGAATGGGATGACAATATTAAGCAGCGGTTTTGTAAAGCTTTGGACAAATTTCTCGTGTATTTAACAGGAATGCATTTTAAAATGTCGGGGATGACGGTGTTGTATGTTCCATTTATATTTAGACAAATTCCACGGGAAAATATTTCATATGATCCTGAGTTTGTTAAGAATCTTGAGTCGATCTCAGTTTTTTGGGCAACACAGATTCGAACGCTTTTGAATGATAAGACACTCAACGTTCCCAATGATTTTGTAATTTTAGAAGATGAATATGAATTTTGGCTTTATCGATGTAAGTATGTTCAAAATTTCAGATTTGACGTATTAACTTTTAGATGTTTTAGTTGAAGTTTTGCAGGCGTTGAACATACAGTTGGAACAAGTCGATGTACAGAGTATTATTAAAATACTGCGTAATTCACATTCAGTGTACATTAAACAAATTGATGAACTTATTTATGAGTCTAGCTACGAAATGGAAAGGGCAATGTCAAATATTAAATTTCTGCACCTTCTTATGGATCCGTGTGCTGAAATTAACCTTACTGACAGTCCTGTAATTTTATCTCAATTATTACCAAAAATGATTAACCTGATACATTTTATTTGGGTAAATTCGGACTATTACAATAGGCGTGACTTGATAACTGGTCTTTTTCGTGATTTAAGTAACAGAATTATACGTTTCTGTACTGAAATGATCAATTTGGATAAGATACTTTCTGGCAGTTCTCGATTTGGAATTAAAGTGTGCAACTTATCTCTTAACTGTTGTCTTACCTATAAAGGTATATATAACTTCATGGCACAAGAAAATGATGACAATAGTTTTGGTTGGAGTTTAGATAATGCTATGATATTCAATCACGTTGATGCTTTTATGGAGCGCTTAAATGATGTCATTGACATATGCGAGTCTATGATTGTATTTGGACGTTTGGACGAAACTGAAAGCATTCCAAAGCCGCAATTCGGGGGTACTACTGGTCCAGAATTTGAAAGAACAACCGAACAAGTTGAAACACAGTTTCTTGCTACTTTAACAGCATTAAATACAGATTCAAAGGAGTTAATATTGAATGTGCATAAGAATGATTGGTATGATGAAGTTCTAAAATATCGGCGAACGGTTCGAAGTATGGATGAGACTGTGCAACGACTTATGTCGAATGTTTTTCTACATGTGTGCAACGTTGAAGAAGCTATTGAGTCTCTTAATGTCATGCTTTTCTATTCATATCGCAGTTCGATTAGAAAATCATATTTGCGACAAGTTACAGAAGTGTGGTTATTATTTTGTAATGAAATGGATTCAACTTCTCACAGCCTTATGGATCGTAGCAAATTGCACGAAACATGGGTGCCATATTATGCTTCTAGGGCTATTGGATATCGTATAAATATAGAAAGACTAACTTGGCTTCGAAATCGACTAAATTCATCTGAATGGTTACCAAATGTTTCTGAAGCTTGTATTGTGCTAAATAAGTTTGAAAACTTGAGAAAAGAGTTTGATAAGGAAATGCGAAAGTCATATGACGAATGGCAAAAGAACTGTTGTAGCCCATCGTTAATTCAAAAGTTAGATCGTTTTTTGCTCTCGCGAAGTAAAAAAAAAAAGGGTCTTCTTGAGTGTAATATAGACCCAAACATTTTAACGACTTGTGAGCAAGCCCAGCATTTTTCGCGCCTTGGATTTTCGGTTTTAGGACCGGTGCGAAAGATTTTTGAAAAACAAGATACTCTTCGATTTGTTTATAACAGCGTATTGCAAGTTTGTTTAGATTATAATCATATTTTATCAGCGTTATCCGAACTGGAAAGAAAGTTGTTTCGATCTCTAATACAGGCTTGTGATCGAAAGATTGCTCCAGGAGTGTTTAAGTTGAGCTACGGAGGAGAGTTAAGTGATGCGTATATCGCAGATTGTGCTAAACATACAACTAAACTACAAGAAACGATGGATATATATAAACGAGCCAATAAAAATATTGCTCGAACATGTGAAAAGATTTGCAATACACCAATGTTAAAATTTACGTTTACGGGCGCAGTTGGCATATCAATATTTGAGAGTCACCTTTCTAATTATATTAGACGTGTAAGTAATATACTTCGAGGATTCTATAATACAATAACGGACTTACTATTTGCTGTATTTATGAAATTCCAACCAGTTATTGAAGATGTAAGTAAAATAACTTATTACTGAAAATCCATTTCTTCACTATCTTATTATTCTTCATTGTCCCGAAGTGATGTATTTAGTTAAATGCGTATTTTAAAAAATTTTGTTTATTATACAGAAAACATGTGAAAGAATTTGGATTTTTCCTAAAAATCCATTAACTCACACAGTATCTTTTAAAAAACGTTTAGTCAATTCAAACAAGTAAGAACGTTGCAGTCGGACTCAACCGCCTGCGAAATACTTTTTCACGCCGTGTATCGCTTCGGTCACCACTCCGAGCTTCCTCTGCTAAGGCGAAGCACTGTCCTCTCCCACGAGGATGACTATTCTGACCTCCATGTTTTTCCTGGTTCGTGTTCACTTGTAGTACTGGTATGGACTGAACTGGTAGTCCCTGGAGCAATCTGATTAACCAAATCTGTCGCCGAAGTAACCCTAAAAACTAAAAAAAAGTGTGACAAATCGAAACTTTTTAGGCAACAACAAGGGGAACTTATCATTATTCATTAACCTACCCTCTACTCGGAACAACCACAACACTTGCCATGGTGATGTGGGTACAGAAGAGCCTTGTTTATTTTGAATGACAGATATTGCTGAAATTTAGTTCAAAAACTGTCGCAATCAAGGGAACATGTTTCTCACTACTTCCGTTGGTGAATCGGAATATGTAAGGTAATATGAGGATCCCCTTTTTAAATGAATATGTGGTCTATGAGTTGTATGATGGTTGATGACCTCATCAACCGCAATCATAACAAATGCAATTCTACGCTTCTCTAACAACTTCAATTCAAGTGCTCTGTGTGCGATCGTTCGATAATGATCCATTTACATACAAACGCTTGTAACCATGTATTCTTATTTTCTCTTCTATCTTATATATTCTTATTGTCCACTCTCTTCTCTCTCAAATATACATACAGTTTGTCCATTAATTGTTTTTGCTAAATGAAAAAAATCATAAAAGTTAAACTTTAACATCAAAATTGATTAGGAAAGACATTTCTATACTATTTCACATAGTGATATAGTATATTGGGTTTGTGCAATGTCCGTCATGCTGTCCGTCCGTCTGTCCGTCTCTCCGTCCGTCCGTCTGTCCGTATGAACGCAAACCATTTCGACGCTATTGAAGCTAGAGACTTGAAATTTGAAATATATACTCGTGTATACCCTCGTCTGATAAAGTGTCAAGATTTTCCCGATACGCCCACTAGGGGCGTGGCAAATCGGCAAATGCATTTTCCTGTATCTCAGAAACACTACTTCTAGAAGGGCTAGAGAGTTGGGATTTTAACTGAACACTCATGTCGACATCCCAAAATCAACAAGTAAGAGTGCTCTAGTCGAGACTGCTCGACAAAGAGATCTCCTGAACCCTGCGAAGAACTGCGATTCCTATGAGCCCCTAACATTCTCCGTTACTTTTATATGTATGTACATATGTAGCAAGCAATACATACACACACACAGACGCACGCACAAGAACACACACAGACGCACGCACCAACACACAATCTGCTAACTGCAACTTCGCTGCTGCTGTAAGACGCCGATAATATGAGATATTAAATGTTTAATAACTTTTTTTCTAGTCGAACGATTTTGATCAAATTTGTGGGGCGTCATTCATATGTGTGTATGTGCCAAAGCACAAGTCTCTAGTACTTGAAATACGTGATTTAGCAATTTGAGGCGAAGGGGCAATTTGAGGGCGTGGCATCCAAAATTTAACAAAAACCGAAATTGCAGAAGGCTCAAATAACACTAAGTGCTAAATTTGAAGACTCTTACTACAAAGATGAATTAAATAGAATTTTATAACTAAATGAAGACATCGGTTTTTAATCGATAACATTAAAACGATTATAGTTATCGAATATTTGAAACAAACTAGATCGAATCGTACTATACACGAACTTCCAAAAAAAATTTGTAGTCTCTAGCTCTTATATCTTCTGAGATCGACGCGTTCAAACATACGGACAGACGGACAGACAGAAAGACGGACAGGGCTAAATCGACTCGGCTTCTCTCCCTGATCAAGAATATATATACTTTGTGGGGTCTGCCACGCCTCCTTTTGCCTGTTACATACATTTTCACAAAACCATTATACCCTTTTTTCCCATTTTAAATGGGTTCAGGGTATAAAAAGCTATGGCGGATATATCTACGCCCATTGGGGGCGTGGCAAATCGGGTCAAACTGTATCTTCTACAGTTTTAAAGCTAGAACGCCCAAATTTATATATACTCGGGTTAACATCCCACTATCGAAAAGGTATGGCGGATATATCTACGCCTTCAGGGGGCGTGGCAACTAATATCAGCTTATATCTCCCACAGTTTTAGTGCTAGAAGCTTCAAAATTGGATGCTAAGTTAGTGGGGGCCTCCTCTATCGATTCCCCAAAAATTATTGTTACGCCCCAAAAGGGGGTGACATACAGAAAAATACCCTGTAATTTTCGCATTTTTCGAATGTAAGCATCCAAACTTTACAGTTATATTCTTAAGCGCCCACTCTATGCACATGCCAAAAATTATTTGTCTACGGCCACTGGGGGCGTGGCAAATCAAAACTGAAACATCTGCAGCTTCTGAGCCAATAACGCGCCACATAATGACTTTGTGACCTTTGACCTTGTCTTTTGATATGCCAAATTATATATATGTGTTAGAAAAGAATATTTTATTAATACAAAATAACTAAATAAAGAAAATGTAAGAAAAATATCAACATGACCGCACCGGGGTTCGAGCCACACCTCTACGCTTGCCAACGAACTTATAGCACATTTTCTGAGTTGCCACCTCTCTCATTTTGAGAGTTGCCACCTCTCTTATTTTGAGAGATGCCACCTCTCTCGATTTAGGTGCGTGTTTTTGCTAAGGTAAGGGTTCTAAGCTTCGATCCTAATTGAAACAGCTGCAGCTAATTTAAGCGGTGACAGTGGGGATTTAAGGTTAAATTTTAAAAAATATAATGTGATAGATGCCCCTGTGTGCTGCTGGGACGTGAAATAGTATTTCGCTGTCGGTTGCGTCCGACAGCAACGTTCTTACTCGTTTTAATTTAATATGTAGTTTTTTTTTTAATTCTACTTAATTAATAGTGCTCGAAATGTATTAGTATTTTAAATATATATACAGTTTCAGACAATTCCCTATGAATAAAATTATTACAAAAGCGATAAATATATGAATTTATTGTCTTTTATTGTACAAGTATACACATGCATATATATACATATGTACGTTCATGTGTGTGTATGCACACACGAAATTTCTAATTATTTACATATTTACGTTTGGCCTTGACCATTACTCTTCCGTTTGCGCATACACATACTCCATAAGATGTACATGCTCTAATTTGTTTATAAGTATGTATATGCTCAAAACTCCCATCACTGATTTCATATACTTAATAGGCGCGCCTTTTTGAAATAACGAAAAATATTTTTGTTTTTAAGTCTTATCGATATGTAAGTTTATATTTATAATATAATATACGTCTATTATAATATACGCCTTTTAGAAAGAGCTAGAGACAGAAACTTAAAATCGCAGGTTAGATGCGATCCGATTCGTAGAATCGTTGAGCAGGCACTTAATACAAGTGCAAGGTGAAGTGCTAGCATTCAGGCACGAAAGGAAGCTTTCGACGCCAATAGAAGAGTATCACAGCGAGTTAGCCAATATCGTAGTAATGTTGAAAATAGGGAAGCTGAGAATAGGCGTAATACAACCAGGGATAGGATGAAGTGTTCTCATACGCTTTCTCAAAATATATCCCAAAATAATGCAACTAGTCTTGATGTTCTTATAGCTGCATTTAACACACGAAAGTTAAGCAGGGACCTGATCAGGTTTGCATTAGCTACAAAGGTTTGTGGTTTCCACATCAAGCGGACAAAATTTCACGTGAGGCTGAATGTAAGTTTAGTGCAGAAGTAGCTTCAGAAAATAATAAATATACCTTCTGCAAAACATGTAGCCACAGTATCAAGTTAGGCAAAAACGAAAAGCTTCGATTCCAGATATTTCTGATTGCTTAAAGGGCTTAACGCCGCAAGAGGAAAGGCTTATCTCTCCAGGCGTTCCTTTCATGATTATCAAGTCACATCATAAAGTGGTCAATGTACCTATTCCAGTAGCCAATGTAGTAGCGTCTCTTCCAAGGGAGTTTAGCGAAGCTGAGGGAGTTCAGATTCATTTGAAGCTTATGCTGGAATATAATCAGGATTTCATGACTGAAACCATTGGGCCATCAAAATTAGCTGATGCAATTTGATATTGAGACGACACTGAGCTTTACAGGAAGCATCAGGTTACTGTTAATGAACAGTGGCTGACTTATTTTTCGTCTGACGAAATTTCATTCAATGCATCAGCTGAAGACAGGGACTTAGTATCACCCTTTAGTAGAAAGATCTGCTCAAGTCTCAACAAATGCGTAGAATAGTAGAGAGATAGAAGATATCAAACCAGGAGTCCAGGAATTACTTTTAGAAAATGTCCCTGCAGAAAATATCGATATGCAAGGAATAGTTATAGCCCCTGGAAAAGACCAGCGACCATTAGATATGACCGAAGATTGCGATTCTGAGGAGCTGGCCTTTATTTATTGCAAAAAAATATAATTTAAGAAAGAGGCAATACAGGAAAATTAAAAGTAAAATTAGAGTATCTAACTGTAAATATAAATATATGACAATATGTAATAAAAAAATAAAATTTCCACCATCACGATTGAGTAATATCCCTAAGAAAAGCTGAAAGCAAAGATTTGATTAGAGGAAAAGAGAGTTCAGAGGAAAAAACGTGATAAAATTTATTATAATTCGCGTATAATACATGAAAAGCACTGTGCAACGAGTAATCCGATGTGAGCAGTGGTAAATGCAAAGGGCGAAAGTGTCTAGTTGTTCTTGAAGGAACCGAAAAATGAAGTTTCATTAACAAGAAGGACGAATCAATATTACCTTCAATTAAATTATGAAGAAAAGCAATCCTAAGGATTGTTCTACGGTTTTTTAATGAAGGAAGATCAATAGGAAGGAGACGACTATGATAAGACGGTAGACGGAGATTTGGATCCCAGTTTAGATTTCTTAGAGCAAAGGGAAGTAACTGTTTTTGGACCGATTCAATACGATCCTGGTACACTTTATTCTGTGGAGACCAGATAATTGAACAGTATTCTAAAATAGGTCGTACCAGCAAAACATAAAGGAGTTTGGTTACAAAAGGATCATTGAAGTCTTTCTCCCAACGTTTAATGAAGCCAAGAACACTTTTAGCTTCATTTATAATGGTTGAGATATGAGTATTGAAGCGAAGTTTTGAATCGAAAAGTACACCTAGATCTTTGACAGAAAAAATGCGTTGCAAAGAATCGCTATTAATTGAATAATTCGCATATGGAGTAGTACGACAGAAGGTCATTGTCATACATTTAGAACAGTTTAAACTCAACCTATTTGCCAAGCACCAAAGTTGGAAGGAATTAAGATCATCTTGTAAGCATTGATGATTGATCAGCATACATGAAAATCTTTGAATAAGAAATACAGCTGGGAAGGTCATTGATAAATAATGTAAAAAGTAAAGGCCCAAGATGACTACCCTGAGGTACACCTGACAGAACAAAGATTTGTTTTGAAAGAGATGTTCTCAATATAACTCTTTGGGTTCTACCCTTTAAATAGGATGACATCCAAAATAAGAGTTGAGGAGAAAACCCTAAGAGATCAAGCTTATGAAGCAATACTTCATGGTGAACTGAATCAAATGCTTTGCTAAAATCTGTGTAAATAACATCAGTTTGCATTTTATTTAAAAAACTATCGTTTACTAGGTAAGTAAATTCAAGCAGATTAGTCGAGGTTAATCGACTCGGACTGGATGTGACTCGGGTCGGGGACGACAAAGCTTGCTCGGCGGTAATTGAGTCCAAGAGCGACTCGGCTCTTCGAAAGGCGCTCATGCTCAAGGTGGAGCCCTATCTGTGCATCCAGAAGCGCAACCGCGAGGTTCACGAGACGGTGCGAGGGTCTATCTCCGTGGTTCTGGGTGCAGACCTCTATACTGAGGTCATCCAACCGGGTTGTGTGTCTGTCCACCACGGCACACCCGCCGCCCAAAGCACGCTGTTCGTTTGGGTTATTTCCGGCTCCTGCGGCATCTAGGTGCTCGAGAACGCTGCCGTTCCCTATCCTATCATATGGCTAGTGTGGCAATTGCAACTTGTTGCAAGGGGGCTGCATGTTCACACCACAGAGTGATCAGGGGGAGCCAACGGCTGAACCTTTTTTATTTGTGGCAGAAGGCGGGCACACTGGAATATGTGACTGGCACTTCTCAGTAAATCGCCATTACGTTCGGTATTTTTTGTACTTATATCTCCTTCTTGTATATATCTCTTACGAAAATAAAAAGTAAATTGTGCTACATTAAAACCGCGCGTTATCTTTTTGTTACCGCGATCCACCCCCCGAGTGTGAAGACATTGGCAGCCGCCAATTGCTTATGCAGGACAGTCCACCCTCCCACAAACATAGTATGTAATTCCGAAAGCAGCTTACTACTGCAGGCCTACTGTTAAATATATGGGCTCTTTCCGACACCAGCACAACCTCCAACGAATTCATAAAATGTTTACTTTTCACATTGTGCAATACATGTTTAAAGTAAGTCTACTGCTTTAAATTTAATAACCTAACAATATCTTTTATTCGATAGGACTAAAGCAAAGTTGGAAGCTTTATTACTCGGAGAGTTGTATTCTCTGATTCCTCATTCTCCTTGTTTTCATCAATGTTTATTAAAATATATCAGTGGAGCCATCGGGTAAATTTTATAACTGTTGTCTACTCTTAAGCGTCCTAACCCGATGCTCCGGCATTGAAATATTTATATATACCTTTGAGTTACTGCATTCGGACAGATATTTCAGTGCCCGAAATAAATTTGTGCACTATGTGTTGAAACTTTTGTTTAAACGTTACATTACGTTACTAAATTCACTAACTGCTTCACACATTTATTTTAAAATCCCTCTCTGAGACTTGTTAATATAATTAAAAATTTTTAAAATAATTAACTGCAATAAGCGTAGGGATTTAAAATGAACTGAATATCTATATTAGCTTTATTATTATTTAATATTATTTTTATACCCTGTACCCATTGAAAATGGGAAAAAAGGGTATAATGGTTTTGTGAAAATGTATGTAACAGGCAGAAGGAGGCGTGGCAGACCCCATAAAGTATATATATTTTTATGATCAGGGAGAGAAGCCGAGTCGATTTAGCCCTGTCCGTCTGTCTGTCTGTCCGTCTGTCCGTCTGTCCGTCCGTCCGTCTGTCCGTCTGTCCGTATGTTTGAACGCGTCGATCTCAGAAGATATGAGAGCTAGAGACTTCAATTTTTTTTTGAAAGTTCGTGAATAGTACGATTCGATCGAGTTTGTTTCAAATATTCGATAACTATAATCGTTTTAATGTTATCGATTAAAAACCGATATCTTCATTTAGTTATAAAATTCTATTTAATTCATCTTTCTAGCTAGAGTCTTCAAATTTTGCAATTAGTGTTATTTGAGCCTTTTGCAATTTCGGTTTTTGTTAAATTTTGGATGCCACGCCCTCAAATTGACCCTTCGCCTCAAATTGCTAAATCACGTATTTCAAGTACTAGAGACTTGTGCTTCGGCACATACACACATATGAATGTCATGATCACGCCCCACAAATTTGATCAAAATCGTTCGACTAGAAAAAAAGTTTTTAAACATTTAATATCTCATATTATCGGCGTCTTGCAGCAGCAGCGAAGCTGATGAGTCATAATGCACAGTTAGCAGATTGTGTGTTGGTGCGTGCGTCTGTGTGTGTGTTCTTGTGCGTGCGTCTGTGTGTGTGTATGTATTGCTTGCTACATACATATGTACATACATATAAAAGTAACGGAGAATGTTAGCGGCTCTTAGGAATCGCAGTTCTTCGCAGGGTTCAGGGGATCTCTTTGTCGAGCAGTCTCGACTAGAGCACTCTTAAGTTAAGTTGATCGTGGAACAAAAAGCTATTAAAATCACTAAGTGAGTCTGATTTCACTATCAAACATTGTTTCCAAGAAGCCCTGAATTTTTTTAAAGTTACTGCTATGCTCAACTATATTTTGAGCAATTTCTTCAAATGGAAACAGCATTTCTGTTTGGGGCATAGGAGGGTATGGAATACCAAATCTACATCCGCACATTCAGTGTTAGCTGTGATAAACTGATCAATAAACGACTTCATTCTAATAATGCTTGACTAATCAGTGGAATCAAACCTTTGGGCATCTTTCAGCCAAAACTTTCCGTGAATATGGGGAGAGCCTGTTTGTTGGAAATCAACTCGCCAATAAAATCTAAGAACGTAATGACTGCCAAAACCCCGTTCTCCTTCTTCATTAGTTTTAAAGCCTGCCTACATCGAAAATCAAAATACCTAGCACAAGTGACAGGATCGGCTCTAATTAGACGGGCTTTGTTCTCAAAACTTAAGCAGCCTGCTGCTTCTTCAGAAATTTCTACATTATCTACATTTCTAGAAAGTATAACTAAAAGCTCCGTCCACCTAGTTTCTGCTGCCGAAAATGTGATAAAGAAGGTCGGAAGACCAAACTGCCTAATCATTGCCAGAACCTTCTTCTTTTCTGCTTCCCAGTGAGCAGGCGAAGTCCTAATACCTTTCAAAACTCTATAGCCATCATCATGGCGAACTAATTGGTCCATTTGCTCCTCATTAAGAGCGTTTGCTGCAGTAATGCCGTGAGTGGCGCTGTGCTTTCGCAAGCAAATCGACGTATTGTTCCTAATATTAATCATTTCTAACTTCTTAAAGTTAAGAAATAATTTATCAGTTCTACAACCTCTTCTATCAAAATTTCTAAGCTCGGACCTAACTATGGTTGTAAAACTTTCCTTACACTTTCTTTTAACGCCTGCAAAGATAGTTGGAAAGGCCAGCTCCTCAGAATCGCAATCTTCGATCATATCTAATGGTCGCTGGCCTTCTCACGGGGCTATAACTATTCTTTGCAAAGCGATATTTTCTGCAGGGACATTTTCTAAAAGTGTTTCCTGGCCTCCTGGGTTGATATCTTCTGTCTCTCTACTATTCTGCTCGTTTGTTGAGGCTTGAGCAGATCTTTCTACTAACGCTGATACTAAGTCCCTGTCTTCAGCTGATGCGACGAATGGAAGTCAGCCACTGTTCATTAACAGTAACCTGGTGCTTCCTGTAAAGCTCAGTGTCGACTAAATATCGAATTGCATCAGCTACTTTTGATGGCCTAATGGTTTCAGTCATGAAATCATGACTATATTCCATCCTACGCTTTAAATGAATCTGAATAAAAGCAGCAATTAGACCATCCGGACTACTAGCATTATTTTGGGATCTATTTTGAGAAAGCGCATGAGAACGCTCCATCCTATTCCTGGTTGCATTACGCCTATTCTCAGCTACCCTATTTTCAACATTTCTACGATATTGGCTAACTCGCTGTGATACGCTTCTATTGGCGTCGAAAGCTTCCTGTCGTGCTTGAATGCGAGCACTTCGCCTTGCACTTGTATTACGTGCCCGCTCAACGATTCTACGAATCGGATCGTCTCTAACCTGCGATCTTAAGTTTCTGTCTCTAGCTCTTTCTAAAAGGCGCTGTCCAATGTCTTGTCTGCGGCGATCTCGCCGAACAGTATTCTGTCTTTGTTCGTTTGCCCGGTAAACTGTTGCTCCTGTTGCCTAACAGAAGGATTGGCTCTTCTAGTCGAGTGGTCCTCAGTATTCTGTCGTTGCTCATTTGCTCTATAGGCTGAGTCTTGTCTGCGCGTAGATCGGCGCGAAGTGTCAGCCAATTGCTCCTGTTGCCTATGGTCTAAATCTTGTCTGCGTGTAGATCGGCGCAAAGTGTCTAGTTCTTGCTCTATTTTCCTAGTCTGAGAACTTGCGCGTAATGTAGCTCGAAGAAGGGTATTTTGGCTTTGATCAGAAAGTCTATTTAAAGTATTATTTCTACGAACTTGGTTTCGCTGTCTATTTCTACTTCTCTCTTTTTGGCTAAACTCTTCATTTTGTCTACGCTCTCGTTGAGACTCTACATTATTAACCCTCTCCTGCTCAGAATATTCAGCATTTGACCTATTTAACAAATTCCTATTTCGTTGTCTCTGAGACCTATTAGAAGCTGATATTCTATTAGTCCTAGGCATTTTAAAAGTGATTAAATTTACTTAAAAATTTTAAAACCTATTAACACTAATTAAATTTAAATATAATCAATTTGTATTGATTAATGTATATGTATATAAACTAAAAAAGTTATTGAAATTATAATTAATTAACTTTAATCAATTTCAATTTTTTTCATGCACTTAAAAATTATAATATATAAAAGTTATTCAATGATGATAGTATATTAATAATATGACAATATTACAACTAGTGGTTAATAATTTTAGTATTGTTGAAAGTCTTGAAAAAGACTAATAACATAAAAACTTGCGGTTCGTGGACCAGAGCAGAAAAACACAAAAAAGTTCGTTTTCTATCATCGGCAATAAATCACATTCACACTAAAGGCATATGCATATACATACATATACACTTACACATGCACAAATTCGGCCGTTACACTACGCGACTATGATAAGGTCATGTCAACTGCTAAAGTTGGTTGTGGTGGCTTACGTTGGTCTTGTCCACTTTGTTTGGAAAAACAAATAAATTTTTCCAAAATGTATAACTCGGTGCGGGTTCAATTTTTAAAAATTAACAAGTAAGAAAACTCTAGTCGAGACCGCTCGACTAGGGTATACCCTGAACGCTGCGAAGAACCGCAATTCCAAGCAATCTCCGTTTCTTTAATATACATAAGTATATATATGTTCATTACAAACAAAACATACACACACACATACACAGGCGCAAGCACACACAAGCGCAAGTCGGTGCGTCAGCTGTTCTTTGGCTGCTGTTTGCATGCCAGTGTTATGGGAAATTAAATGTTTAATAACTTTTTTTCTAGAGTAACGATTTTGATCAAACTTGTTGGGTGTAATCATGTCATCCATATGTATATATGTGCCAAAGCACGAGTCTCTAGTATTTGATATACGGGAGTTACAAATTTGAGGCGAAGGGGGCGTGGCATTCAAAATTTAACAAAAACCGAAATTGCGTAAGGCCCAAGTAACACTAAATGCAAAATTTGAAGACCCTAGCTAGAAAGATGAATTAGATAGAATTTGTTAGCTTAATTTAGATTTTCGTTTTTAATAGATAACAGTAAAACGATAAAAGTTATCGAATTTCTGAAACAAACTCGATATGCGCGCCCTATACAGGGACCTACAAAAAAAATTTGAAGTCTCTAGCTATTGTAAGTTCTGAGATCGACGCGTTCATACATACGGACAGACGGACAGTCGGACGGACGGACAGACGGACAGACGGACGGACGGAAAGACGGACAGACAGACGGACAAGGCTAAATCGACTCGGCTTGTCATCCTGATCAAGAATATATATACTTTATGGGGTCTGCCACGCCTCCTTCTGCCTGTTACGTACATACGCCTTCCAACAAAAACATTATACCCTGAATTCCCATTTTCAATGGGTTCAGGGTATAATAATCTATCAAAACAGTTGTCTGATGAACTAGATAATCCTGATAAATTATTAAATCAATATTATTTTAAATTTTCTTCGGCTGAGACGTTACATTCTACACATGTGCCTCCAAATTTATTGGCTCCTTCTACACCTTGTTCTGACCCTCTTGCGATTCCACCTTCTCGCAGTGCGTCAGGGATACCAGTATTAGATATCCCAGAGTCTATACGGATTCCAACTACTTTATCCCCATCTGTTGCTCATACTACGAACAACTCTCTGGCCATTTCTCCCACACTTACTATACCTGCTTTATCTGTCGTTTCTCCCCATAAGCAAGTGTTCTTATCCAGGCTTTCATCTGACACGTCATGTGAAGCTGTTTCTGCTTTTATTTCCAGTGAATCAAAAGCTAAAGTCTTTATATCGAAGTTTAATTTTGTGCCTCCTCGTGAAATTGCTTCTTTTAAAATCAACGTGCCAGCTGAATTCTTCTCAACAATTTGCGACACCAAATTTTGGCCTCCTCACGTAGTTGTGCATGAATTTAAGCATAAGAGTCGAACTAGGCTGGCTCCGGTTTTGCTGAACCCTTCCTCGGTACAATCTTCATCTAATATTGTGCCAAAAAACTAATAACAGTTCAACCTACTTCACAGATCTTCTTAATATATCAAAACGTTCGTGGCCTGAATTCTAAGCTCAGAAGTCTTTTTTTGAGTAGTTTCAATATTCGTTTTGACATTATCGCCCTGACGAAAACGTGGTTAAGCTCGAATGATTATAATAGTGAGATTCTCTCGAATGATTTCACTATTTACAGACATGATCGACTGTTTCGAAGGGGTGGATGTGTCTTATTAGGTGTTAAATCTAATAGTCTCTCCGAACCATTAATTTTTTCAGCATCTCATGATGTCGAGATAGTTGCTGTTAACTAGCCCATAAACCTTGCTCCCTTTTTATACCCTGAACCCATTGAAAATGGGAAATCAGGGTATAATGTTTTTGTTGAAAGGCGTATATATGTAACAGGCAGAAGGAGGCGTGGCAGACCCCATAAAGTATATATATTCTTGATCAGGGAGACAAGCCGAGTCGATTGGGCCCTGTCCGTCTGTCTGTCCGTCTTTCCGTCCGTCCGTCTGTCCGTCTGTCCGTATGTATGAACGCGTCGATCTCAGAACTTACAATAGCTAGAGACTTCAAATTTTTTTGTAGGTCCCTTTATAGGGCGCGCATATCGAGTTTGTTTCAGAAATTCGATAACTGTTATCGTTTTACTGTTATCTATTAAAAACGAAAATCTAAATTAAGCTAAAAAATTCTATCTAATTCATCTTTCTAGCTAGAGTCTTTACATTTTGCATTTAGTGTTATTTTGGTCTTCCGCAATTTCGGTTTTTGTTAAATTTTGGATGCCACGCCCCCTTCGCCTCAACCAAAGAACAGCTGACCCAGCGACTGGCGTTTGTGTGTGTGTGCGCCTCTGAGTGTGTGTGTGTATGCGTTGCTTTTAATGAACATATATATACTTATGTATATTAAAAAAACGGAGATTGCTTGGAATTGCGGTTATTACTTGTTCTTATATTCCAGTTTTTCAGTTTTTTTGGTGGGTGCAATCAGCTGTTTTTGTTGTTGTGAGTATATTCTCACAACGCTTTAACCCTCTCTTTGCTTTGCGCTTGTTTCATTGCCTTTATCTAAACTCCCGTTTTGTTTGTGAGTCGCTCTCCAAACACATTAATACTCTCTTTAGCTTGCGCTCTTTTTTTTCCTTGTGTTTCTAATCTTTTGTTTTAGTTTCTTTAATCCCAATTGCCAATATGACCTGTTGTAAAAAAAACTTGCTCTATGCGGCAAACTTCTGACTCCACACAAGTGCAATTTATTAATTGCTGGTTGTGTGAGAATATGATGCACAGTAAATGTGCTGGCCTTACAGGGCGGGATTATGATAAGGTCATGTCCACTGCTAAAATTGGTTGTGGCTGCTTACGGTGGTCTTGTGCTAGTTGTTTGGAACAAATCAATTTTTCAAAAATGTTTAATTCGGTGCGGGTTCAATTTTTAAAACTTAATAAAATATCTAAACAGTTATCTAGTGAACTAGATGCTGGTGATAAATTATTAAATCAATATGATTTTGAATCTTCTCAAGCTGAGACGTTGATGGCCTCTCAGTTGGTACCACCTTCTATACCTTTGTCTCCAAATTTATTAGCGCCTTCTACACCTTGTTCAGACTCTCTTGCGATTCCACCCTCTGGTAGTGCGTCAGGGACACCAGTAGTGGATATCCCAGAGTCTTTAATTATTCCAACCTCGTTGTCTCCATCTGTTGCTCATACTACGAACAACTCTCTGGCCATTTCTCCCACACTTACTATACCTACTTTATCTGTCGTCTCTCCCCGAAAGCAAGTGTTATTATCAAGGCTTTCATCTGACACGACATGTGAAGCTGTTTCCGCTTTTATTTCTAGTAAATAAAATGCTAAAGTCTCTATATCGAAGTTCAATTTTGCAACTCCTCGTGAAATTGCTTCTTTTAAAATCAACGTTTCATCTGAATTCTTCACAACGATCTGTGACGCAAAGTTTTGGCCTCCTCACGTAGTTGTGCATGAATTTAAGCATAAGAGTCGAACTAGGCTGTCTCCGGTTTTGCTAAACCCTTCCTCGGTACAATCTTTATCCAATATTGTGCCAAAAAACTAAACACAATTCAACCTTCTTCACAGATTTCCTTAATATATCAAAACGTTCGTGGTCTGAATTCTAAGCTCAAAAGGCTCTTTTTGAGTAGTTTCAGTGTTCGTTTTGACATTATTGCCCTGACTGAAACGTGGTTAAGCCCGAATGTTTATAATAGTGAGATTCTCTCGAACGATTTCACTATTTACAGACATGATCGACGGACTCGTAGAGGTGGAGGTGTCTTATTGGGCCTTAAATCTTATATACTTTCTGAATCTTTTATTTTTGCAGCATCTCATGATATTGAGATAGTTGCTGTTAAACTTACTCTTAAATCTTGCTCCCTCTTTATTACTTGTTCATATATTCCCCCACTTCTGATTTTCAAGTTTATGCGCAACATATGACTTGCATTAAAGAAATTTATGGACACGTGAAGGATAACGATTTCTTTCTGGTGTTAGGCGACTTTAATGTACCGAACACTTCTTGGATCTCTAATCCTAGTTCAAGTTCCCTTATTCCTACAACTGATCATTTTTTCTTTGATGAATTACTTTCTATTTCTATGTCTCAGATGAATGCAATCTCAAATCATCTGAATCGATGGCTTGATCTGGTTTTTATTAATGATGACTCTTCCATTAATGTTTCCAGATCATCCCCTTTTTGTTTACCTGAGGATATTTATCATCCTACATTGGAGGTATCTCTGACCCTAAGTTCACCTCCAATTTGCGACCCTGCTCCATCCAAACGTCGTTGTTACGTTAAGTGCAACTTTGCTTTGCTTAACCAACTTATTAGTGCAACAGATTGGTCTACGTTATATGATTCTGTTGATTTTAATTGTGCAACAACTATTTTCTATAACATATTAAACTCTTATTGATGAGTGTGTTCCTATGTTTCTCCCTGTGCCTTTTTCTTCCATGGTTTACTCAGACGCTTTCTAATTTAAGAAACATTAAGACTAAATGTTTTAAAATTTTAAAAAGTGTGGCTCCACTATTAACTGGTCTAAATATTCCATAGCCAAGTCGAATTTTAACATTTTAAATTCCCGTTGCTATGAGAATTACCTTATGCGTTGCGAAAGACAATTTGCTCGAGACCCTAAAAATTTTATTCCTATGTGAATTTGAAACGTAAGTCTTCTAGTTTACCTTCCACATTTTTTATGAGTCTTTGAATTCTTGCAATGATCAGGATTCCTCAGATCTTTTTGCTGATTTCTTTCAGTCAACTTACTCATCTGTAGACCCCTATAATACCTCTTACCCATATTATATATCTTCTACAAATATTGTTAACGCTTCCAATATTTCCCTTGATTCTCTGATTTCTGCCATTGGGTCAATGAAATCGTCTTTCTCACCTGGAGCTGATAATATTCCTAGTTGTGTTATTAAAGAATGATGTGATTCCCTTCAGTTACCTTTACTAAAGCTTTTTAACTTATCTCTGGAAACCTCTGTGTTTCCGTCTATTTGGAAAGAGTCTTTTATTATCCCTCTATATAAGGTGGGCGATCTGACATTTCTAATTATAGTGGTATTGCCAAACTATTAACTATTTCGATCGAACGAACCATTGATTAGGCTCACGGGGGCGCAAGCGTTCAACAGAGCTCGGGTCTCGAATTGCTTCGTCCCGTCACCGATCCGGATCATAGCGGTGGGCATCAGCGTCGTCGTCGTGGATTAGAGGAGTGACGCTAGTGTGGGCGCCGGGCGATCGGAGGATTCGAAGACGCAGATGTACCCCTTGGTGATGAGACAAACTCGCCCGGTATAGTTTTTGACTTCGAAAGGTCCTGCGAAATCGATTCCGGTATGCGTAAAGGGCCTGTGATTCGCTCTCGAGGAAGGTCTTCCATCATTTGCGTCTGTTGACGGCGCCGGAAAATGACGCAAGTCTTGCATCTTTGCAAATGGGGTTTGATCAAGTTCTTGATCCTCGAAATCCAGAACTTCGTACGCAAATAGCGCATCATCAGCTGGCTGCCACCGTGCAATGTGATGCGTTGTGCGAATTGGACCAGCAAACGCGTGAAATGGGCGTCGTATGGGAGCAGGATGGGGTGACGTTCGTCGTAGCTCAGGGACTCTGCCGTAGTCGCCCGCATGAGCGAAGGATACCGTATTGATCGAGATAGTTTAACAAGGAGCCTGAAGGCGGAATAGTCCGTTTTTCGGAGGGTGCTCTGATTTCAGCAGCGTACTTCTGCTTCTGAGCGAGCCGTACAAGAACCTGCTCTGAGGAAAGCAACTCGTCCTTGCTGAGTTGCACCGTGGAAGGCCGCCGGACATATGATGTGACCCTTAAGGCACGCCCGTAGTCTGAAAAACGTCCGCTGAAGTCGTCTTTAGGCGTGGATGTGACGGTGTGACAGTGGACCCGCTGCACCAGTTGTGTGTCCGGGACATCGCAGAGAGAAGCTGGCCAACATTCGGGAGTTTGCCGGAGCCAATCCGGTCCATGCCACCATAGCGTACTGACCGCCAAGTCATCAGCAGAGACGCCTTGACTCGCAAGATCCGCTGAATTGTCCTCGGACCGAACATGAGACCAACTATGGCCGCTGGTACTCTGGGAGATACTGAACACGCTGTTTTCCACGAACGTAGCCCAGCTGCATGGAGGCCTTTTAAGCCAGGCCAATACGATGGTGGAATCAGTCCAGAATTGGGAAGATGTCGGCTGTATTGGGAGCTCCGGACTCACTGTCGCATACAAGTCGGCTAACAACACCGCGCCACAGAGCTCCATTCGTGGCAACGAAACAGTTTTGACTGGGGCCACTCTCGTTTTAGAGGTCAAGAGATGGACACTCACATGGTCGTGATGCTGGACCCGCGCGTTGAGAGCTCCTCCGTAGGCTTTCTGAGAAGTATCGCAAAAGCCATGTAGGTCCCATTGTAGGTCAGGTCGGATCTCTAACCATCTGGGGATGCGTAGCCGGCTAAGACCCGGATAATCCTGAGGAACGGGGTAAGGCCGTCGTATCATCTAAGTTCCGTTAGCCAGATTTGCTTCATGAGCACCTTAGCTCGAATCACGAAGGGAGCCAGCCACCCTGCTGGATCGAAGAGCTTCGCTATGTGGGACAGGACCTGCAGTCCTGCAGATTTCCGCTGCGATCTCAGGAGAGAATACGCTGGAACGGGGTGTGCTTGGGGTTAACAAGAATCTGTCGATACATCTGAGTAATGTCAGCGTTAAAGACGAATTGGAAGAAGCGCCATTTGAGTATCTGCAGTGTGAGGTCGACTTGAAGAGTGGGGCCGGTATGCAAGACATCATTTAAGCAGACTCCTTTAGTGGAAGGACTAGAGGCGTTAAAGACGACGCGGACTTTGGTGGTAGTGCTGTCAGGTTTGAAGACAGCGTGATGAGGGGAGGTAGAAATGCTTCCCGTCCGTGGGTGGGGCCACCCGAATCATGTGGCCCAAATCGACATACTCCTGCAACACAGCGTCATACGGGATTTTAAAGGCGGGTTCCTCTGCAGCCGCGCCTCATTCCTCAGGAATTCAGCTAAAGCGATAGGTCTGAAGTGAGTCAAGTCTACACTATTCGGATCTTTGAATGGTAGAGAAACTACATATCGACCATCCTTCCTCCTTCTGGTCGTCTCCTGGAAAACTTCTTCACAAAGAACGTCTGCTCCTTTTTTCGGCTTTGCCGGAAGATCTTCCACCTCCCAAAACTTGGTGCGCAGCGCATCAAGTTTCACTTCAGGCCCTCCTGATCGAGCAATGAGTGCTTGGCGAGGCCTTAGTGAATCGGCTAGTATTGGCCCGCACAACACCCAACCAAAAATGGTCTCCAGACCGACGAACTCGCCACCCATGTTCTTTTTGATCCGTTCCCCAAAAATATGAGGGAAGAGATCCACCCCAATCATTATCTCAATTGGAGCTGGCCTATTGTAGTGCGGGTCAGCCAGTGAACGATCTAAGCACTGGTATTGCACCTTGTCTGGGAAAGGACACGCTTTGATCGCCCCTGTCAGCTTGGGGACGACTAAGGCCAGAGCCTCCACCTGAATTTTTCTGTTACCAGGGGGGACAGTTTCAGAAGACACTCCTTTTACACTACCCCCGTCGCTTTGTCCCATGCCAGAAACTGCTGAGTTGGTATGACGGTACGGAGGTTGGACCAAATTGAAAACCCTCTCGGACAGGAAGGTGGAGTCGGCTCCGGAATCGATCAATGCTCGGACATGAAATTCTTCACCACGATGGTTGAGCGTTACGACCGCGGTGCCTAGGAGACCCCGACCTGGAGTGTCCGCAAAGTAGCTTTGCGCAAGTGTGCGGGTTAGACGTCGATGGACGTTCGTGCGAGTTGGATGGCTGCGACATTGCATTCACGGTGGCGGACTCGTTGGTGGAGTTCAATAATAAGGCAATTATGCGCACTGGAGCAGTTCCGAGCTTGATGACCCCGAACGAAGCAGTTCAAGCACAAACTCTGTGACGGACATATCAAGAAAATTGGGGCAGACACGGATCGGATGATTCTCTTTGTTACAAAGCCTACAGGATGCCGTTTTAACATGAGTCTTCGTTGGGTATGCCTGGACTCTCACGGTGGCGGCGGGCTTTCGGGACACAGACGGTACGACCTGATCACTTGGAATCGACTTGCCTCAAGCGCGCGATAGCGATCTGTCAGGTCATCTCAGAAAGAAACTGCAGTCTTATTCGGGACGGATTGCTCCCACAACAGGATAGTTGATAGCTTGCTCGTACTATAAGAAGAATGTCCCAATTCTCTGTACTAGCCCCCGAGCACTCAAAGGCAGTGAAGCATCCTTGTTACTGCGTAACCATGGGAATTTGGAGCAGTTGTTTGGCTTGCGTCAAGATCAACAGTCGATCATTCTCATAACGCGCAGTGAGATTGTCCCACGCAGACTGGAAGCCCTCATTCGTTAATGCGGAGTTTGAGACGATAGTCCTGGCTTCACAGCTGGTTTTAGAGTTAAGATGGTAGAGTTTCTCAGCTTGTTCCAGACACGTACTGCGAATGTATATCGCAGAGAACAAATCGCGGAATGTTGGCCACGCAAGGTTGTCGCCTTCGAAAATTTCGAGCTCACATGGAGGCAGTCGATGGCCTTGGGAAGTCGGAGGCCTAGCTGGAGTGGGAACCGTCTGAGCCGATATCTGCTCGATGCGTTCCCCGAAAATAGTTCCGCATCGCACGTATATCATATAGCAGTATTCGTGCTTGGCCTTGATAGTGCTTAACATCATCTGACTCTCTTCAAGGTTTTGGGCACCGATAGACCTGTGGCAGCGGGTATATTCCGATTCCACATTCGCCCAAAGCGACTTCAGCTGCTCTAAGTGCATTTTTATAGAATATAGGGGACTCTTGTCACTTAAAGGCTCCGCGAACATCGTCCAGGCATCGCATGTCGCAATAAAGTCGGAAAGTGACATATTGGAACGCTCTCTGAGCTGTTGAGAAGTGGACCGAGTGAGTATGGGAAAACCCGGCTCAGTCCCGACTACCGTCGGAGTCGGAGAGATGCTCTTGCGAGGATTAGATACGGAGGAAGTGAGAGGACGAGAAGTTGGAGACCCGCTGTGGCTACGAGAGGTCGCTGTAGAGGCACGAATGGGGGTGCGCTTGGTTAGCGCTGGACGAGGCTTCGACGGACCAAGGCGGGGAAAAATAAAACGGAACGAGAGGTAGTGGACTGTATATGGATTAGTTATGTGATAAATTTTTTATTCTTTGTTGCGACGTGTGTAGTCCGAAAAGAAAACAACTGTGTCCAGATTGAAACTATATAAAAAAATTTTTTTTATTTATACTATTTCACGTAGTGATATAGTATATTGGTTTTGTGCAATGTCCGTCATGCTGTCCGTCCGTCTGTCCGTCTCTCCGTCCGTCCGTCTGTCCGTATGAACGCAAACCATTTCGACGCTATTGAAGCTAGAGACTTGAAATTTGAAATATATACTCGTGTATACCCTCGTCTGATAAAGTGTCAAGATTTTCCCAATACGCCCACTAGGGGCGTGGCAAATCGGAAAATGCATTTTCCTGTATCTCAGAAACACTACTTCTAGAGGGGCTAGAGAGTTGGGATTTTAACTGAACACTAATGTCGACATCCCAAAATCAAAAAGCTATGGCGGATATATCTACGCCCATCGGGGGCGTGGCAAATCGGGTCAAACTGTATCTTCTACAGTTTTAAAGCTAGAACGCCCAAATTTTACACGTGGGTTACTGTTACGATCCTATAAAGATCGCTCAAAAAATTTTATGGCCACACCTACTAGGGGCGTGGTAAATCGGATCTGAATATGCAGTGATTTTATTAGTTTCGTTATATTTTGAGTACTATTGATGCTAGAGACTTGAGACTTGGATATATACTCAGGTTAACATCCCACAATCGAAAAGGTATGGCGGATATATCTACGCCTTCAGGGGCGTGGCAACTAATATCAGCTTATATCTCCCACAGTTTTAGTGCTAGAAGCTTCAAAATTGGATGCTAGGTTACTGGGGGCCTCCTCTATCGATTCCCAAAAATAATTGTTACGCCCCAAAAGGGGCGTGACATACAGAAAAATACCCTGTAATTTTCGCATTTTTCGAATGTAAGCATCCAAACTTTACAGTTATATTCTTAAACGCCCACTCTATGCACATGCCAAAAATTATTTGTCTACGGCCACTGGGGGCGTGGCAAATAAAAACTGAAACATCTGCAGCTTTTGAGCCAATAACGCGCCTCATAATGACTTAGTGACCTTTGACCTTGTCTTTTGATTTGCCAAATTATATATATGTGTTTGAAAAGAATATTTTATTAATACAAAATAACTAAATAAAGAAAATATAACAAAAATATCAACATGACCGCACCGGGTTCGAGCCCACACCTCTACGCTCGCCAACGAACTTAAGTCACATTTTCTGAGTTGCCACCTCTCTCATTTTGAAAGTTGCCACCTCTCTTATTTTGAGAGATGCTACATCTCTCGATTTAGGTGCGTGTTCTTGCTAAGGTAAGGGTTCTAAGCTTCGATTCTAATTGAAACTGTCTGGCTATCTCCAATGAAAAGTTTTAATCTGCAGCTACTTTGAGCGGCGACAGTGGGGATTTAAGGTTAAGTTTTAAAAAATGTAATGTGATAGATGCCCCTGTGTGCGGTTGGGGCGTGAAATAGTATTTCGCTGTCGGTTGCGTCCGACAGCAACGTTCTTACTTGTTTTTTATACCCTGAACCCATTGAAAATGGGAAAAAAGGGTATAATGGTTTTGTGAAAATGTATGTAACAGGCAGAAGGAGGCGTGGCAGACCCCACAAAGTATATACATTCTTGATCAGGAGAGAAGCCGAGTCGATTGAGCCCTGTCCGTCTGTCCGTCTGTCCGTATGTTTGAACGCGTCGATCTCAGAAGATGTAGGAGCTAGAGACTTCAATTTTTTTTTGGAGGTTCGTGTATAGTACGATTCGATCGAATTTGTTTCAAATATTCGATAACTATAATCGTTTAATGTTATCGATTAAAAACCGATATCTTCATTTAGTTATAAAATTCTATTTAATTCATCTTTCTAGCTAGAGTCTTCAAATTTTGCAATTAGTGTTATTTGAGCCTTCTGCAATTTCGGTTTTTGTTAAATTTTGGATGCCACGCCCTCAAATTGCCCCTTCGCCTCAAATTGCTAAATCACGTATTTCAAGTACTAGAGACTTGTGCTTCGGCACATACACACATATGAATGTCATGATCACGCCCCACAAATTTGATCAAAATCGTTCGACTAGAAAAAAAGTTTTTAAACATTTAATATCTCATATTATCGGCGTCTTGCAGCAGCAGCGAAGCTGATGAGTCATAATGCACAGTTAGCAGATTGTGTGTTGGTGCGTGCGTCTGTGTGTGTTCTTGTGCGTGCGTCTGTGTGTGTGTATGTATTGCTTGCTACATATGTACATATATATAAAAGTAACGGAGAATGTTAGCGGCTCTTAGGAATCGCAGTTCTTCGCAGGGTTCAGGGGATCTCTTTGTCGAGCAGTCTCGACTAGAGCACTCTTACTTGTTTTATTTAGTTTTTATAATAATAATTTATAATTTTAATACATATTAATTATTCGGAAATATATACTGAAAATAAAAAAATAAAAATAAAAATATTTGGCAAACAGTCACGGTTTTAATTTGAGTGCCAACACTGATAACAGCTCAGCTGTTGTGCTGGTAGTGGATTTTGCAGTATTTTGCACGGATTGACAAAAGTGACTGAAACCGTGACTAAGTCACGGCTTGGAACTCGAGTGACAACACTAATCGCGCAACAGCTGTTTTGCCGGTGGTAGGTTTTGCAAATTATGAAAATGTGTGTGTTTTATTTAATTATTTACTTGTTTTGGTTTAAACGTGGGCGTTGTCTTAAACCAATTGCACCCCTCCTTTGTTTTTTAATTATAAGTTTTAAATTGCGGAAAGCCAATCGGGTGGCTGTAATTATTATCGTAGTGCAAATACTGTTGCGCCTATGCCAAATACATACATATGTATCGATAAACATATGTACATATGTATACAAGCGCGTACGTGAAAGCCGCCGTGGCTGCCGAAATTTAATTAATTTATTTGTTTATTTGTTGGTGAGTGGCGCTTTGACACTGTATCGCGGTGTTTGGTGTTTTAAGAATCACTTGCAGTTGTTTCCTTTAGACGTAGGTATAGGTGATACATATATATGTATGTACATATGTATATATACATATATATATGTCAACTTGTGCATGTACGTATATACATATGTGAGTGGCAAAATACAACAATGTTCACGGAGGAAGACTTATGGAAATGGAAGGCACACTGGACGAACATAAAGAACTTATACCGTGGAACCTTGAGGCAGGTCAGGTATGTATGTATGTACACTTGTGCTAAAGATGCGCAGGTCGCTATGGAAGAGCGGGAAACCTCGCACCTTTACGTGTGTGTAACTTATAAGAGAGTGAGAAGATCTATACTTATCGGGTTATTTCCACCGATGCAAGCTGGAGGAGCGGAAGCATATCCAAATTTAATTAATTTATTTGTTTATTTGTTGGTGTGTGGCACTTTGACACAGTATCAGTAGCCTTTTTGTACGATTTTTCTTTTTTTGTTTATTTCTTTGTTTTTGTATAAACACGGGCGTTGTTGTAAGCCAATTGCACTCTTTTTTTATACCCTGAACCCATTGAAAATGGGAATTCAGAGTATGTTTTTGTTGGAAGGCGTATGTATGTAACAGGCAGAAGGAGGCGTGGCAGACCCCATAAAGTATATATATTCTTGATCAGGATGACAAGCCGAGTTGATATAGCCATGTCCGCCTGTCCGTCCGTCTGTCCGTATGTATGAACGCGTCGTTCTCAGAACCTATAAGAGCTAGAGACTTGAAATTTGTATGTAGGTTCCTGTATAGCACGAAAAGATCGAGTTTGTTTCAGAAATTCGATAATTGTCATCGTTTTATTGTTATCGATTAAAAACGAAAATTTAAATTAAGCTACATATAAAATTCTGTCTAGTTCATCTTTCTAGCTAGAGTCTTTTAATTTTGCTTTTAGGTATTTTGTTAAATTTCCACGCCCCTTTTGCCTCAAATTTGTTAGTCCCGTATATCAAATTCTAAAGACTTGTGTTTTGGCACTTACATACATATGGATTACATGATCAAGCCCAACAAGTTTGATCAAAATCGTTGTTCTGTAAAAAAAGTTATAAAACATTTAATTTCTCGTAGCATTATCATGCAAATAGCAGCCAAAGACACCGACTTCCCGCTTGTGTGTGCGTGCACCTGTATGAGTGTATGAGTGTGTTGCTTGTAATGAACATACGTATACATATGTTTTATAAAAAGAAACGGAGAATGCACGGGATAGCGGCTCTTCGCAGGGTTCAGGGTATACCCTAGTCGAGCGTTCTCGACTAGAGTTTTCTTACTTGTTTTATTTTTACTTTCATTCTGGTTTTTATTTTCATTGCTCATCTCTTTCTTTTATTCCCCTTTCATTTGTTATCAGCTGTTATCAGCTGTTTTGTTGTTCTGAGTTGATTCTCTAAACACAATCCTCTTCTTGCTTTGCGCTTGTTCCTGTAAAAAAACTTGCTTAAACGGCAAACTTCTGATTCCACACAAGTGCAATTTATTAATTGCTGGTTGTGTGAGAATATAATGCATGGTTAATGTGCTGGCCTTACAGGGAGCGACTATGATAAGGTCATGTCAACTGCTAAAGTTGGTTGTGGTGTCCACTTTGTTTGGAAAAATAAATAAATTTTTCCAAAATGTATAACTCGGTGCGAGTTAAATTTATAATAGTTAATAATCTATCAAAACAGTCGTCTGATGAACTAGATGCTGCTGATAAATTATTAAATCAATGTAATTTTGAACCTTCTCAGGCTGAGACGTCAACTGCTTCTCAATTGGGACCACCTTCTGTATCTGTGTAGCTCCTTCTACACCTTGTTCTGACTCTCTTGCGATTCCACCACTGGCAATTTCTCCTTCACTTACCATACCTACTTTATCTGTCGTTTCTTCCCGTAAGCAAGTGTTCTTATCCAATCTTTTATCTGACACACGTGAAGCTGTTTCTGCTTTTATTTCCAGTAAATCGAAAGCTAAAGTCTCTATATCGAAGTTCAATTTTGCAACTCCTCGTGAAATTGCTTCTTTTAAAATCAACGTTTCATCTGAATTCTTCACAACGATTTGTGACGCCAAGTTTTGGCCTCGTCATTGAGTTGTGCATGAATTTAAGCATAAGCGTCGAACTAGGCTGTCTCCGGTTTTGCTAAACCCTTCCTCGGTACAATCTTCATCCAATATTGTGCCAAAAAACTAAACACAATTCAACCTTCTTCACAGATTTCCTTAATATATCAAAACATTCGTGGTCTGAATTCTAAGCTCAAAAGGCTCTTTATACCCTGAACCCATTGAAAATGGGAAAAAAGGGTATAATGGTTTTGTGAAAATGTATGTAACAGGCAGAAGGAGGCGTGGCAGACCCCATAAAGTATATATATTATTGATCAGGGAGACAAGCCGAGTTGATATAGCCATGTCCGTCTGTCCGTCCGTCTGTCCGTATGTATGAACGCGTCGTTCTCAGAACCTATAAGAGCTAGAGACTTGAAATTTTTATGTAGGTCCTGTATAGCACGAAAAGATCGAGTTTGTTAAAAAATCGATAACTGTCTTAATTTTAATGTTATCGATTAAAAACGAAATCGATGCTCCGTTATATAACTCTATATAATTCATCTTTATAGCTAGAGTCTTCAAATTTTGCATTTAGTGTTACTTGGGCCTTACGCAATTTCGGTTTTTCTTAAATTTTGGATGCCACGCCCCCTTCGCCTCAAATTTGTAACTCCCGTATATCAAATACTAGAGACTTGTGCTTTGGCACATATATACATATAGATGACATGATCACGCCCAACAAGTTTGATCATAATCGTTGCTCTAGAAAAAAAGTTAATAAACATTTAATTTCCCATAGCATTGCCATGCAAAGCATCCAAAGAACAGCTGACGCACCGACTGGCGTTTGTGTGTGTGTGCGCCTGTGCGTGTGTGTGTAAGTTTGGCTTGTAATGAAATAACATATACATATGAATATAAAAGAAACGAAGAATGCTTGGAATAGCGGTTCTTCGCAGGGTTCAGGGTATACCCTAGTCGAGCGGTCTCGACTAGTTTTCTTACTTGTTTTAATTTTAAACTGCTGAAAGCCAATCGGAGGGGCTGCAATTATTATTGTAGTGCAATTATTACTGTGATTATGCAAAATATATACATATGTATGTGTGCATCGATATATACACGCGCGTGTGTGAAAGTCTCCGTGGGTGCCAAAATTTAATTAAATGAGTTTATTTGTCTGTGAGTGGCGCTTTGACAAAATATCGCGTTGTTCGGTTTGGTTTTAACAATTACACTTACCGTATGTACATGTGGTACATATGTATGTACATATGTATTTTAATTGTGTTTATATGTATGTATATACATAAGTGAGTTTCAACAATGTTCACGGAGAAGGAACTAAGGAAATGGAAGGCACACTGGACGAGCATAAATAACTTATACCGTGAAACCTTGAGGTAGGTCAGGTATGTACGTATGTACACATGTATTAAAGATGCGCAGGTCGCTATGGAATAGCGGGAAACCTCGCACCTCTACGTGTGTGTATAAGTGCAACTTTTGCAAGATGGAGGAGCGGGAGGATATCCGGCTAGAAGGACTTATGTTCGTGGGAGGGCGGACTGTCCTGCATAAGCAATTGGTGGCTGACAATGTCTTCACTCTCGGGGGGTGAATCGCGGTACAATTTACTTTTTATTTTCGTAAGAGATATATACAAGAAGGAGATATAAGTAAAAATGGCGAGCAAAAAAGACCGAACGCAATGGCGATTTACTGAGAAGTGCCAGTGACATATTCCAGTGTGCCCGCCTTCTGCTACAAATAAAAAGGTTCAGCGGTTGGCTCCCCCTGATCACCCTGTGGTGTGAACATACTATGTTCTCTCTACCAGGTAACCAATCAGGTTCGGATTTGAGAGTTTTAAGTAATGACTTAGTCAATAGTTTGCATTTAAGGTTAATAGACCTCAAACTAATTAATGTAGATGAAATATCTATGGTAGGATCTAAATGTTTTCTAAGTTGAACTCCCGTCTAAAACAAATTTTCAAAAATACTTCTCAATTTAGTAGTATTTCTGTTTTCTTCACTCTGGGACCTCTTTAAGTACTTTGAGCTAAAAGAAATAATGCGACAGCGGGAGGACCAAACATTTGCTTCTGCTTTAAAAAATATGGCATCGGGAAATATGACACCCGATGATATTAGCCTTATCCGTTCCCGCATTTGCCAGCCATCGGATGTGCCCGATGATGCAATTCATCTGTTTAGCACAAATGCGGCAACGGATAACTACAACAATATAAAGCTTTAGAAGTCGTGAGTAGCTTTAGGTCGTCTGAAACTCAGGGACTATGTAAGTCCCTTCTATTAAAAACAACTGCCAAATATGTGATTACGGTCAACGTAGATACTGAGGATGGGTTAGTTAATGGTCACCAGCTTGACAGTTCCGCTCTAGATATTTTCTACCATAAAACACAAAGCATTAACTGTCATATTGAAGATATTAGAACTGACAGATTAAGCCTTCAGGCGTTCGTTCTATGTTTCGTTGAAGTGTCTACTTACGCTAAGAAAATGTAAATATTCCTGGGTTTAGCTTTATTGCGAGGTAATACATAAGGGGGATCATCATTTATGTTAGGGATAGTATTTTAAATAATATAAAAGTCCGTCGCATCCAGTCCTATTGTTTCAATACCGAATTTGAGGATCTATTTCAGCAATATACATTTATATCAGAGAATTGTATTCTTTTAGGAGATTTTAATTTGTTTGTGAGCAAGTTTGACTCAGCTAGGGCTATATATAGCGAGTTAGTTAGCAGAAGCTTCAGAAGCCTATTAGATTTGAAGACGCCTACAACCAATTGTGATTCGGACATTGATTGGGCGTTTTTAAATCTATCCACAGACAGTGCTAGTACTTTTGAGACAGTTTACAGTTACCAAAGTGGTATTTCTGGTAGTATTTAGGATAGGGAATTTTAATTTAAATATTTATTTTTTAATTTGTATAATATGTATATAAATGTTTTTTTTTTTAATTTTTCACATTTTTATAAATATATAAATAAGTTTTGTATTAAGTGATTGCTTTGTTGTTACATATATATGTTATTTTAATATACGTTAATTTTTTCTTTACATCACGAAGGAGTTGTTTTTATTCCTTGGTTCAGGGTAGTTTCTAGTCGGGTACTCTCGACTATAGTTTTATTACTTGTTTTTTTCTTTATTAATTAATATTATTTATGTCTCACGAGCACAGCTTGTCGCGCTGGCGGTGCCGGTGTTGGTCGCACAGGCTGTTATAAGTTTTGTATTTAGTGATTGCTTTGTTGTTACATATATATGTTATTTTAATATACGTTAATTTTTTCTTTACATCACGAAGGAGTTGTTTTTATTCCTTGGTTCAGGGTAGTTTCTAGTCGGGTACTCTCGACTATGGTTTTATTACTTGTTTTTTTCTTTATTAATTAATAATATTTATGTCTCACGAGCACAGCTTGTCGCGCTGGCGGTGCCGGTCCTGGTCGCACAGGCTGTTATGGCTCCGGCGCAGGTCCTCCTACAGTACGTATATTGACAGTGAGCAACTTCCAGTGGTCCACTCTTCATCTTTCTTTGGTGTTTCTCACTTAATGATTTGCTCTCGCTGCACACATATTGTCCTCGTATTGTTGTTGTTGTTGATTGTACATCTTAGGTGGTGGACGACTTGTTGCTGATGACGTGTTGTAGTAGTTAATCGGGAGTTCATAAATCAGAAGTTCAGAAATGTTGATTTTACTCATAGTTGTTAAAGTTGGAAAGTGTAAGGTCGTGATAAATCTGCCGCCTCACATTTAGTAGTAAGTTAGTCAAGCTTAATTTGTATAATTATAAGTAATCTTAAGTATAGAGAATTGCTAGTAAATATTAAGATTTGGTGTGTTCGCAATGGAGCGCAGAGGTGGCCCTTGGAGGGCCCGCCCTTATTAAGGTTTAAGTTAGAAGGCGAACCTCCCTTAAATGCGCGCCGCTGATCAGCAATGTAGCTAGCAGCGGCCGCGCGATCTGCCGAAGGGCGAGTAGGTCAGTCTTGAGCGAGCAGTGAGAAGGTAAGGGCGTACCGCCGCATGCAGTTTGACCGAATTGGTGCGCAAATTGCGAGTGTGGGCATCGGAGACGTAAGCAACAAGTGGTGAAATTTCGGTGCGCGGTATATGTGGGGAACAGTAGTATATGTGGGGAACAGTGGGACGAGGGCCATGATAAAGTGAGTGAAATAAAAATAAATAAAATAAAATAAATTTAAATAAATAAAAATTTAAATTAATAAAATTAAATAAAAATAAATTAAATTAAATAAAATTTAAATAAATAAAATAATATTAAATTAAAATAAAAATAATAAAATAAAATTTAAATAAATATAAATAAAATAAAAACAAGTAAGAAAACTCTAGTCGAGACCGCGCGACTAAGAGATCCCCTGAACCCTGCGAAGAACCGCTATTCCAAGCATTCTTTGTTTTTTTATATACACATGCATATGTACGTTCATTGCAAGCAACCCATACACAAACATACACAGGCGAACGCACACACACACGCCAGTGTGTGCTTAAGATCATAGTCTTGTTTTCTTAGTGAAATAAAGCAGAAGAGATAATACAGACCGTTGAAGTGAGAACATTGAACATGTGTTACAGTTTTGCTCGTCAGTTTAGCAACAAAAATTTGAAGTCTCTAGCTCTTATATCTTCTGAGATCGACGCGTTCAAACATACGGGCAGACGGACGGGCGGACAGACGGACAGACTGATAGGGCTAAATCGACTCGGCTTGTCTCCCTGATCAAGAATATATATACTTTATGGGGTCTGCCACGCCTCCTTCTCCCTGTTACATACATTTTAACAAAACCATTATACCCTGATTTCCCATTTTCAATGGGTTCAGGGTATAATAAATAAAATAAAATAAAAATTTAAATAAAAAGTTGAATAAAATAAATAAAATAAATATAGATCAAATAAAAATAAATAAAATACAATACAAATTAAAAAAAAAATATTATAATTTCAAATAAATAAAATTAAATTAAATAAATAAAATGAAAATAAATAAATAAAATAAATAAATAAAATTTTAATAAATACAATAAAATAAAGTAAATGAAATAAAAATAAAAAAAATTTTAGATAAATAAAATTAAATAAATAGTTAAAAAAATTTTTTTAATTAAATTCGCACTAAAAATTTCATGAATCCGAGTGAATGTCAGAATCCGGGGGTTGGTGTACCTACGGCGGAAAGAGGAGTTAATGTCCGTGGACCAAGAGTTCGGGCTAGAGAGAGACGGCCGGGTGGAGGAGTTGCGCAGGCGATTAGCTAGTTTCATCCAAAGCGGTGGGCATTCCGCAGAGGTCTGGGCCCGACTAACCGAGTTAGAATCCCAAGATGCCAAGGCGCTGGAGCCCAGTCTAGGAAGTGCCGTGTCGGGACTTGGGCAACACTCTTGCCGTAAGTCCGAACCCGACTTAAGAAAATCTCAGATATATTGAAATATGCCGGCCCCGACATTCGGTCCGAGGGCCCCGGGGGGCAACGATGTGCCCGAGATTCGAGTTAACGATGCGCGAGGGGAGCCCAAGGTGACTCGGAGGTAGGATCGCGAGTGCTGATGGCCTACATGGAGCACGAAGGTCGGCCGCATAGGTGCGAAGCCGAACAGGTCCGGAGGTGGGGCATGTGCTACAACGGCCAGTCGGACCCGTTGGGCTTTCTCGAGATTTTGGAAGAGAGAGCCATCACATATGGCATCGAGCTCGACCACCTACCTCGGGTGGTAAGCGAGGTACTGGAGATAAAGCCGCGAAATGGTTCTTGACCAGCGGGTTGAGAAGTGTGTCCTGGGCCGAGTTTCTGGATTTCTTTATGCCGCCACAATATTTCGAGCGCCTCAAGGATCAGATCAGGGGGCGAAGGCAGCGTAAAGGCCGAGCCTTCAAAGACTACTTCATAGAGGTAAAGTTGTTGATGCGCCACGCCAACTACAGTCCGGCTCAGGAGTTGTATCGGGTATATGAGAATACGGCTCCTGAGTATGGGATGAATGTGCGGCGTAAAGATTTCTCGTCTCTGTCCCAGGTGACGCAGTTGGCTGCGGAATATGAATGCGTAAGGGAGCAGAGGGAAGAATTCGGGGCAGAGACGCGAGGAATGGGTCAGAAGCCAGGCTCGACTCGAGCAGGTGGCGAGTGGGTCAACCCGTCGGAGGCGCGACCGAACAATCCGCTCCGGTCTCAACCGATGGAGCAGCGGTCGAGCGAGCCGAGGGACGGCAATCCAATGTCGATCGCCGGATAGCTGCGGAGATGCCGAGCTACATATAAAGGCAGAGGCCGCGCCACCGGGGTAAGAGTTGCTATCCGTCTCCAAGGATACGTTGTTAGAAAGACGGGAGACGCCTGCACGACGACCAAGGAGGATGAAGCCAGGATCCAGGATGACGCCGCCGAAGAAAAAATGCAGTGGTAGGAATATGACCAACGAAGCGGAGATTGTAACAGGCCAGGCGATATACGAGCGCTTGCCCGAGGCAGGTGGGATCGGATGAGAGGACGAGGACGAGGTGGAGCCGAACACAGGGGATGCGGAGTGGTCGGCTGATATAGAAAGCGGGATAAAGAGATTCCTCGAGGACGAATTGGCACTGTTCGAACACCTCGAAGGGGTGTCCCACATCAGCGAGCATAGCATCCGGATGAGGGATGATAGGCCTCTGAAGCAGAGGTATTATCCCAAGAATCCCACTATGCAGAGGGTGATTGACGAGCAGATGGAGGAGCTGCTTCGAATTGGAGCGATCGAGCCGTCCGCACAGTGCGCCAATAGTCCCTCAGATCAATTACATCCTCGAGAGGTTGCGTCACGCGCGTGTCATCTCAATGTTAGACCTAAAGAGCGGCTATTGGCAGATCCCGATGGCGGCAGACAGCGCTCACTGTGCCAGGGCGGGGTCTGTTTCAATGGCGGGTGATGCCATTTGGGTTGCACTCAGCTGGGGCAACGTATCAGAGGGCGCTCGACAAGGTCATAGTGCCGGAGATGGAGCCGTACGCGTTTGCATACCTGGACTATCACTGAGAGCAGCCAACCTCAAAGTTAATCGCAAGAAATGCAGTTTCTTTAGAGAAAAGTCGGTCTACCTGGAGCATATAGGGGGAGTACGGATCCGGCCAAGGTTAAGGTGATCCGGAAGCTCCCAGCTCCCTCAAACCTCAAAGAGCTGCGGCAATGTTTGTGGTACGGGGTTAGTACCTGACTTCGATCACTGGTGCATCCGATGACGTCAGTCCCGAAAAAAGGCGTCAAGTGGAACTGGGACCAAGAACAGGAAGAGGCGCTCCAAGAGCTCAAGAATAAGTTGACGACCGCTGGCATGTTTCGGGACGACGCCAAGTACGTGAGGTGCTGCGAGCCGTGCCAATAGTTTAAGAGCGAACAACGACGTCCGGCAGGCAAGATGTTAATGAGGCAAGTGGCTGAGCCGATGGCGGTCCTATGCGCAGATTTCGTGGGCCCTCTTCCTCGGTTAAAGCATGGCAACACGATGCTGTTAGTGTTCCATGATGCGTTCGCCAAATGGATGGAACTCATGCCCCTGAGGAGGGCGACAGCCTCGACTCTGCAGACAGCATTTCGCGAACGGATCCTCGTCCGGTTCGGAGTGCCGAAGGCCTTCGGACAATGGGGTGTAGTTCGCGAGCAGGAGTTTCTGGACATTTATATAATTACTCGGAGTAACCGTGCAGTACACGGTCCCGTATTGCCCCCAGCAGAATCCAACGGAGAGGACAAACCGCACGGTGAACACGATGATAGTGCTATTCATCGAGGGCCATCAAAGCTCGTGCGACGAGCTGCTGCCTGAGATAGCGCTGGCAGTAAATTCCATCCCGTCGTTGATGTTGGGGGTATAATTATAAGTTATCTTAAGTATAGAGAATGGCTCGTAAATAATGAAGATTAGGCTAGAATACGAACCCCCCTTATACGCGCGCCGATAGGCCGAAGGGCGAGTAGGTCAGTCTTGAGTGAGCAGTGAGAAGGTAAGGGCGTACCGTTGCCCAAGCAGATAGTGAGGCGAGCAAGTCGGCGAGAGTGCAGTACTTTCCGTTCCCTACCCTAAAGCGTCCCAACATCCTATAAATTGTCTTGTAGGTAACCCTGGGCCAGGCTGAATCTGCCCCAGCTGGAAAACGTACCTTTACAATACATTATAACAAAAACATTATACCCTTATTTCCCATTTTCAATGGATTCAGGATATAATGAAAAAAAAAAACAGCTGGAAATATTCAATGCATAAAGGCAAACTTGAAGGAGAATCTGGAAACATGCGAAGTGTGCATCAAGGGGAAGTACAAGCCGTTCAAAATGTCAAGTTCCAAATCAACAGAGTTACTACAATTAGTAGACAGCGATTAGGCTGCAAACATAGTGCAGCGTGCAGCCTAATCGCAGTCTTAAATAGTAACGAGGGAAGCCGTTATTTCCTGACGTACATAGATAACTATTCCAAATGTATACACTTAAGAATAAGTCTGAAGTTTTCATGAAATTTAAGGAGTACAAAAACTACGTAGATCGAAGAACAGGCAAGAAATTGAAAACGTTGAGATCAGACAATGGCACTGAGTATACAAGCAAGGAGTTCAACAAGTATGTGGCGAATGCTGGAATACAGAATACAGTAGAACGCAAGAACAGAACACTCGTGAAAATGGCACGCTGAATGCTGATCCAAGCATCACTGCCGCCGTGTTATTGGGCTGAAGCAGTGAATACTACAAATTATGTAAGGAACAGATGTCCATCCAAAAGCCTGTGTGCCGAGACACCGTTCAAGATTTGGAACAAGCGAATTCCAATCGTGAAGCATCTGAGGACTTTTGGACAAATTATGTATTCGCTCGACAAACGATCTAAAAGTAAGTTCAGCCCAAGATCGAAAGAACAAATATTCATAGGATACTGCAGCGACGTCACAGCATATAGGCTGTATGATCCGGAATTCTTTGAAGCTTGGTCACTTGTAAGCGAAAACCAATTGACCGCAACCGAATGGAATGAAGAATTTAAGAACGAGTACAAGGCATTGCAGAAAATTGACACCTGGGAAACCGTAAATCGACAAGAAGGCCAAAAGGTCATCGAGACCAAATGGGTTCTTCACACAAAGTATAAGGCGAATGGCGAAGTTGATTGTCGCAAAGCACAACGAGAGGGTATCGACTAACACAAAGCATTCTCCCGAGTGGCGCGAATAGGATCAATAATGGCATTACTAGCTATTTCTGCGGAGTTTTCTTTAGATGTATATCAAATGAATGTCAACAGCGAGTACCTAAGCGAAGAAATACTAAAAGACATTGATGTAAATATTTGTACAGAGCTAAGTGATGTATTGAACAGCAAAGAAAAGCAGAAGTATAGTAAAAACAAAGTCTGCAAATTGAAGAAATCGTTGTATGGATTAAAGCAAAGTGGACGCCAATGCTACAAAAAGCTGGATACCACACTTAAGGAGTTAGGCTTGAATCCAATTACAGCCGATGAAGAGATCAGGAAATGGGATCATAATAGTATCACTGTATGTAGATGATCTTATTGTGGCTACAAACGATGCAGAAATGTTCGATAGCTTGAACTGTGAACTGGAAATTAATTTCGAAATCAATGAGCCAGCCCAAATACATTTAAGATGTATTTAAAGAGTTCAAAATGGAGCAATGTAAAACAATAAGTACACCGATTAACACAAGCGTAAAATTATCCGACGAAATGTGCCCGAAGAAAATTACCTTATCAGAATTTGGTGGGTGCGTTGATGTGGCTTGCAGTATAAACAAGCCCTGATAGCGCACATGCAGTTAGTCTGCTCAGTCCATACATCACAAATTTTGGGCAACTACATTGGGTAGCCGCAAAGCCCGTATTGCGTTAAAAAACGCCAAACTATGGTTTAGTATACAAGTTACCAAACAACAATACTACTATTAAGCATGACTTTATGAACAATGCTGACGCGCCGAATGGCGGGCCAATGCCCTATACTAGCGATGCAACATAACACTTCATATGCTAAATTACTTTGTTGCCGAGAATCTGCTGAGTCGGCGAGCTGGGTGTAGCTTGGTGGCGTGATGCATTGAAATTCTTAGGGTAGTGACATACAGTACCTCTGTCTTTAGTTTGAGTTTGGTTTTTAATAAAGAACAATAACACGTCCTTGAACATATAACTCCGGCCTTTGCCGTCATTCTCATTTATTTGCATTAACACTACTGAGTCCCAAGACCAGTAGGCAGCAAAGGAGACAAAGTTAAGTCTTCCAACCTAATCTTCTCCATAATGTGAAGATCAACAATTTGGTAACGTCGTACCGCAACCTGATTCACGATCATCGCTGGACCACCCAAGAAGACTTCATCACCATAATACTGAAGACGCAATATGTTACTTTAATTGGCGCCCTTATTGCAGCCACTAGTTCATACATTCTGTAGTTTATTTGTACCAAATTCCTTTCGGCCCCATTGTTTATACAGTTGTGGACATTTTGTTGTATGGTTCACCAACTCTTATCGCGGACACGAACCAGTTAGTTTGAGCTTTCTCGCAAATTGCTCAACATTGTTTAAAACAGCTGGGTTTGACAGCTGATTTGCTCGTGGCCGCCGGTCAAAGCCGCACTTTGCAAATGTAAACACCAATTTTTCAGTTCAGTTTTATTTTTTCACAGTCAACGTGTCTTAGACTGTAGCATCAGTACACCACCGATACAGATCACTCTGTGCATTTATCACATAATTTACATTAACTTATTTTTAAACAGGTATGACTGTATGCTGTGGGGAACATTATATGCAGGCACGTCTCAAACTGTATAATTGCATGCATTTGCTGTGCATTTATATGGGTGGGCGTGCAGGCATATAAATGTTCCATACAGCGACTCGAGTACAGTAAGAGCGATCCCCTCGACTGGAAAGGGTCAAAGGCGAGCGATGGGACGTCTCGCTCGCTCTTACCGATTCAGCGATTTACTCGCGTAGCACTCTTTGCGTTGATCGTGCACCGCTAGCCGAAGTGCCGTTCGTAGCCGCGAGAAAGTAGTTATTACTTTAACTCGCAGGCGTATAACGGTGCTTCGTCCAATGAGAGGCCTCCACGCGATCACGCGTATTTGGCGTCGCACCATATCTGGCGATGTTGTCGTTAAGGCGGACCCGAGGAGGAGACAGGCCCCGCTACAGAGAGCCGCGGCAGGCCCCGCTCCAGAGCCGAAACAGGGCCTGCGGCGCTGCTATGAAAAGGCGCCCACGGCTCGGCACTGGGTCAGTCGATTCCAATTAAAAGTGAAAGTGCCGAGTGTCAACGGGAGTGAAAGTGTAAAGTGCAACGAAGGACAACGAGGGACATCAAGGACACAAAGGACATCGTGGGACTTCTACAAGGATATTCAGAGGAATATCCTGGACGCATACCAAACCGTATCCTTGAGGACAGAGGTGCGGCCGGAAGCTGGTGATAGAGCAGCATAACCTGAACAGGAGTGTGAGGTTAGTGACGGCAGCCGTGCGAAAGAACGTAAGCCTTCTAAGACGCGGTCTAGAGTGCCAGCGAGTAAATCCAGTTGTAGGAGTACCTGTGATACTCCCAGCGAACCGCTAGAGAACACAGTGCAAATCCTGGCGAACTCTAGAGTGCTCTATATATAGTCAAAGGTATAAAGCAGCACCTATTATTTATCGGAAGGCGCCCAACACATAAATTTGTTGGCACAAACACACAGTCGGCTGAGTGCGGCCCGGCTTAAACCCGGGGCAAACCGAAGGTTCGTTACAACTGGCGCCCAACGTGGGGCTCTGGGATAAATAGTCAATTAAGTGCTTTTAGATAAATATAAATATGGGTATATAATCTTAAGAAAGAGGAGGTGTTAGGCTACGGCCTGGAGTTCGGAGTGAGCCTGTCAGGCACTCTGGACACAATGCGGAGGCAATTCGGCGAGTGGGTCGACGAGCATGAGGGAAGGATTCCATTTTCTCTGAGGATCGCCGACATTGCAGTCCTCCATGGGCGACGGTCGCCACGAAGAAAGGAAATGTTGATCGCCGTCGAGGAAAAGGATCTGGAGGATCGAGAGGAGAGGACACAAGGCCCGCGAGTGTCACTGCCATCCACTACTGCCGCAGCTGGCCGCCTTAATGAGACCCAGCAAGGACCCTGGAGGGCCACATCCACTCCCCAGCCCGAAATAAGGACGCGAGAGCCGAGTTTGGCATTCGTGAGCAGCTTCCAGAGATTCTTCTTGCCGAGAGACTCCCTGGAGAACATTAAGGAGGAAGTCTCGAGGCGGAAGCAGATGCTGGGTGAGCAGTTCAAGCTGTATATGGTGGAAATGCAGACCCTGATGAGGCCACTACGCTATGCGGCGGATCGGGAGATGAAGCTGATATATAATGGCAGCTTGCCGGATCTGCGCGCTTATGCTCGGCCTTACCAGTTCCGGAGCCTGACGGAGCTGATGATGCTGGCGGACGAGTTCGAGGACTTGGAGAGGGATCGGGAGAAGCTGAGGCAGCAACAAAGGCAGAGCAAGCCGAGATTGATGGCTATGGGCGACGCTGAATGCGAAGGTGAGTCCACCTACCACCGCAGCATGGCCGCCGAAGAAGCGTGGCCACGGCCGGCACCAAGAACTGGTGTGGCAGGGCCAAGGACGCACATCCCGAATCCTGCCAGGGCGTGCCGTATGTGAGGCCAAGAGGGCCACTTCGCCGTGGAATGCCGCAATGAAGCGCTGAAGTTTTGCTGGCAATGTGAGAACGATTGCCTGTTGCCAGGGGCGAGCGGGAGCAGCTTCGCGGCGGCCCCAGGCACTGATAGGCCAGCTCGTGGATGAAGGCACACAGATCTCGGCGATCGTAGCCATCGGAGGAGAGCAGCATAAGGCTACGATCGACACGGGAGCCACCAGCAGTTTCGTGAGTGAGAAACTGGCAGGCAGGCTCCGAGGATTTGGTGTGCTGCGCCCCACACGGAGGCGCATCCGGTTGGTGGACGGCAGTTGTTGTCAAGTGGAGGCAGCGTTGGAGTTAGAAATCAGGCTGGGGGCACAGCAGGTCGTCATGCCACTGCTCATTTTGCCAGGCGTGATCGATGACCTGGTACTGGGCTGGGATTTCTTGGCCAGGATGGACTGCACGCTGGAATGCGGCGGCTTGAGTCTGAGGATCGGGCCAGAGATTCGCAACCCAATGAGCCAGTGGAGGCGAAGTTGTCGGTGGCAGTCGGCAGTGCGGAGGTGGAGCCCAGAAGCCAAATGGAGGCGAATCCAGGATCGGCACACCCACTTCATGAGGATGTGGAGGTGGACGCGTTCCTGAGGCAGGAATTGGCCAAATTCCAGCAGATTAAGGGCACCACTGACATCACCGAACACCGGATCACGATGCACGACAAGCGGCCAATAAAGCAGCGATACTTCCCGAAGAACCCGAAGATGCAGGCGGAGATCAACAGCCAGGTAGATGAACTCCTGGCTAAAGGATGCATAGAGCCCTCGAAGAGCCCACACAGCGCTCCCATAGTGATGGTGCGGAAGAAGAACGGCAAGTGGCGGCTGTGCGTGGATTTCCGACAGCTCAACAGCCGATCTATAAAAGATGCATATCCGCTGCCTGGAGTGCATCACATTCTGGACCAGCTTCGAGAGGCTCGCTACATAACGAGCCTGGACTTGAAGGATGGGTATTGGCAGATACCCATGGAGGAGGCTAGCCGACCACTCACGGCATTTACAGTTCCAGGAAAGGGGCTGTTCCAGTGAAAGGTGATGCCGTTCGGCCTTCATTCAGCACCAGCGACTTTCCAGAGGCTCTGGATCAAGTCATTGGCCCAGAGATGATGCCGCATGCTTTTGCGTACCTCGATGATATCATCGTCATTGGGAGGACCCGCCAGGAGCATATGAACAACCTGCGAGAGGTGTTCCGGCGGCTGAGAGCTGCCAATTTGAAGATCAATATCGACAATATCTGGGCCACAAGGTGACGGAACATGGCATACATATGGACCCAGAAATGGTTGCCGCGATAGCGGATCTAAAGCCTCCCGCAAACGTGAAGGAGTTGCCACAATATGTGGGCGTGGCATCCTGGTATCGCCGCTTTGTGCCTGATTTTGCGACCACAGTACACCCACTCAATGCGCTCTCGAAGAACGGAGTCAAGTGAGAGTGGACCGAGGAGCGTCAGAGGGCTTTTGACACTGTAAAGGCCAAGCTGACGGAATCACCAGTCTTGGCATGCCCTGATTTTTCGAAGCCGTTCTGCTTACAAACGGATGCGAGCAACTATGGGCTCGGCGCAATTCTGATGCAAACGTCAGAGGATGGAGAGAGGGTCATCTCCTATGCCAGTCGGACACTGAATAGCGCGGAGCGGAACTATTCAGCAACGGAGAAGCAATGCCTAGCGATCGTCTGGGGCATCCGGAAGTTGAGGGCTTACTTGAAGGCTATCACTTCGTGGTGATGACCGATCACATGGCGCTGAAGTGGCTCAATTCCATTGAGAGTCCTTCAGGCAGAATCGCCAGATGGGCATTGGAGCTACAACAATTTGACTTCGAGATCCGGTATAGGAAGGGCAAGCAAAATGTAGTAGCCGATGCTCTTCGCGACAGCCTCTTAAAGAAGAAGTGTGCCGCTTGGTCGCAAGCAAAAGTCAATCAGCTGGGACGGGATGTAGCTGGATGGCTAAGCTTCGCCGAGACCTCCACCAAAACGCACAGAAGCTGCCAGACTGCCAGGAAGAGGCGGGGAATGTATACAAGCACATTCCTCATCAAGCTGGCCTTGAAGATGTGGCTGCATGGAAGCTATGCGTGCCGAGCGAGCAGCGCAAGCAGGTTCTGGAAGAGAACCACGATGCGGCCACCGCTGGCCACCTGGGAAGCCGAAAACGATTGCTGGAGTGGCAGAAAGATACTACTGGCCCGTTATGTATCGAGACGTGCGAGGATACGTGCAGCGCTGCGAGTTATGTCAGCGCTACAAGGCCAGTCAACTCCAGGCGGCCGGACAGATGCTGACCCAGATCCCTGAGGAGCCATGGGTGACGGTGTGCGCCGACTTTGTCGGACCGCTACCCAGGTCGAAGCACGGTAACACCATGCTCTTGGTGTTCATCGACAGATTCTCCAAGTGGACGGAGATGGTGCCGTTGAGAAGCGCAAATACAGCAGAGCTTCAAAAGGCATTCAGAGAGCAAATCGTGGACAGATTTGGAGTGCCAAAAGTGCTCATCCCGGATAATGGCACTCAATTCACAAGTCGTGCCTTCAAGGGATTCTTGGATGAGCTAGGAGTGCATCATCAGTTGACGGCGCCATACACGCCTCAAGAGAATCCCACTGAGAGGGCCAATCGCACGGTCAAGACGATGATCGCTCAATTTTCGGGCAGCGATCAACGTTGTTTGGACGAGGCTCTACCAGAGTTGACACTGGCCGTCAACAGCAGCGTTTCGGCCTCTACAGGGTACTCCGCAACCTTCCTCACTCAAGGGCTTGAGCCAAGGTTGCCTAAGGTCTTGTTCGACGCACGGACTGTGGGAACAGGCCAGTCAACACAAGCACTCACGGAGAGAGCCACCAAATTGGCCGAAGTGTACCAGATTGTAAGGCGAAATCTGGAAAAGGCGGCTTAGGATCAGGCGCGGCATTGCAATCAAAGGCGGCGACAGTGGAAACCAGCCATAGGGGACAGGGTGTGGGCGAAAGAGCGCCACCTGTCAAATGCCGCTGAAGGATTTGCGGCAAAACTGGCTCCACGATATGGAGGACCGTATACAGTGGTCAGTTTCATCTCGCCGGTCATAAGCCGAATCAAGGCGGAGACGGATAAGCACAGTGGAACAGCTCATGTGTCCGATCTGAAGCCATATCAGGCAGAGGTGGGTGAGTATGAGCCCACTATTTAAAAAAAAAAAAAAAAAAAGGGGTGAATACACATTGCTATGTGTATTGCTGTTGTTGTTACCACCCGAGTTCATTATAAAATTTTTGTTAAAATTGTGAGATATTTATTACAAAACAAAAACTCATAAAATCGGCAACAACGCAAGAGCATCAAGAATATCAGCGCGCGCACGAAATGACGCCGAAAACAACAACAATCGCAGCTGGAATAGTATTCCAGCAAACAACAACAGTATCAGCTGTAACTGAGGCGAGCCCTTTTTTGGGCAAACAACAACAGTATCAGCTGTAACTGTAGGAAGCTCGCGCCAAACAAACAACAACAGTGTCAGCTGTAACTGTGATGCGAGAGAGCGCCGTCACAAACAACAACAATCACGGCTGCACAGCGCGGCTCATGAAGACGAGCGAAAAAGCACCACTTAGATTTGCGTACGCCCACGCACTTACAAATGCTCATGCACGCTCAAGCAACGGCGAGAGCATTGGAACAGTAGGGAGAGAGAGAGAGAGAGTAAAAACAATGCGGCCGGGCACAGAGGCCAATGAACTCGGGCAGCTGAGCGGCGATCGCTACGCCCGAGGCGGGCCGAAGCTGGTGTCGCGAGAGCAAGTGAAACGCCGGCAGCTGTGCTGAGAGAGAGCGGCTAAAACAACAACAAAACGTGCGCATCACCCGAGCATAGCCCAAACATGCAAAACGGGCAACAACAAAACACAGCTGGAATGGGCAACAGGCAACCGTCAAGGGCAAAAAGGTCAAAGGCGCGAATTAGGCGACGACGATAGGGATCTGGAAGTCAGCGCTAAGGTTGGGTGGTGGGAAGAGTTCACCTCGGGCTAGATAGAGAGCAAAAGAGGGCACAGGATCCGTTAGGTGCTGCCATAGCACTGCCAGCAGAGCGTCGGCAGAGGCTATATAAGTAGGCAGGCAGATAGCCTACTAAAAGTGAAACACGCGATGGAGACGAATACCGCCAACATTAAATGCCCGGACTTAGGTGTCAAGCGGGCTCATCCGGCCGATCCTCGACTGCTGGCCCGCAACTCCGCTGGAGCGGCAAGAGGGGATGACCGGAGCAGTTCGCCTGCGCCTAAGCGCCGGGCTCGGCGTGGAAAAGCAAAGTTGGCTCCCGTGCGGTTGCCCTTCCATCCCTGGCGCCGGACAGCAAGGCGTCCGATTTCGGGGACGAGACCAGCAGTGCCGGTGGGAGCTGGTCACCCGCGAGCTCCGAGAGCAGTAGGGGTGAGCTCTCAGCCCCAGGCTGGAGTACGCCAGACTCCGCGGCGCATCCGCTGGGGCTGGGGAATGGGATGGCGTATGCAAACATGCACGACGGGCATTACTCGCCACTGCACTCGTCGCCGTGGCTACCGCCGCGTGGACGCCGAGGACGACGTCGTCGTCGTGAGCGACGAGTCGGACGAGGAGGTGCCGGAGGAGAGCGACGGGTCGCACGAGGAGGTGCCGGAACCAGATGATGAGGTCATCATCATCTCCAGCTCCGACGAGGAGGAGGAAGCGGGGCCAGCACCGGTGCGTATCAGTGCTAGGCACGAGGAGAGCATAGTAGATGGCCACGTCGAGGTGGAGTGGCACGAGGCCATTCCGGCGTGGCCACGAGGCTTTCGTCTGGAGGAGCGGCTGGAGCAACCGCAGACCCCACCGTCACCGTCACCGACACCCTTGATGGCTGCGCCGTCACCACCACCACCGCCACCGCCTACGAGAGTATCAGAGGAGAGCCAGGCCGACCGGTGGAGTGGGCGGGGCGACGCCAGACCCACGCTGCAGAGGCAGCATTCGGCGCCCACGCGCTCACCTCCCCCAAGGCCGACTTTGCAGCGGCAAACATCGTGCCCAGAGCCAGCGGGGGGTGGGCAATGGACGGAGGTGCAACGCGAGGAGTGGCCTGCGGAGGTGGCACAGCAGGCCAGCCGCATCCAAGCTGCGGGGACGGGCCAAACAGCACGGGTAATGTGGATAAAGGGCATCCGCTACCGTGTGCGACGATCCCGCACAGGATGCAGGCTGTTCCGGTACGAAATCTAAAACAAAACAAGTAAGAACGTTGCTGTCGGACGCAACCGACAGCGAAATACTATTTCACGCCCCAACAGCACACAGGGGCATCTATCACATTACATTTTTTAAAATTTAACCTTAAATCCCCACTGTCGCCGCTCAAATTAGCTGCAGATTAAAACTTTTCATTGGAGGTGGCCAGACAGTTTCAATTAGAATCGAAGCATAGAGATGCCACCTCTCTCGATTTATCTCGATTGCCTTACCTTAGCAAGAACACGCACCTAAATCGAGAGATGTGGCATCTCTCCAAATAAGAGAGGTGGCAACTCCCAAAATGAGAGAGGTGGCAACTCAGAAAATGTGATATACATAAGTTCGTTCACGAGGTGTGGCATCGAACCCCGGTGCGGTCATGTTGATATTTTTGTTACATTTTCTTTATTTAGTTATTTTGTATTAATAAAATAATCTTTTCAAACCCATATATATAATTTGGCAAATCAAAAGACAAGGTCAAAGGTCACAAAGTCATTATGTGGCGCGTTATTGGCTCAGAAGCTGCAGATGTTTCAGTTTTGATTTGCCACGCCCCCAGTGGCCGTAGACAAACAATTTTTGGCATGTGCATAGAGTGGGCGTTTAAGAATATAACTGTAAAGTTTGGATGCTTACATTCGAAAAATGCGAAAATTACAGGGTATTTTTCTGTATGTCACGCCCCTTTTGGGGCGTAACAATAGTTTTTGGGGAATCGATAGAGGAGGCCCTCAGTAACCTAGCATCCAATTTTGAAGCTTCTAGCACTAAAACTGTGGGAGATATAAGCTGATATTAGTTGCCACGCCCCCTAAAGGCGCAGATATATCCGCCATAGCTTATCGGTCGTGGGATGTTAACCCGAGTATATATACCAAGTCTCAAGTCTTTAGCATCAATAGTGCTCAAAATATAACGAAACTGGTAAAATCACTATATATTCAGATCCGATTTGCCACGCCCCTAGTGGGCGTGGCCATAAAATTTTTTCGGCGATCTTTATAGGATCGTAACAGTTACTCACGTGCCAAATTTGGGCATTCTAGCTTTAAAACTGTAGATACAATTTGATCCGATTTGCCACGCCCCCAATGGGCGTAGATATATCCGCCATAGCTTTTTGATTTTAGGATGGCGACATGAGTGTTCAGTTAAAATCCCAACTCTCTAGCCCTTCTAGAAGTAGTGTTTCTGAGATACAGGAAAATGCATTTTCCGATTTGCCACGCCCCTAGTGGGCGTATCGGGAAAATCTTGACACTTTATCAGACGAGGGTATACACGAGTATTTATTTCAAATTTCAAGTCTCTAGCTTCAATAGCGTCGAAATGGTTTGCGTTCATACGGACAGACGGACAGACGGACGGACGGACAGACGGACAGACGGACGGACAGCATGACGGACATTGCACAAACCCAATATACTATATCACTACGAGAAATAGTATAAAAAACAAATATATAAATAAAGCCAAGCAAGACAACAAAACTAATACTGATGTGCACAGACTCACGGGAATGGGCCTGGGGAAATTTCAGCGCCAGATTTATGCTACGTAGCTGGAGGGTCTGGGTAGTGAAGCTAGGGCATCGGCAGAAGAGATGAGGCCGATCCTCGCGCATCAGCTAGCGAATCTGCTGGAGCTGTGCGCGAATGAGGAGTATGCCAAACCATCTGCCCGGTGCCAGCGTGGCGACACCCCAGAGCCAGCTCACGAACGTCGTCTGGTGCACCGAAATTTCCCGCGGAGCCCGGAATACCCATTAGTGGGTTCCCGAGGGTGAGAGGAGTCAGTCGCCAGGAGCCTAAGCTGGAAAATCTCGCCTAGAAGTGGCCGCGCAAAATTGGAGGCGCCGCCACTGCAGCCAATACACGGCCACAACACAGCCGGGTGGCTGGCGGCGCGTGCAAAAGGAAACAGTGTTATCTACTGCAGAGGCGGACGAAGTATGGCCACAGGGGCATCAAGGAGTGAAGATGCCTAAAACACCCAGGAAGTTTTATTAAAATTTGGTAAATATTTTAATAAAACACTTTGTTTTGCTTACCTGTTTGTTGTGACAGCATTGCCAGCAGGGTGTCGATCAGCAGTGAGTACGGCGTTGCCACTGGGTGGATCGACATCGCGTGCCAGGTGGCAACACTGAGCAATGCGGGTGGAGCAAAACAAAGAGGGGAGTGTGAGGAACATTATATGCAGGCACGTCTCAAACTGCATAATTGCATGTATTTGCTGTGCATTTATATGGGTGGGCGTGCAGGCATATAAATGTTCCACACAGCGACGCGAGTACGGTAAGAGCGACCCTCGCAACTGGAAAGGGTCAAAGGCGAGCGATGAGACGTCTCGCTCGCTCTTACCGATTCAGCGATTTACTCGCGTAGCACTCTTTGCGTTGATCGTGCACCGCTAGCCGAAGTGCCGTTCGGAGCCGCGAGAAAGTAGTTATTACTTTAACTCGCAGGCGTATAACGGTGCTTCGTCCAATGAGAGGCTGCCACGCGATCACGCGTATTTGGCGTCGCACGATATCTGGCGATGTTGTCGTTAAGGCGGACCCGAGGAGGAGACAGGCCCCGCTACAGAGAGCCGAGGCAGGCCCCGCTCCAGAGCCGAAACAGGGCCTGCGGCGCTGCTATAAAAAGGCGCCCACGGCTCGGCACAGGGTCCGTCGATTCCAGTGAAAAGTGAAAGTGCCGAGTGACAACGGAGTGAAAAGTGTAAAGTGCAACGAAGGACAACGAGGGACATCAAGGACACAAGGGACATCGTGGGAATTCTACAAGGATATTCAGAGGAATATCCTGGACGCATACCAAACCGTATCCTTGAGGACAGAGGTACGGCTGGCAGCTGGTGCTGGAGCAGCGTAACCTGAACAGGAGAGTGAGGTTAGTGAGGGTAGCCGTACGAAAGAACGTAAACCTTCTAAGACGCAGTCTAGAGTGCCAGCGAGTAGATCCAGTTGTAGGAGTGCGAGTGGTGATCCAAGCGAACCGCTGGAGAATACAGCGCGTATCCTGGCGTACTCTGGAGTGCTCTGCAACCTCTAGACGGCTCAGAGGCTAATCGATCGCTAGCCGGAGTGCTTCTCACGGCAGAACTACGATCCTGTGGAGATCAGTGTGCGCTAGCCCAGCCAGCTCTAAGGTGTGCTCGGAAAGCGTTACAAGGAGTGGCGTGCCCTACAACCAGGAGTAAAAGGTACGTGAGAGTTGTCGTGCGGAAGAGCGTACGTCTTTGAGGCGCGGTCTAGAGTGCCAGCGAGCGAATCCAGCAGTAGGAGTGCCTGTGATACTCTCGGCGAACCGCTAGAGATCACAGCGCGTATCCTGGCGTACTCTGGAGTGTTCTGCAACCTCTAGACGGCTCAGAGGCTGACCGCTCGTTAGCCGAAGTGCTCCTCACTGCACCTACGTATCCTGCGGGCTTAGCCGTGTGCAGCTATAGCCTAAGCCAGCACTTATTGTACTATAATAGTTATATATCTACGTGAATAAACCAATTTATATTATTAAATCTAAAAAGCAGGACTTATTATTTATCGGCAGGCGCCCAACATATAAATTTGTTGGCACGAACACACAGTCGGCTGAGTGCAGCCCGGCTTAAACTCGGGGCAAACCGAAGGTTCGTTACAAGGTTTGGTCAATTTGCAAGTAATGCAATTATCTACAATCTTTCGTACGTATTTAGGCATATGCTCGAACCAGTAAAACTCGTACATCTTCTCTAGGGTTTTTTCCCAACCAAGATGTACGATTTCTTCGTGAGCATGATTCACTACGGACCATCGAAAAGAACTAGGAACAACTGGAAGACACCTAGTTTTACCATTTCTCTGAATTTTACGGAAAAGCAATTTCGAACGTATTTCATAAGTTTTTGATAGACTTTCTTCTAATTCATTATTTTGAATTTTTTGAATAATTAAGGCCGTTTCTGAGTCTTTCTGTTGTTCTGCCATTTTGACACCGGGTCTATACTGAATATCGAAATCAAAAGACTGCATGTATGCCCACCATCTATGGACTCTTGGAGTGAGTTCGATTTTGTTCCTTGTGGTTTTCAGAGAGTTACAGTCGGTATAAACAGTAAAATGTCTGCCGTGCAAATAGTGTCGGAAATGCTTCATTGAGTTATACACGGCTAAAGTTTCAAGCTCATATGAATGATAGCGAGATTCAGTATGCGATGTTTGCTTACTAAAATACTCTATGACACGAGGCTTATTATCAATTTTATGGAGGAGGATAGCTCCATACTGACATGGATAGCTCCATACTGGCATCAGTATGTTCTATAGTTCTTTGGGGTATTAAGGATCAAATATGACAAGTATAGGATCGTCTGTAAGAATTTGTATAACTTTTTGGCGAAGTTGTTCGTGCTCAGATTTCCAAAGGAAGGTTTTATTTTTACAGGTAAGACCATACTGAGGTCTAATTATTGCAGAGAACCTAGGTACAAATTGTCGAAAATATGACGCTAGACCTATGAATTTCCCCACTTGTGTAACCGACTGTAGAGGAGGTAAATTATTCAACGCGTGCACCTTCCGTAGATTGGGTCGAATTTCGCCATCCCTAACTAAAAACCTAAGATACTCAACCCTTGACTTTACAAAGGAACATTTTGTCACATTAAATGAAGTGTATGAAACCTCGCGACTGCCTCCTCTTGTGTTTGTGATGATGTCGTCCATGTATACCACGACATACGAATGGGCGAGATCCCCCAATGCTTTCATTACCGCACGTTGGAACACAGAGGGTGCGTTTTTTAACCCAAACGGCATAGTCAAAAATTCGTACCGTTCCGGAGTAACAAAAGCAGTTCGTTCAATCGAATCGGGCTTTATAGGCATTTGGTGAAAACCACTGGCCATATCCAAGCATGAAAAGTACTTTGCGCCTCGCAATCTAGATATCTGATCATTAATAAGTGGTAATGGAAATGTTTCGGAAACAGTGTTTGCATTTAATTCTCTGTAATCCACACAAAGTCTATCAGAGCCATTTGTTTTTTAACGAGTAGTATTGGGCTGGCAACAGGAGAAGATCTAGGACGGATAATATTTGATTCTAAAATACTTCATTAATTTTTTCTCTAACTATTTCTTTCTCCTCAATACTAAGACGATATGGTCTCCGATGCACAGTCTTATTAGGATCAATCAAACGAATTTCCAGGTCACCTGTGCTAACCTGTTTTCTTGGGAACCCATCTATGAATGCTTCTGAAAACTCGCTTAAGTTTTCCAACAAACGCGTTTTATTTGTACCACACAACTCTGTATCAATAACGGCCAAACTGTCACGACTTTTCAAAGCAGATAGGGTATACACAGATTTTGTCTAAAGTATTGATTGTTATCTTAATACCAAAGTTCTGGGTTAGAATTTCTCTGCCAATAATTATGTCGTAATTAATATAGCTATTAAGAACTACGTGGAAAAGAACCTCAAGAGAATATTCATTGATAATTACATTTGACAAAATTTGTAAAGTGTGCGATTCTCCTTAAAGCGACAACATTATTGACTCGGGTGCCAGAAAGTCGCTGAGCCCCAGATTCCTTTACCAGTGAGCATTCAGATCCAGAATCAAAAAAGAATGGGTATGACTCACCAGATGATAGCAGATTACCAATTGGATTGGCCAGTTGACGCAAGTTTACCCGTTTCTCGCCTGCTTTATTTGGATGAGTTGATTCCTGTCGTCCAGTACAAGCCGATGCAATGTGTCCAGGAGCTCCACACTTGTAGCATGTAATGACTTTACTCTTCGTATCCGATGAATGCTATTATTTGAATTGGATCCTTGCAGAGGTTGTTGTTGTTTCTTGATCGACAGTCAGCAAATTTGTGGCCCAATTTTCCGCAGAAGTGGCATTTAACGGGTATATGCAATCGCTGTCTCTTACTGGTTGACTTTTCCTCCGCTGAGCGATCCTTTTTTTTTTTGAGAAAATCAAAAGATTTTAGCTCGCTTAGTAATTCGCTGCGTATTTTTACGGCGCCAGCACAACCGACATGGCAATTTGTTCATGTGTTAGTGATTTCCATTTCGCCATTAGCTTTGTTATTAAACGGCTTGCATACAGGGAGATGAATTCTCCTTCATTTGGTTTGCCACTTAAAACATTAAAAACCGTGGCTGCTAGAGTTTCATTTCCTTCAAACTGTTGTAAGAACAATTCCTTGAAGTCGCCCCATGTCATGCCATCAAAACAGATTTGTGACAGCCATCTCGAAGCGTCACCTTCAAGTGCTTTAAGTGCATCCAAGGAATTTTCTGTTAGGATGAGGTCTACCGTAGAACACCAAGCGGCTGCATTAGCATCAGTGGAATCGGGTTTAAACTTTGTTTTTTGTTTGCCCGACGTTGATTGCGCTTCTTTGAACGCATTTATAGCTTCTATGAAATATCGTTGTTGAATTTCCAGCAGTGTAGCAAAACGGTCTTCTCCTGTTGATTGGTGTGGAGGAGATCCCACTTCTGATGTCGGAGATCCATTCTCGTCCGGTTCCATAATTTCATCAGCAGCGCGTGCCTTGCATTTTCTCAGCCCTGACATAATGCAACCTTTTCGCTTCGAGTTTTTAATGTTAATGCGCGTCGCTTCACTTCTTATTTTTGCCAGTGTGGATACATACCACGCTCAATACAATTACGTTTTTGCTATATGATCTAGTTATCTCACTCTGTTGCATTGTCAGGCCGAGACTACGCAGAACAGAAAGATGGGCTCGCAAAAGAATCACAAAGGAAAGGGATAGAAACCAATAACGGTAAAACAAAAAATTTGGTTCTCTTTTGTTTTCTTTACTTCTTTTACTAGAGATGATACTTATTTAGTGATGTTACATGAATTAATGAAATGAAAATTTCGGTGCTTCAAATTAATCATTCGATTATGATTTATAACAAAATAGTGAAACGTTTCATGAAGTTAAAAAAAGATTTTATATATAGTTTTAGAAATTTTATATATATAGATATAAGAATTCCACGTATTAGACTTAAGCTAAAAGAAATAGAATTGAATAAGAACAGTTGTAACCGAACAGCCAAAATGAGCAGAAGCTCAAATAAAGAACAAACTACATACATGGCGACCGTGACAAAACAGAACAACAAATAATTATTATTTTATAATTATTGTTCATCAAACAAATGTTGAAACAAATTAACTAAAAACATGTTCAAGGCTAATGTGTATTGTGCAAAATGATCCTCAAAACTGTCGTAAACCTGTATACCTTCAAGATCCATGCTGAACAACTAAACAACTAAAGTGATATACATATATGAGTGACGACAGCCCCGATACTGCTCCTATTGAGCAAAGGGAAGCCCCTTCCATCCAGGAGTACCTGGAGGTGTTTCCCAACGATGGACCACGCCCACTCACAATAGCAGAGTACCGGGCCCGGCAAATAAAAAAGGAAAAGAAGAAGACCAAAATAGTAGGGCCAGGTCCGCAAACTACTACAGCAGAAGCAACTGCAGGAGGATTTGCTCGTCTCCGCAAGGACACCGGAGGACCTACATGGCAACGCTACATAGAGCGTATTACAGAAATAAAAACTGAACTTCGCCAAAGAGCGAAAAAAAGCAAGGGGGCCGCAGAAATGCGCAAGCCTTAACTTGCCATTATTTAAGTTCTATCAGCGAGTTGAAGCACGAAAGTGCAACTCGCTTTAACTAACAATGTGGTTGGAGATTTTTTTTAAATACCATGAATTGTATATTGAAATGTGAGCCAACCACATAATAATAACCTAAATAACTTTTCCATGTCTCTGGCGCTGAGTATTTATACTCAGCTGCAGTAAAAAGTTCGTGTAACATTGATAAATTTTGCAATCAATATAAAACAAGTAAGAACGTTGCTGTCGGACGCAACCCACAGCGAAATACTATTTCACGCCCCAACAGCACACAGGGGCATCTATCACATTACATTTTTTAAAATTTAACCTTAAATCCCCACTGTCGCCGCTCAAATTAGCTGCAGATTAAAACTTTTCATTGGAGGTAGCCAGACAGTTTCAATTAGAATCGAAGCATAGAGATGCCACCTCTCTCGATTTATCTCGATTGCCTTACCTTAGCAAGAACACGCACCTAAATCGAGAGATGTGGCATCTCTCCAAATAAGAGAGGTGGCAACTCCCAAAATGAGAGAGGTGGCAACTCCGAAAAAGTGATATACATAAGTTCGTTGGCGAGGTGTGGCATCGAACCCCGGTGCGGTCATGTTGATATTTTTGTTACATTTTCTTTATTTAGTTATTTTGTATTAATAAAATATTCTTTTCAAACACATATATATAATTTGGCAAATCAAAAGACAAGGTCAAAGGTCACAAAGTCATTGTGGCGCGTTATTGGCTCAGAAGCTGCAGATGTTTCAGTTTTGATTTGCCACGCCCCCAGTGGCCGTAGACAAATAATTTTTGGCCTGTGCATAGAGTGGGCGTTTAAGAATATAACTGTAAAGTTTGGATGCTTACATTCGAAAAATGCGAAAATTACAGGGTATTTTTCTGTATGTCACGCCCCTTTTGGGGCGTAACAATAATTTTTGGGGAATCGATAGAGGAGGCCCTCAGTAACCTAGCATTCAATTTTGAAGCTTCTAGCACTAAAACTGTGGGAGATATAAGCTGATATTTGTTGCCACGCCCCCTGAAGGCGTAGATATATCCGCCATACCTTTTCGATTGTGGGATGTTAACCCGAGTATATATACCAAGTCTCAAGTCTCTAGCATCAATAGTGCTCAAAATATAACGAAACTAGTAAAATAACTATATATTCAGATCCGATTTGCCACGCCCCTAGTAGGCGGGGCCATACAAATTTTTGGGCGATCTTTATAGGATCGTAACAGTAACCCACGTGCCAAATTTGGGCGTTCTAGCTTTAAAACTGTAGAAGATACAGTTTGACCCGATTTGCCACGCCATCAATGGGCGTAGATATATCCGCCATAGCTTTTTGATTTTGGGATGTCGACATGAGTGTTCGGTTAAAATCCCAACTCTCTAGCCTTTCTAGAAGTAGTGTTTCTGAGATACAGGAAAATGCATTTTCCGATTTGCCACGCCCCTAGTGGGCGTATCGGGAAAATCTTGACACTTTATCAGACGAGGGTATACACGAGTATATATTTCAAATTTCAAGTCTCTAGCTTCAATAGCGTCGAAATGGTTTGCGTTCATACGGACAGACGGACAGACGGACGGACGGACAGACGGACGGACAGCATGACGGACATTGCACAAAACCAATATACATAAGAATATCCAAATATGTTCATTACAAGCCAAACATACACACACGCACAGGAGCACACACACACAAACGCCAGTCGCTGAGTCAGCTGTTCTTTGGCTGCTTTGCATGGCAATGCTATGGGAAATTAAATGTTCAATAACTTTTTTTCTAGAGCAACGATTTTGATCAAACTTGTTGGGCGTGATCATGTCATCCATATGTATGTATGTGCCAAAGCACAAGTCTCTAGTATTTTATATACGGAAGTTACAAATTCGAGGCGAAGGGGGCGTGGCATCCAAAAATTAACAAAAACATAAATTGCGTAAGACCCAAGTAACATTAAATGCAAAATTTCAACACTCTAGCTAGAAAGATGAATTAGATAGAATTTTATAGCTTAATTTAGATATTCGTTTTTAATCGATAACAATAAAACGATAAAAGCTATCGAATTTCTGAAACAAACTCGATCTTTTCGTGCTATACAGGAAACTACATAAAAAATTTCAAGTCTCTAGCTCTTATGGGTTCTGAGAACGACGCGTTCATACATACGGACAGACGGACATGGCTATATCAACTCGTCTTGTCTCCCTGATTAAGAATATATATATAGTTTATGGGATCTGCCACGCCTCCTCCTGCCTGTTACATACATACGCCTTTCAACAGAAACATTATACCCTGAATTCCCATTTTCAATGGGTTCAGGGTATAATTACAGAAGCTCGCATAGCCACGTAGGCGAAAGTCAAAAACAAGTAGGAAAATTAAGAAATGAAAGTCGTAGAACCGTCTGTATCTGAATACAATAGCCCACTTTTGCTAGTCCCAAAGAAATCTTTACCAAGTTCGGATGAAAAGGCGATTGGTGATTGACTATCGTCAAATCAACAAAAAACTGATATCCGATAAATTCCCCCTTCCTAGAATCGGTAGCATTCTAGACCAATTGAGTCAAGCCAAATACTTTTCTCGTCTCGACCTATTGTCAGGTTTAAACCAAGTAGAACTGAAAGAAAGTTCAACAAACAACATCTTCCAACGAGCAATGGCTCATATCGCTTCACGCGATTACCATTTGGCCTTAAAATAGCACCAAATTCATTTCAGAGAATGAAGACAATAGCATTCTCAGGCCTAGAACCTTCACAAGCATTCCTTTACATGGATGACTTAATGGTGATTGGTTGCTCCGAAAACCACATGATTAAAAACTTAACTGATGTTTTTAATGTATGTAGGAAATACAACCTAAAGTTGCATCCAGAAAAATGTTCATTTTTCATGCATGAAGTGACATTCCTAGGTCACAAACGCACCGACAAAGGACAGATGACAAGAAATTTGACGTCATAAAAAATTATCCTGTCCCTCATGATGCGGACAGCGCAAGACGATTCGTAGAATTTTGTAATTACTATCGTCGATTTATGAAAAAAAACTTTGCCGATTATTCACGGCACATAAGATTATGTAAAAAGAATGTTCCTTTTGAATGGACTAGTAATTGCCAAAACGCATTTCATCATCTTAAAGAACAGCTTATGCACCCAACACTTTTACATTATCCTGATTTTCGCAAAGAATTTAGCATAATAACAGATGCTAGTAAACATGCTTGCGGAGCGGTTATAACTCAGAGCCATAACCAAATTCAACTCCAAATAGCTTATGCATCTCGTTTATTTACAAAAGGGGAAAGCAATAAAAGCACAACAGAACAAGAGCGGCAATTCATTGGGCAATTACCCACTTTTGACCATATATTTATGGAAAACATTTCACAATCAAAACACATCACAGACCATTGACATACCTTTTTTCTACGACAAATCCCAGCTCCAAACTAACTCGCATGCGGCTAGAACTTGAAGAATATGACTTCACAGTAGAATACCTAAAGGGGAAAGATAATTTTGTTGCAGACGCACTTTCGCGGATTACTATAACAGAATATTTGATGACTTTGCCTTGGCAAAAGTTCTTTATTTTCAAGTGTACAGATTTTTTCTTATCTACTTTGTAGCCTGGTAGTGACTTTCAGGACTTTATTTTGATTGTCTTTGAGTTCTGTTATAGTAATCCGCGAAAGTGCGTCTGCAACAAAATAAAGTCCTGAAAGTCACTACCAGGCTACAAAGTAGATAAGAAAAAATCTGTACACTTGAAAATAAAGAACTTTTGCCAAGGCAAAGTCATCAAATAGTATCTAAGCCTATCTAACAAAATCTAATTGCTTATTTAAACATGGAAATAAAGTTATTGCAAAAATTGAAGTTAGCGATTTATATACTAATGTAATTCTCGACTTAGGTCAGCTCTTCCAAAGGCTCGAAAAAGAGGCCAGTATATTAAAAATCAGCCAACTCAGGGTGGCACCGAGCGAAAAGGTCTTTCAATCAGTTTCAATAGATTCTTTTAAACATATGGGCAATAAAATGTTAAAATCATTACGAGTAGCGCAACTCCAGCCTGTGAGCCAAGTAAAAAATTAACAAGTAAGAAAACTCTAGTCGAGACCGCTCGACTAGGGTATACCCTGAACCCTGCGAAGAACCGCTATTCCAAGCATTCTTTGTTTCCTTTATGTACACACGAGCCTCCAACCTTTCGGTTAACAGCCGAATTGGGCGTTTGTATGTTCCCGATTTGGTCTTTATGACCACCACTCGCACCCTACCATCTCCGCCGGGTATCGCTTCGGTCACCACGCCGAGCATCCACTGCTGAGGCGGAGCGTTGTCCTCTCCCACGAGGACGACTGTGCCGACTTCCACGTTCCTCGACTCTCGGGTCCACTTGCTCCTTTGCTGCGGACTGAGCAGGTATTCCCTGGACCAGTCTGTCCAGAATCGCTGCTTGATTCTTGATGTCAGCTGCCATCTTTTTAAGTATGGCAGCCTGAAATCGTCGATTGGCTGCGTTGATGCGAGTGGCAGCGGCACGAGCGTTGCGCCGACCAGCAGATGAGCCGTCGTTTGGGTTGCTGCTGGGAGCGATGATCGGCCGCGAATTGAGAATGGCCTCCACCTCGACGAGCACCGTTGCCAACTCGTCCTGGCGCAGCACTGCGCTCCCAATTGCCTTGAGCAACAGCCCTTTCGCCGACTTCACCGCTGCTTCCCACAGGCCGCCGAAATGCGGCGCTCGTGGGGGAATGAAACTTCATTCCCCGTTCCATTGCATATGTTTGAATCGCAGCTGAATTGGCGCTGAAATTGGCCGCATAGTCTGCCAGCGTGCGAGCCGCACCCACGAAATTGGTGGCATTGTCGCAGTACAGCTTCCTGACAAGGCCACGTCGACCAATAAACCTAGATAAACACATCAGAAAGGTGGTAGTGGTTAGATCGGTTACAAGCTCTATATGTACAGCCTTAGAAGTGAAGCAGACGAATATGGCAATATACAACTTAACGGGCGCTTTGCCCCGAATCCTCAACGAAACTAAAATTGGACCACAAAAGTCCACTCCGCTGATCTCAAAGGGTCTGTTCGCGTGTAAACGATCAGCGGGAAGGTTGCCCATTATTTGCGACAAAAGCTTCGGCTTATATCGAAAGCAGTACACGCATTTTCTCACCACTGCACTGCACACCTCTCGAGCATTGATCACCCAGATCTGTTGTCGAAGTAATCCCATCAGGACCATTGGATTGGCATGGCAGTGCGTGTGATGCAAATGCTCTAAATAGAGTGTGACAAATCGACACTTTTTAGGCAGCAGCAAGGGGAACTTGGCATTATGCGCTAATGGCGATTTCATCAAACGATCTCCTACCCGCACCAACCACAAGACACGCTTGCCATGTTGGTGAGAGTGCAGGAATGGTGCCAGTTTTTGAAGAGCCGGTTGCAAAACTGTGGGCTTTTTTAATTTTTCAATTTCTTGAGCGAATTCTGTATGCACAGATACTGCTGCAAGAAAGGCGAAACTTAATTCAGAAGCTGAAGGAATCAAAGATACATGTTTCTCGCTCCTTCCATTGATGAAGCGTAACTTGTAAGCGATTATGCGGATCAGCCTTGGAAATGAAGATATAGCTTCTATTAATGGCGTGATGGAATTCTCGATCTCCTCAACTGCAACCGTAGTAAAGGCAGCTCTACGCCTCTCTAACGACTTCGACAGCTGAACCCATTGAAAATGGGAAAAAAGGTTATAATGGTTTTGTGAAAATTTATGTAACAGGCAGAAGGAGGCGTGGCAGACCCCATAAAGTAGATATATTCTTGATCAGGGAGAGAAGCCGAGTCGATTTAGCCCTGTCCGTCTGTCTGTCTGTCCGTCTGTCCGTCTGTCCGTATGTTTGAACGCGTCGATCTCAGAAGATATAAGAGCTAGAGTCTTCAAATTTTTTTGAAGTTCGTGTATATCACGATTCGATCGAGCTTGTTTTAAATATTCAATAACTATCATCGTTTTAATGTTATCGATTAAAAACCGATATCTTCATTTAGTTATAAAATTCTATTTAATTCATCTTTCTAGCTAGAGTCTTCAAATTTTGCATTTAGTTTATTTGAGCCTTCTGCAATTTCGGTTTTTGTTAAATTTTGGACGCCACGCCCTCAAATTGCTAAATCACGTATTTCAAGTACTAGAGACTTGTGCTTTGGCACATACACACATATGATTTTCATGATCACGCCCCACAAGTTGATCAAAATCGTTCGACTAGAAAAACATTTAAATTTCTCATTTAATATCTCATATTATCGGCGTCTTGCAGCAGCAGCGAAGCTGATGAGTCATAATGCACAGTTAGCAGATTGTGTGCTTGTGCGTCCGTCTGTGTGTGTTCTTGTGCGTGCATCTGAGTGTGTGTATGGTTTGCTTGCTAGATACATATAAAAGTAACGGAGAATGCTAGCGGCTCTTAGGAATCGCAGTTCTTCGCAGGGTTCAGGGGATCTCTTTGTCGAGCAGTCTCGACTAGAGCACTCTTACTTGTTTTTGGTTAAAGTATGCGATGGTTTTTATACTATTTCACGTAGTGATATAGGATATTGGGTTTGTGCACTGTCCGTCATGCTGTCCGTCCGTCTGCCCGTCTGTCTGTCCGTCTGTCCGTATGAACGCAAACCATTTCCACGCCATTGAAGCTAGAGACTTGAAATTTGAAATATATACTCGTGTATACCCTCGTCTGATAAAGTGTAAAGATTTTCCCGATACGCCCACTAGGGGCGTGGCAAATCGGGTCAAACTGTATCTTCTACAGTTTTAAAGCTAGAACGCCCAAATTTGGCACGTGGGTTACTGTTACGATCCTATAAAGATCGCCCAAAAATTTTTATGGCCACGCCTACTAGGGGCGTGGTAAATCGGATCTGAATATGTAGTGATTTTACTAGTTTCGTTATATTTTGAGCACTATTGATGCTAGAGAGTTGAGACTTGGTATATATACTCGGGTTAACATCCCACAATCGAAAAGGTATATCTACGCCTTCAGGGGGCGTGGCAACTAATATCAGCTTATATCTCCCACAGTTTTAGTGCTCAAAATTGGATGCTAAGTTACTGGGGGCCTCCTCTATCGATTCCCCAAAAATTATTGTTACGCCCCAAAAGGGGCGTGACATACAGAAAAATACCATGTAATTTTCGCATTTTTCGAATGTAAGCATCCAAACTTTACAGTTATATTGTCTACGGCCACTGGGGGCGTGGCAAATCAAAACTGAAACATCTGCAGCTTCTGAGCCAATAACGCGCCACATATTGACTTAGTAACCTTTGACCTTGTCTTTTGATTTGTCAAATCATATATATATATGTGTTTGAAAAGAATATTATATTAATACAAAATAACTAAATAAAGAAAATATAACAAAAATATCAACATGACCACATCGGGGTTCGAGCCCACACCTCTACGATCGCCAACGAACTTAAATCACATTTTCAGAGTTGCCCCCTCTCTCATTTTGAGAGTTGCCACCTCTCTTATTTTGAGAGATGCCACCTCTCTCGATTTAGGTGCGTGTTTTTGCCAAGGTAAGGGTTGTAAGCTTCGATCCTAATTGAAACTGTCTGGCCTCCTCCAATGAAAAGTTTTAATCTGCAGCTAATTTGAGCGGCGACAGTGGGCATTTAAGGTTAAATTAAAAAAAATATAATGTGATAGATGGCCCTGATGCCGTCTTTTAGTAGTTGCTTGACTTCACTGTTTATGAAGTCAGCCACGCCCATTGGACTTGGGTAACTTCTGGCATATATTGGCTCGTTGTCAACCGTGCGGATTGTGCAGGTGTTGAAAGGGAGTGCTTCTTCTGCTGTTGAAAAGGCCTTTTTATACCCTGAACCCATTGAAAATGGGAAAAAAGGGTATAATGGTTTTGTGAAAATTTATGTAACAGGCAGAAGGAGGCGTGGCAGACCCCATAAAGTAGATATATTCTTGATCAGGGAGAGAAGCCGAGTCGATTTAGCCCTGTCCGTCTGTCCGTCTGTCCGTATGTTTGAACGCGTCGATCTCAGAAGATATAAGAGCTAGAGTCTTCAAATTTTTTTGAAGTTCGTGTATATCACGATTCGATCGAGCTTGTTTTAAATATTCAATAACTATCATCGTTTTAATGTTATCGATTAAAAACCGATATCTTCATTTAGTTATAAAATTCTATTTAATTCATCTTTCTAGCTAGAGTCTTCAAATTTTGCATTTAGTTTATTTGAGCCTTCTGCAATTTCGGTTTTTGTTAAATTTTGGACGCCACGCCCTCAAATTGCTAAATCACGTATTTCAAGTACTAGAGACTTGTGCTTTGGCACATACACACACATGATTTTCATGATCACGCCCCACAAGTTGATCAAAATCGTTCGACTAGAAAAACATTTAAATTTCTCATTTAATATCTCATATTATTGGCGTCTTGCAGCAGCAGCGAAGCTGATGAGTCATAATGCACAGTTAGCAGATTGTGTGCTTGTGCGTCCGTCTGTGTGTGTGTACGTATTGCTTGCTACATATGTACATACATATAACAGTAACGGAGAATGTTAGCGGCTCTTAGGAATCGCAGTTCTTCGCAGGGTTCAGGGGATCTCTTTATCGATCAGTCTCGACTAGAGCACTCTTACTTGTTTCACAACTTCAATTCTTGTGTTTTTTTTTTTTTTTTTTCTTAAATTTGTTATTTGTGTTCACTTAACAAACTTACATGTTTTTGTGTTATTGCCTATGAACTTGGTGGGTGTTGGGACGTTTGGGCGCCAGTTATTTATGTGTGGCTGCTGATTGCGTAATCCAGGTCAGGCGGCGCTTCCGTGAGGAAGTAGATCCGAGGTGAGACACTGAGATATACGATTGTTAGGAGGATTATGTTGGAGGACTTGACTTCGTCCCCTTTGGTGATTATTGCCCTTGTGGTACAATAATATGTTAAATAAGAACAAATATGAGGGCAGTGTGCCGGAGCGCAATTCAAACGACTTGTGTCTTCTTTATTCAAAAGCGAACTGAAGCTAAAGACAAATGCAAAACATAACTCTACTTAGCAAAGACAATGCGTCGCGCCATCGGACCACAGTCGGTATGCCGACTCGGCATTCTCAGCGCCGCAGCACTCCAGCATAGAAGTGTCATGCACTGAACTGCACTGAACTCACAATTTGGCGTGTCAGCATCATTCACGTATTGTTGCTTCGTTGCTATGGTATTTATGTGTTAACTGCCCCCCCTCAAGTTTATGACCGACCTCGGACATGTTAAAGTTGTCGATCACACTTTGGATTTTTATTGATGCTCGTCTCTTCCTTACTGCCCGGACAAGGATGAGTGATTAATTCACTTCCTTTAGGTGACTGGGTTGAGTATGACATTGAGCCATGCTTCCCGCGTAGAGTAATGTCGCGCAGGACTCGCGTCGAGATCGTTCTCAAAAGCTGTTGTGTGCGGTCTGAACGCACTCAGTGACGGCAAAGGTATCCTTTTCGCATTCGGCAGTGAGTTCTCGTCGAGACGTAGTATAGTGTGATTGTGAGACACGGGATAGATGGTGATTTTCGTGCATCTGGCTTCGACCCTTGGGAAGGCTATTAGTATGTGAATTATATCGTCGGACTGTAGGACTCTAATCTTTGAGGCTTCTATTAAACTAACTATTGGAGTGTCCTGTTTGACAAATGAATTCAAATTTGCGTGATTTAATATTGTGGGATTTACTATACCAGATTTTGCCAAGGTTATTGTGAGGATTCAATTTTGAATTTCAATGGTTATCATTCTGTTTCTAGCAAAAAGCGTCTCATACAAGTGTGGAGTGTCGGTTAATTTATTTTTTTGAGCTTTTTATACCCTGAACCCATTGAAAATGGGAAAAAAGGGTATAATGGTTTTGTGAAAATGTATGTAACAGGCAGAAGGAGGCGTGGCAGACCCCACAAAGTATATATATTCTTGATCAGGGAGAGAAGCCGAGTCGATTGAGCCCTGTCCGTCTGTCTGTCTGTCCGTCTGTCCGTATGTTTGAACGCGTCGATCTCAGAAGATATAAGAGCTAGAGACTTCAAATTTTGTTTGGAAGTTCGTGTATAGTACGATTCGATCGAGTTTGTTTCAAATATTCGATAACTATAATCGTTTTAATGTTATCGATTAAAAACCGATATCTTCATTTAGTTATAAAATTCTATTTAATTCATCTTTCTAGCTAGAGTCTTCAAATTTGCATTTAGTGTTATTTGAGCCTTCTGCAATTTCGGTTTTTGTTAAATTTTGGATGCCACGCCCTCAAATTGCCCCTTCGCCTCAAATTGCTAAATCACGTATTTCAAGTACTAGAGACTTGTGCTTTGGCACATACACACATATGAATGTCATGATCACGCCCCACAAATTTGATCAAAATCGTTCGACTAGAAAAAAAGTTATTAATCATTAAATATCTCTTATTATCGGCGTCTTGCAGCAGCAGCGAAGCTGATGAGTCATAATGCACAGTTAGCAGATTGTGTGTTGGTGCGTGCGTCTGTGTGTGTATGTATTGCTTGCTACATATGTACATACATATAAAAGTAACGGAGAATGTTAGCGGCTCTTAGGAATCGCAGTTCTTCGCAGGGGTCAGGGGATCTCTTTGTCGAGCAGTCTCGACTAGAGCACTCTTACTTGTTTTATTTGGTTTACGGTATCAGTTAGTTTGTTTATTTGCTTCTGTGTCTCGGAATTTATGGCTCTTTGTCTGGAATTTTATTCGATTAATTGTGCTTCTGTTACCCTGATTTTTAAGAAATCAGAGGCATCTGGTGTACCTGCCACTACCTTCAGGGCTGTGCCTAGGATGTTTAAACTCCTAGCCATTCTATGGTGTATCTTGAGGACGGACAGCAGTGTTTTCAAGTGGTCGGAATCAACATCAAGCAGTTTGCGCATATGTGATTGTGGGAACAAATCGGATAATTTTTAATTTTCTTCTACTATGTTAACGAATTCAGAAAGGTTACTAGTGTGTCTTATTAATACATCACCGTCTATTACCGGGATGTAGTTGGCATGCGAGAAGTCGGTGATTTGAACATTTGCTATTGCAAGGATGGTAAGCGCTACGAAGGTGAACCTGTAATTTGGATTACGGGGTGAAATTGTGGTGCCTTGTCTTGGAGGACTTATTTCCTAACTTAATATAAGGTAAAACTATTTTAGGTTGTCCTTGTGGACCACCCTCCCCTGAATTAAGACAGACGTTCCTATGTCTGCTTGTATTTCCTGTCTGGTGCAGAGAGGGGTTAGCTTGTTTCCTAACCTCTTGTTGTTTTTGAGGAATACTTCCTCTCCTACCTCAAATACGCGGTTTTGCCTGTTTACGTTACACCTTTCTATGGTGTTTTGTTGGGCTTTTGCCAGTTTGGACGTAATACCTGAACTGCGCTTTTCGGGTCCCTCATGAATAATTTCAACTGATTTTTCGCAAATGACCGAGTGTAGCGATTTATTGTATTCTACTGTTGCTCTCAGTATTAGTTCAACTGTGTCCTCGATTTTTTGTCAATCTTTAGGCACCTAGCGATCTCAACTAACGTACTGTGGAATCATTCCACTTGGCCATTTGATGAACTGTGTAAAGGCGGAGCGTTTACAATATCGATGTTATAATGGTTTTTTAACATGGATGTTATGGTCTCTGAGTTGAATGAAGGTTCATTATCGCAATATACTGTTTTAATGTTAGGAAACATTCACAATTTGCAACAGGGGACCTTTAATGTCGACAATTGTTCTTGATGATATTGGTTGTACCAAGGCGAATTTGGAAAACTTGTCGACGCAAGTCAAAAATTGTTTTTTGTCGGTTGAGAATATGTCTATGTGTAACATTTCGCCGGTGTATTGCGGAATCGGCGTATCGCCAAGCTGCTGTTTCTTTGCTTGCGTGCAAACTTTGCAATTTGAGACTACTTCTTGGGCTAATCTGCTCATGTTCGGAAAGTAGTAGTCGCGCAAGATTTGTTTGACATTTTCTTGGGCTGCTCTGTGCGCCCTGTTGTGCTCGCTATTTATTATTTCCAACTGATCGCTTTTACCCGTTATGTCTCGTACGAGATTTTTAAAAAACCGAAATTTTGTAGTTTAATGGTTTGTGTGTGGCCTCGACCGTGTAGGTCAGTGAAATTTCGCTGTGAACGGTTGCAGCGTCTGATTGAGGCTCACTTTGTAGGGCATTGAGATTTTGTCTGGACAATACATCTGCTACAAAATTTTCTTTGCCAGGCTTGTAGCAAACTTTGGCGTTGTATTGGTCGATGTAGGCTTTCCATCTTTTTATTATACCCTGAACCCATTGAAAATGGGAAATCAGGGTATAATGTTTTTGTTGAAGTGTGTATGTATGTAACAGGCAGAAGGAGGCGTGGCAGACCCCATAAAGTATACATATTCTTGATCAGGATGACAAGCCGAGTCGATTTAGCCCTGTCCGTATGTCCGTCCGTCCGTATGTGTGAACGCGTCGATCTCAGAACCTATAAGAGCTAGAGACTTGAAATTTTTTATGTAGATCCCTATATACAGTGCGCAGATCAAGTTTGTTTAAAAAAAACGATAACTATCGTTTTAATGTTATCGATTAAAAACGTTATCAGAATGAAGTTATTAAATTGTATCTCCCACGTCTTTATATGTAGAGTCCAAATTTTTTTGTTAGTTTTATATTTATTTTATTTAATTTTGATTTTTGTTAAATTTTGGATACCGGCTCCAAATTTCCCCAATTATTAAATTGAGGTTAGGTGCACTAATGAATGAGTTTGCATTTTTAAAAATTGGAAAAAATTTAATAAATTATGTTGAACATAAGCTGAAAATTTCATTCAAATCCATTAATTCGCGCAGAAGTTATTAAAGAAAACGTTTGGCCAATCGGCCAAACACGTGACCAGCAGCCCAAAGCAAATTGTTTTCCTATACATGTGCACACATACTCACATACACACTGAGCTGCGTGCATCTAGCAAATTCTAAGATCCGCAAGTTTTAGTGTACATATTTCCAATAGATGGCGCTATGATTTGCTGTTCAATTGAATCGAAACATGGATGGCGCTATTCTATCGAACCATAGATGGCGCTATTGGCTAAACAATTGAAAATGAATTGAATTTAATTTTGTGTGCGTTTATACTAAATGCTAATTATGCAGTATTTTAAAAAAAACACAGATAGCACGGGGTTCAGGGTATCTCCTAGTCGGGACGCCCGACTAGAGTTTTCTTACTTGTTCCTCTTAAGTATCATGTTCCTGAACTCCTTTTTGATAGAGATAGGAACTACGATGTCGTTTACATCGGTGAAATTTATATCAGTGCACTTCTGGTATTGAATTTCTTCAGAAGTACCCTGATATGGCTGATATGGCTGACTGGCATTATGGTTTTCAGCTCCTTTACGGGCTTAACATAGTTTTTTGCCGCGCCAGTATCGATTAGCATTTTTAGTGTTCTCCCAACCAACCGTCGTTCGATGAACGGTAACCGGGAGTGTTCCCTAAAAAATGGGCAAAGTCGGCTTGATCGTACTCTTCCTCGCTGTCAATTTCTTCGACAGCAGCCTTTGCGGCTTTTTCGTATGCTATTTTTTGTTCTTCGGAATCCGTTTGAACAATGTTGTTGAGACGTTGCCGTCTCGGACCTGTTTGTCGCTCTGAGGAGTTCCTCCTCTAAGGAGCGTTTGACTCATTTGGTTGGTTCTGATTGTATTCGGTGCGCTACCTAAATTTGGAAGAATAATCTATCTCCATCGGTTGTGGAGCTTGCTCTTGGCTTTCTTCATTAGGCTGCTCCTTAGGATCATTTTTCTTGTGTTTGTAATGAGGGTTTCTATCTTGACCGTGGTCTTCCTTGTAGCTTTTATTCGGTTTACCATATGGTTTGTGTTTGCTGTTTTCAGCTGTTTGGGATCGTTCCTCAACAACTTTAGCATAGGAGTTTGCAAACATGCTCCTCTCTATGCTGGCTTCTGTTTCTACTGCGAGAGCTAGCGCAGAGGGTAGGTCTTTGGGTTGCGCTGGGAATACGACAGCTCTGAACTGTTTCCTCAAGCCGAATATAAAGGAGTGTAAGGCATCGGCTCTAACTCCAGCGTTAAGCAAATCAGCGCCTTCTTGTTCGTGTGACATAACAATCTTATTAGTTACCAGAGTTAGTCTCTTTTCGACCTGATCATAGTACTGCATAAGTGTCAATTCACCTTGTCTGACCATGTCTAAGTTTTGCCTCAGTAGGCGTAAGGATGTTCGGTCGGTATAGGTGTAATCTAGTCTAGCCAGGATGGCGTCGAAATTTAGCACCGTATTGTAGGAGATAAGTAAGGCTCCAGCAGGCCCTGTGGCCTTGTTTCTAAGAATGGCTACTGCTTGGTAGTGTTCGCTACTACCGTCGAAGGGCTTGAAAAGTTCATACGCATCAATTGCTGCTTGTCTCCAAGCAACATATTGGTCTTGTGCACCAGAGAAGTCTGGTACTGATTTTATTATGTCGAGTTTTATGTCACATTTTACCCCAGGAACAACAGTTATTTTTTGGTAAGAGACGACTGCTGGCGTTTTCACTTGCAATCTTTGTATTTCTTGAATTATTCAATTTATTTGGGACTGTTGTTGTGACAGTGCTGATTTAACAGCATTTTCAATGAGTGCTTGGATTTGTGAAGGGTCCATTGTGTTAGCTACCTGGTCTTCTGGGCACCAACCAACTTGTTCTTCGCCTATACTATCGTCACTGTTGTACTCGGTTTTAATTTCCCTATAGGTGTTCCAGCTCATTTGTCAACCTCGATGCTTGTATGAAAGCTTTTCCTCATTGGACATATAATTGTCTTAGTAGCAGTTGTTTATTTATAATAAAAACTGCATTAAAGGTATGCAATGGTTTTATTCTTGATGAGGGTATGCAATGGTTTTTATTTTTGGTTAAAGTATGCGATGGTTTTTATACTATTTCACGTAGTGATATAGGATATTGGGTTTGTGCAATGTCCGTCATGCTGTCCGTCCGTCTGCCCGTCTGTCCGTCCGTCCGTCTGTCCGTCTGTCCGTCTGTCCGTATGAACGCAAACCATTTCCACGCCATTGAAGCTAGAGACTTGAAATTTGAAATATATACTCGTGTATACCCTCGTCGTGGCAAATCGGGTCAAACTGTATCTTCTACAGTTTTAAAGCTAGAACGCCCAAATTTGGCACGTGGGTTACTGTTACGATCCTATAAAGATCGCCCAAAAATTTTTATGGCCACGCCTACTAGGGGCGTGGTAAATCGGATCTGAATATATAGTGATTTTACTAGTTTCGTTATATTTTGAGCACTATTGATGCTAGAGAGTTGAGACTTGGTATATATACTCGGGTTAACATCCCACAATCGAAAAGGTATATCTACGCCTTCAGGGGGCGTGGCAACTAATATCAGTTTATATCTCCCACAGTTTTAGTGCTCAAAATTGGATGCTAAGTTACTGGGGGCCTCCTCTATCGATTCCCCAAAAATTATTGTTACGCCCCAAAAGGGGCGTGACATACAGAAAAATACCATGTAATTTTCGCATTTTTCGAATGTAAGCATCCAAACTTTACAGTTATATTCCTGAACGCCCACTCTATGCACATGCCAAAAATTATTTGTCTACGGCCACTGGGGGCGTGGCAAATCAAAACTGAAACATCTGCAGCTTCTGAGCCAATAACGCGCCACATATTGACTTAGTGACCTTTGACCTTGTCTTTTGATTTGTCAAATCATATATATATATGTGTTTGAAAAGAATATTATATTAATACAAAATAACTAAATAAAGAAAATATAACAAAAATATCAACATGACCACATCGGGGTTCGAGCCCACACCTCTACGATCGCCAACGAACTTAAATCACATTTTCAGAGTTGCCCCCTCTCTCATTTTGAGAGTTGCCACCTCTCTTATTTTGAGAGATGCCACCTCTCTCGATTTAGGTGCGTGTTTTTGCCAAGGTAAGGGTTCAAAGCTTCGATCCTAATTGAAACTGTCTGGCCTCCTCCAATGAAAAGTTTTAATCTGCAGCTAATTTGAGCGGCGACAGTGGGCATTTAAGGTTAAATTTAAAAAATATAATGTGATAGATGGCCCTGATGCCGTCTTTTTAGTAGTTGCTTGACTTCACTGTTTATGAAGTCAGCCACGCCCATTGGACTTGGGTAACTTCTGGCATATATTGGCTCGTTGTCAACCGTGCGGATTGCGCAGGTGTTGAAAGGGAGTGCTTCTTCTGCTGTTGAAAAGGCCTTTTTATACCCTGAACCCATTGAAAATGGGAAAAAAGGGTATAATGGTTTTGTGAAAATTTATGTAACAGGCAGAAGGAGGCGTGGCAGACCCCATAAAGTAGATATATTCTTGATCAGGGAGAGAAGCCGAGTCGATTTAGCCCTGTCCGTCTGTCCGTCTGTCCGTCTGTCCGTATGTTTGAACGCGTCGATCTCAGAAGATATAAGAGCTAGAGTCTTCGAATTTTTTTGAAGTTCGTGTATATCACGATTCGATCGAGCTTGTTTTAAATATTCAATAACTATCATCGTTTTAATGTTATCGATTAAAAACCGATATCTTCATTTAGTTATAAAATTCTATTTAATTCATCTTTCTAGCTAGAGTCTTCAAATTTTGCATTTAGTTTATTTGAGCCTTCTGCAATTTCGGTTTTTGTTAAATTTTGGATGCCACGCCCTCAAATTGCTAAATCACGTATTTCAAGTACTAGAGACTTGTGCTTTGGCACATACACACATATGATTTTCATGATCACGCCCCACAAGTTGATCAAAATCGTTCGACTAGAAAAACATTTAAATTTCTCATTTAATATCTCATATTATCGGCGTCTTGCAGCAGCAGCGAAGCTGATGAGTCATAATGCACAGTTAGCAGATTGTGTGCTTGTGCGTCCGTCTGTGTGTGTGTACGTATTGCTTGCTACATATGTACATACATATAACAGTAACGGAGAATGTTAGCGGCTCTTAGGAATCGCAGTTCTTCGCAGGGTTCAGGGGATCTCTTTATCGAGCAGTCTCGACTAGAGCACTCTTACTTGTTTCACAACTTCAATTCTTGTGTTTTTTTTTTTTTTTTTTTTCTTAAATTTGTTATTTGTGTTCACTTAACAAACTTACATGTTTTTGTGTTATTGCCTATGAACTTGGTGGGTGTTGGGACGTTTGGGCGCCAGTTATTTATGTGTGGCTGCTGATTGCGTAATCCAGGTCAGGCTTCCGTGAGGAAGTAGATCCGAGGTGAGACACTGAGGTATACGATTGTTAGGAGGATTATGTTGGAGGACTTGACTTTGTCGCCTTTGGTGATTATTGCCCTTGTGGTACAATAATATGTTTAATAAGAACAAATATGACGGCAGTGTGCCGGAGTGCAATTCAAGCGACTTTTGTGTTCTTTATTCAAAAGCGAACTGAAGCTAAAGACAAATGCAAAATATAACTTTACTTAGCAAAGACAATGCGTCGCGCCATCGGACCACAATCGACATGCCAACTCGGGAAGACGATGCGTCGCGCCATCGGACCATAGTCGGTATGCCGACTCGGCATTCTCAGCGCCGCAGCACTCCAGCATAGAAGTGTCATGCGATCGCTGCTGATTGTCGCCAGTGCAGAGCACTGAACTCACAATTTAGCGTGTCAGCATCATTCACGTATTGTTGCTTAGGTTGCTATGGTATTTATGTGTTAACTTATACACAGGCGGATCGCAGAGCGTGGGAACGCTGAGCATGCACTTTGCAGCTCAAGTGGTCAAACCATACATAACATATGCATGCCTTCTGCATACATATGTGTACCCCAACACCCATACCACATATATGTAGATATAACAATTCCATATATTAGACTTAAGCCAAAAGAAATAGAATTAAATAAGAACAGTTGTAACCGAACAGCCAAATGGAGCAGAAGCTCATATAAAGAATAAACTACAAACTACAATAAAACAATTATATGGTTGGTTCGTTTACAACAATGAACCTGAACAGGAGTGTGAGGTTAGTGACGCAGTCTAGAGTGCCAGCGAGTACATCCAGTTGTAGGAGTGCGTGTGGTGATCAAAGCGAACCGCTGGAGAATATAGCGCGTGTCCTGGCGTACTCTGGAGTGCTCTGCAACCTCTAGACGGCTCAGAGGCTGATCGATCGCTAGCCGGAGTGCTTCTCACGGCAGAACTACGATTCTGTGGAGAAAAGTGTGCGCTAGCCGAGCCAGCTCTGAGGTGTGCTCGGAAAGCGTTACAAGGAGTGGCGTGCCTAACAAAGATGATGCAGCATGCTTTTGCGTATCTCGATTATATCATCGTCATTGGGAGGACCCGCCAGGAGCATATGAACAACCTGCGAGAGGTGTTTCGGCGGCTGAGAGCTGCCAATTTGAAGATTAACATCGACAAGTGCGAAAAAGAAGCTGAAGTATCTGGGCCACAAGGTGACGGAACATGGCATCCGTACGGACCCAGAAAATGTTGCCGCGATTGCGGCGCAAACGACGTGGCATCCTGGTATCGCCGCTTTGTGCCTGATTTTGCGACCACAGTACACCCACTCAATGCGCTCTTGAAGAAATGAGTCAAGTGGGAGTGGACTGAGGAGCGTCAGAGGGCTTTTGATACAGTAAAAGCTGACGGAATCACCCGTCTTGGCATGCCCGGATTTCTCGAAGCAGTTCTGCTTACAAACGGATGCAAGCAACTATGGGCTCGGCGCAATTCTGATGCAAACGTCAGAGGATGGAGAGAGGGTCATGTCCTATGCCAGTCGGACAGTGAATAGCGCGGAGCGGAACTATTCAGCAACAAAGAAAGAATGCCTAGCGATCGTCTGGGGCATCCGGAAGTTAAGGCCTTACTTGGAAGTCTATCACTTCGTGGTGGTGACCGATCACATGGCGCTGAAGTGGCTCAATTCCATTGATAGTCCTTCAGGCAGGATCGCATTGAGAATTGGAGCTACAACAATTTGACTTCGAGATTCGGTACAGGAAGGGCAAGCAAAATATAGTAGCCGATGCTCTTCGCGACAGCCGAGACCTCCACCAAAACGCACAGAAACTGCCAGACTACCAGGAAGAGGCGGGGAATGTATACAAGCACATTCCTCATCAAGCTGGCCTTGAAAATGTGGCTGCATGGAAGCTATGCGTGCCGAGCGAGCAGCGCAAGCAGGTTCTGGAAGAGAACCACGATGCGGCCACCGCTGGCCACCTGGGAAGCCGAAAACGATTGCTCGAGTGGCAGCAAGATACTACTGGCCCGGTATGTATCGAGACGTGCGATGATAAGTACAGCGCTTCGAGTTATGTCAGCGCTACAAGGCCAGTCAACTCCAGGCGGCCGGACAGGTGCTGACCCAGATCCCTGAGGAGCCATGGCTGACGGTGTGCGCCGACTTTGTCGGACCGCTACCCAGGTCAAAGCACGGTAACACCATGCTCTTGATGTTCATCGACAGATTCTCCAAGTGGACGGAGATGGTGCCGTTGAGAAGCGCAAATACAGCGGCGCTTCAAAAGGCATTCAGGGAGCGGATCGTGGCCAGATTTGGAGTGCCGAAAGTGCTCATCTCGGATAATCGCACTCAATTCACAAGCCGTGCCTTCAAGGGATTCTTGGATGAGCTAGGAGTGGCTCATCAGTTGACGGCGCCATACACGCCTCAAGAGAATCCCACTGAGAGGGCCAATCGCACTGTCAAGACGATGATCGCTCAATTTGCGGGCAGCGATCAACGTTGTTGGGACGAGTTGACACTGGCCGTTAACAGCAGCGTCTTGGCCTCTACAGGATATTCGGCAACCTTCCTCACCCAAGGGCGTGAGCCAAGGCTGCCTAAGGCCTTGTTCGACGCACGGACTGTGGGAACAGGCCAGGCAACACAAGCACCCACGGAGAGAGCCACCAAATTGGCCGAAGTGTACCAGATTGTAAGGCGAAATCTGGAAAAGGCGGCTCAGGATCAGGCGCGGCACTATAATCTGAGGCGGCGACAGTGGAAACCAGCCATAGGGGACAGGGTGTGGGCGAAAGAGCGCCACCTGACTAATGCCGCTGAAGGATTTGCGGCAAACCCGGCTCCACGATACGGAGCACCGTATAAAGTGGTCAGCTTCATCTCGCCGGTCATATGCCGAATCAAGGCGGACAGCAAATGTGTCCGATTTTGTTATAAAATTATTATTGTTGTTGTTACCACCCGAATTTGTTATAAAATTTTTTTTAACTATGGGATGTTTATCACAAAACAATAACTTATAAAATCGGCAACAGCGGAAGAGCACGAAATGACGCCGAAAACAACAACAATCGCAGCTGGAACAGTATTCCCAAACAACAATAATATCAGCTGTAACTGTAGCGAGCCCGCTTTACGGTAAACAACAACAGTATCAGCTGTAACTGTGGGGAGCCCGCTCCAAACAAACAACAACAGTGTCAGCTGTAACTGTGATGTGAGAGAGCGCCGTAACAAACAACAACAATCACGGCTGCACAGCGCGGCTCATGAAGACGAGCGAAAAGCTAAACCGAAACGGACACCACCACACACCTAGATTTGCGTATGCCCACGCACTTACAAATGCTCATGCATGCTCAAGCCACGGCGAGAGCATTGGTACAGTAGGAAGAGATTGAGAGAGAGAGAGAGAGAAAAAACAACAATGCGGCCGGGCACACAGGCCAATGAACTCTGGCAGCTGAGCGGCGATCGCTACGCCCGAGGCGGGCCGAAGCTGGTGTCGAGAGCGCAAGTGAAACGCCGGCAGCTGTGCTGAGAGAGAGCGGCTAAACAACAACAACATGTGCGCATCACACGAGCATATCACAAACATGCAAAACGGGCAACAACAAAACACAGCTGGAATGGGCAACGGCAACAACAAAAGTATGCGACCGTCAAGGGCAAAAAGGGCAAAGGCGCGAATTAGGCGACGAAGATAGGGACATGGAAGTCAGCGCTAAGATTGGGTGGTGGGAAGAGTTCACCTCGGGCTAGAAAGAGCGCAAAAGAGGGCACAGGATCCGTTAGGTGCGGCCATAGCACTGCCAGCAGAGCGGTGGCAGAGGCTATATTAGGGGCGTATAGACATCCAGGTAGGGTAATACAAGTGATGGAGCCGATAAACTTCAACACAGGATGCCCGGACTTAGGTGCCAAGCGGGCTCATCCGGCCGATCCTCGACTGCTGGCCCGCGACTCCGCTAGAGCGACACGAGGGGAGGACAGGTGCGGCTCGCCGGCGCCTAAGCGCCGCGCTCGTCGCTCGTCGCCAGACTCCGCAGCGCATACGCTGGGGCTGGGTGAGGGGATAAAGTACGCCAACGTACACGACGGGCATTATTCGTCATCGTGGTGAGCGACAAGTCGGACGAGGAGGTGCCGGAGGAGGATGACGACTCGGACGAGGAGGTGCCGGAGGAGGATTACATCATCACCATCTCAAGCTCCGACTAGGTGGAGGAAGCGGGGCCAGCGCCGGTACTTGGGCGGCAGAGGAGAGCCAGCCCGACTCGTGGAGTAGACGGGGCGACTCCAGGACCACGCTGCAGAGGCAGCACTCAGCGCCCACACCCTCACCTCCGCCTAGGCCGGCTTTTCAGAGACAAACGTCTTGCCCACAGCCAACTGGCGGTGGGAAATGGACGAAATGCGGCGCGAGGAGTGGCCTGCGGAGGTGGCGGAGCAGGACAGCAGGACAGTTTAGACGGAAGGCATCAGGGTGTTCCTGTACGTGTGATGAGGCCTACAGTAAAAATAAAAAAAAAAATAAATAAAATAAATAAATATACAAATCCAAAACAATTAGGTGTTGTAGCATATTATACGTTAAATAAGCATATGCCCTAAGTATTGTAGTGTATACAATATCTGGTGTCATATGCTCAACCAAAAGTTAGAGTATAGCACTCATATACACAGCGGCACTTTGTCGCTGTGTTTACGTTACGAATCCGCACATAAGCCGTCATATGATCCGGCTATATGTGGACGGGCCTGCAGCGTGAGATCTGCAGCATAAACATTTATGCCTTTATGTATATGCCGTCTGCATATACATACTGTTAAGGAATAGGAAGGCTGGTTCTTTTCTTTCACTTATTTTTATTGAATTGCAGACCGCCTCATGCGCGTCTGCTCTTCTCTGTTGTCAAATTTAAAACTAAGCCCCAATAAAAATTTCACCATGTTGCTAACATGTTTAGAAATAATGTTGCAAAGTATTCTCCTATTTCGCAACTGTTAGCAACTTGAGAATGGCAAATTATAAGAAGAAGAAAAAACGATTGAATTTAAATCGATGCATTTCTCAACATCCCGCCCGACGCTGAAACATTGGTTTCTGAATTAGGTAGCGCGGCAATCTTGGTAATTGGGCGAGTTGTCTCTCCAGTGGGTGTCTTCAGTCTGACTGCACGTACCAATCCGTCAGATCTAGGGTATGATTCCATGACCCTTGCCAGTATCCAAGCGGAAGGTGGTGTGTTTGTTGCCTTGATTAAAACGATGTCTCCAGAAGAAATGTTTGGAGATTTAGTATTCCATTTGCGACGCTGATGTAAAGTAGTAAGATACTCCATGTGCCACTTTTTCCAAAAACGTTGCAGCATGGCTGAGACTGCTGCCAGTAATCCAATCTGTTTGCTGGGACTGGATCAAGATTTCCTTCCGGAACCAGAGTATATGGTCGACCTATAAGAAGGTGAGCTGGTGATAGATATGATACGTCTGTGTCAATAAAGTGTGCATCTGCTCGAATGTCAGAGTTGCGTTGCCAAGAACACGATTAAGATACAATTTGACTAAGCGCACAGCAGATTTCCATTTGCCACCCCAGTGTGGTGCATGTGGTGGGATAAAGTTCCACTTGATCCCATCATTGGCCAGTGTTTGTGATACGATGCTGTTGTGCCTCTGTGATACTAGCAGCTTCTCCATTTCATTTAGCGCTCTCTTAGCGCCGACAAAGTTTCGTCCGTTATCGCTATACATGCGAGCACATTTGCCACGGCGTGATATAAAGCGACGCAGTGCAGCCAAAAAGGTTTCCGTGCTGAGATCAGTAGCTAATTCCAAATTTATTGTATAAACAGGCATATGTAGCCCTTCTCTTTGCGTGGGTTGCGTCCCTTGTGGACCTTGCGTGTGATGGGTCCGGCGTAGTCACAGCCGGTGTTTTCGAATGGAAAAGCTTGTGTCACTCTGACTGCTGGTAGATCAGCCATGAATTGTTATGCTGTGTGGTGTCGCTGTCGAAAGCATTTCAAACAGTCCTGTGTAATCTTTCGTATTAGGTTTCTGGCGCCCAATATCCAGTAGTGTTGCCGCACGATGACAAAGAGTGCTGATGCGATGACTCTTCGGTAGTATGATTGGGTGCTTGGTACAGAATGCCAAATCCGAATTGCTTAATCGTCCGCCCACACGAAGGAGTCCAAGATCGTCAATGATGGGTGAGAGTGTGCGCAGTTTGGAGTCATTCCTCAGTGGCTGCTTGTCGAGCGGCAATTGACGCTCCTGTCGAAATGTGTTCTGAGCACAGCGAAAGCATAATATGCGAGCTTCGCTTATTTCGTCAAATGTGAGTGCGCCTGAGAATCGCTTGCGTTTTACAAACCGTAGAACGTATGCCACGATGCGTACCAATTTTATCCAAGAGGAGATGCGATCTCCCAATTCGTCTATGAAAGAGACTGTAGCCTTATGAGCTGCCACAGCTAGCATTGTGGTTGTCTTTACCTCTTTTTGAAATTGCTCATCTGGAATAAAAAAAGAAGAATGTGCAGGGATTATGGTGGCTACGTTAAAGTTTTCATCACGTAGCCAGTTGGGTCCTGTCCACCAAAGATCGAAATTAAGCAGATCCGCTGCAAGCATGCCTCTGGAAGCGCAATCTGCTGGATTTTCTTTGGTTTTTACATGATGCCAAGCATGTCGAGGTATGATGCCCAGAATCTCCGATGTGCGATTGGCGACGAACGTCTTTAGTTTGGATGGTGTGTTTGATAACCACGCCAAGACAATAGTTGAGTCGCACCATGCGTGTACAGTTATGTTGACATTTTTCAGCGCAGCAGCAGCGCTCCACAGAGTTCCAGACGTGGAAGAGATTGTTGCTTGAGTGGTGCAACACGTGATTTTGCAGCAATTAGTGACACCTCCATGTGGCCATCTGGGTGTCTAGCTCGACAGTAAACAACTGCAGCGTAAGCCTTGATTGATGCATCTGAGAATGCATGTAGTTCCATAGTATCTGAGTTGTACCCAACATAACGCTTCGTCTTGAATTCCTCGAATGCCATAATATCCATTCGATATTTTTGCCATTGTTGTGCCAAGTTCGATGGAAGCTGAGTGTTCCAATCCAAATCATGTAGCCATAACTCTTGGAACAGAATCATGAACTGGACGACAACTGGTGTCAACAGCCCAAGTGGATCGAAAATTCGAGAAACGTCAGAGAGTACCTGTCGTTTTGTACTGTCTGTTGAACTGCTTAGATTCACATTGTATCCCAGTGTATCATTTGCTGGTTGCCAATGGATGCCAAGCACCTTGACTGTGCTTTCAACCGATGTGTCCAAATTCCTTGCAGATGGATTTTTATTTGTGTTTGCAGTTTGAAACCCATTTTCCCAATTCTAGTAGTGCTTTGGACATTAGAAGAACTAGTTCATCTCGCAGTTGGAGTATTTCCTCTTCAGTTTGCGCTCCTGTCAAGACATCATCAACGTAGAAGTCCTCCAACAGGATCCTAGCAGCTTGTGGATATTTGTGTGCGTAGTCATGGGCGAGTTGCTCCAGTACCCTTACCGCTCAGAACTGTGCGCAGGACGTACCATAGGTTACAGTGGAAAGCTGATAGTGCTTCTTCCATAAATTGTATATATTGCTCTCGTAGTTGAGGATTTGCGAGTAGTCGACGTTCTACTGCCTCAAACCTTGATACTGCAAAGGTTGTACTCGGCTCCTTGAACGGAAGTTCGACGATATACCTCCCCTCGGCATCTCTCGTGTGCGTGTCACGGAAGTGTTCCTCCACCTTCAAGTCATCCTTGTCAGGTGGCAGGACAGTATCGGTGTCCTCCAACTCCCAGAATCTCTGGAGTGAGGCATTGATATCAATAGAAGAAAGCAGCGTCGTGGTAGCTGCTGGCTTCGGGTTGGCGGCAATGGCAGTGATCACCCATCCAAAAATTGTTGATGTGGCCATTACATTGCCATGGTTGTCAAGCATCTTCTCACCGTTGATTATGCTCCATACATAGTCCGTGCCTAATAGAATGTCGATTTTAGATTTGGTGTTGAACATGGGATCTGCAAGGGGAATTTTATCGAAGATCTCTATCTCGATATTGGCCCTTGCCAATGGTGTAACTTCTATACAGTTATCTGACGTGCGGGACTTCATCTGTAGTTAACTGACACCCCTTGTGGTTTCTGCCTTTATAGATGAAATGCCCGAAACTAGAATCCGGGAGGATGAACGTGCGATGCCAAGCGCGTGAACGTAGCGTTCCGATATGTATGATAGTTCTGATCCACTATCCAAAAGTACACCGTGCGCATTACGTACGTCTACCCAAGCTGTGGGTAGAGTTCCTTTATTTCGTCCTTGTGACAAAACACATGGTGTGGCGCGCGGCGCTTGCGCTATGCAACCGTTTGTTATCAATGATACTCCATGCGTCTGCAGCACCCTGCAGCGATGTCACTTGTGCATGAATGAGTGTGTGATGGCGGCCACGACAATGCCTACAAGTGTGACTTGATCCACATTTCGTTGACGTGTGACCAGGCCTCAGACAGTTGAAGCACAATAATTTGCCCTTGACGAATGAGCGTCGTTGCTCAATAGACAAATTATGAAATTGAGAACAACTGAATAGAGAGTATTCAGTTGAACCACATTTGGCACACGCACCTTGATCAGCGGCTATCAATGTGTGTGTCGCCCTTCTCGGCTAGTCGTTTGAGTTGTTGTCCGGACCATGACCTTGACTCAATTCGAACTCCTCACATCGTGCGTCGAGAAATTTGAACAGCTCTTCTATAGTTGGAGAATTTTTGTCCTGACTGATCTCCACCCATTTGCGTCTTGACTCCGGGTCTATTTTTGCAAGCAGTTAATATGCTATCCAACAGTCCCGTCCTGTTTGCCCAACTGCATCCTGTCCGCGTACTATTTCGTTAGCACCGTCCGTCACCTTGCGTAGCATTGTCCCGTTGCTAGTCTTTGAGCTGGGTAACTCCATGAATGCTTCTAACAAAGCATTCACAACATGACGAGGTCGGTTGTAGCGTTCGTTGAGACGATCCCATGCAGTATCATATGCCGCCTCTGTTATGGGCAAATGACGTATTAAAGTTGCTGCTTCATTTATCAAAAATGATTTCAAATAATGAAATTTTCGAGTACTTTCCAAATGCGGTTTGTTGTGAACGGTGTCCTCAAACAAATCCTTAAAGGCTGGCCATTCCTTGTAATCGCCACCAAAAGGTTTTATTTGCAACTTTGGCAATTCTGTGTATCGATGTGGCGCCAGTGTCGGCGTGCGTAGCATCACTTGCCGGAAAACGCTCGAAGAATTCTTGTTGTTGTTGTACCAAACGTGAAATAGCGTCTTCGTTTGCAAACTCACTTCGTTCGGCAAGCTTAGTTGTTGTTGCTGTCTCCAAGTGCTGCGTGTTGTGCACCCGCTTTAGTCCAAGCAGTTTCTCCAGGGCTTTCATGTACTTGCCCTCATAAACTTCATTGTCGTTCGCTGAGTCGACATACCCTTCCACATTGTCGTAGAGGCACATGTTGTCACCAACCCGCTCGAACTCGTTCCAAGCGGCGTTGAGCCTGATCAGCATTGTCTCTACGAAGTCATAGTCAGATTCAGCTGTGGAACGCACAGCCTGTTGAAGCAAGCGCGTAAGACTCCCCTCTTCATCAAATGATATTGTGCTAATATCCTCCAAAGTCATCTTCCTCGTCGTCACTTGACTCGGATAACTCTGCATCGGAAGGGACACTCTCAAACAATTCCAACAACTGTTCATCAGTTAAATCGGATAATTTGTATCGTACCCGGTTTGCCACCTTTATATGGTTAATATGTCAGTTTCTAGTAAAAAAAATCCATAGTATGAATAAGTTTACACACAAAATTGCAAGCAGCTGTGAAATAGCTGCTGGTAAAAAAATTGCTTGCAGCCCCAAAAGTGTCTCATGACACTTATCACTGTTTTTAAGCTACAACGCACATTTTTTATTTATTTTTATTTTTGTAAACTAGTTTTAATTGTAAATGAACATACCTTCCAATAAAAAATTATTTTAAATGGATTGCTTTCACAGATTTTGTAAAATAATTTTTGCACAACAGCACATGCAGCAGATCAATTTAGACGCGCGAAAAAACATATATTTTCTGTTTATGAAAATAAAAAGTACCGTTACATGCACTGGAGAGCTTCTAAAGCTTTTTTCTCAGTAACTTTGAATGTTTTATTAACGATCAAGAAATATTTGAATGACAAAAAATCTCCCATTTTTTTTTTTTTTAATTTAATAATAAAATAAGCGTCTCAAGACACTTATGAGCGTCAGAGGGTTAACACTGTTTATACCCTGAACCCATTGAAAATGGAAAATCAGGGTATAATGTTTTTGTTCCCATTTTCAATGGGTTCAGGGTATAAAAAAAAGTTATTAAACATTTAATTTCCCATTGCCATGCACAGCAGCCAAAGAACAGCTGACGCCCCGGTTGGCGTTTGTGTGTGCGTTCGCCTGTGTATGTGTGTGTATGTTTTGCTTGCAATGAACGTACATATGCATGTGTACATAAAAGAAACAAAGAACGCTTGGAATAAACTATCTAAAGCGTCAGGACGCTGAAGATAATGCTCTAAGAGCCCTAATAGAAATATATCTGTAGAGCCATCGGGTAAATTTTCTAACTGTTGTCTACTCTTAAGCATCCTAACCCGATGCTCCGGCAATGAAGTATTTATATATACCTCTGAGTTACTGCTTTCGGACAAGTGCATACCTAAACAGCAGTAAACGGCTTCTTGGGCAGATATTTCAGTGCCCGAAATAAATTGTTACCTATGTGTTGTAACTTTTGTTTAATCGTTACATTGCCCCTACTAATCGCACTAACTGCTTCACGCATTAGTTTGGAAATCCCCTCTCCGAGACTTGTTAATGTAATTAACGACATAACTGCAACAAGCGTAGGGATCTAATATAAACTGAATATCTATATTAGCTCGCTGCAGTTGGAGATGTTTATTAAAAGCGTTAAGCTTTATTGCTGCGAATGATCGCTTTAAAATATCTTGGGCTTCTTGATGCTAGATCTAAGAGCATTAATATAAGACTCATAACTAAGGTTAAGTTGATCGTGGGACAAAAAGCTATTAAAATCAATAAGTGAGTCTATGGTTTCACGATCAAACGTTGTTTCCAAGAAGCCCTGAATTTTTTGAAAATTTCTACTATGCTCATCTACATTTTGAGCATTCTCTTCAAAAGGAAACAAAATTTCTGTTTGGGGCATAGGAGGGTATGGAATACCGAATCTACAAATTTTTTGTGCCCTAACTTCTCGCCTACATGAGTGGCCGTGATTGTGGATTTGATACTTCAAATATGGAGCCACATCCGGACAATCAGTGTCAGTTGTGATAAACTGATCAATAAAAGTCTTCACTCTAACAATGCTTGACTCATCAGTCGAGTCAAGCCTAGGGGCATCTTTCAGCCAAAACATGCCATGTATATGAGGAAAGCCTCTTTGCTGGAACTCAACTCGCCAATAAAATCTAACAACATAATGACTACCAAAAACACCGTTATCCTTCTTCATTAGTTTTAAAACCTGCCTATATCGAAAATCAAAATACCTAGCACAAGTGACAGGATCGGCTCTAATTAGACGGGCTTTGTTCTCAAAACTTAATCATGGCGAACTAATTGGTCCATTTGCTCCTCATTAAGAGCGTTTGCTGCAGTAATGCCGTGAGTGGCGCTGTGCTTTCGCAAGCAAATCGACGTATTGTTCCTAATATTAATCATTTCTAACTTCTTAAAGTTAAGAAATAATTTATCAGTTCTACAACCTCTTCTATCAAAATTTCTAAGCTCGGACCTAACTATGGTTGTAAAACTTTCCTTACACTTTCTTTTAACGCCTGCAAAGATAGTTGGAAAGGCCAGCTCCTCAGAATCGCAATCTTCGATCATATCTAATGGTCGCTGGCCTTCTCTACGGGGCTATAACTATTCTTTGCAAAGCGATATTTTCTGCAGGGACATTTTCTAAAAGTGTTTCCTGGCCTCCTGGGTTGATATCTTCTGTCTCTCTACTATTCTGCTCGTTTGTTGAGGCTTGAGCAGATCTTTCTACTAACGCTGATACTAAGTCCCTGTCTTCAGCTGATGCGACGAATGGAATTTCGTCAGACGAAAAGGAAGTCAGCCACTGTTCATTAACAGTAACCTGGTGCTTCCTGTAAAGCTCAGTGTCGACTAAATATCGAATTGCATCAGCTACTTTTGATGGCCTAATGGTTTCAGTCATGAAATCATGACTATATTCCATCCTACGCTTTAAATGAATCTGAATAAAAGCAGCAATTAGACCATCCGGACTACTAGAATTATTTTGGGATCTATTTTGAGAAAGCGCATGAGAACGCTCCATCCTATTCCTGGTTGCATTACGCCTATTCTCAGCTACCCTATTTTCAACATTTCTACGATATTGGCTAACTCGCTGTGATACGCTTCTATTGGCGTCGAAAGCTTCCTGTCGTGCTTGAATGCGAGCACTTCGCCTTGCACTTGTATTACGTGCCTGCTCAACGATTCTACGAATCGGATCGTCTCTAACCTGCGATCTTAAGTTTCTGTCTCTAGCTCTTTCTAAAAGGCGCTGTCCAATGTCTTGTCTGCGGCGATCTCGCCGAACAGTATTCTGTCTTTGTTCGTTTGCCCGGTAAACTGTTGCTCCTGTTGCCTAACAGAAGGATTGGCTCTTCTAGTCGAGTGGTCCTCAGTATTCTGTCGTTGCTCATTTGCTCTATAGGCTGAGTCTTGTCTGCGCGTAGATCGGCTCGAAGTGTCAGCCAATTGCTCCTGTTGCCTATGGTCTAAATCTTGTCTGCGTGTAGATCGGCGCAAAGTGTCTAGTTCTTGCTCTATTTTCCTAGTCTGAGAACTTGCGCGTAATGTAGCTCGAAGAAGGGTATTTTGGCTTTGATCAGAAAGTCTATTTAAAGTATTATTTCTACGAACTTGGTTTCGCTGTCTATTTCTACTTCTCTCTTTTTGGCTCTCGTTGAGACTCTACATTATTAACTCTCTCCTGCTCAGAATATTCAGCATTTGACCTATTTAACAAATTCCTATTTCGTTGTCTCTGAGACCTATTAGAAGCTGATATTCTATTAGTCCTAGGCATTTTAAAAGTGATTAAATTTATTTAAAAATTTTAAAACCTATTAACACTAATTAAATTTAAATATAATCAATTTGTATTGATTAATGTATATGTATATAAACTAAAAAAGTTATTGAAATTATAATTAATTAACTTTAATCAATTTCAATTTTTTTCATGCACTTAAAAATTATAATATATAAAAGTTATTCAATGATGATAGTATATTAATAATATGACAATATTACAACTAGTGGTTAATAATTTTAGTATTGTTGAAAGTCTTGAAAAAGACTAATAACTTAAAAACTTGCGGTTCGTGGACCAGAGCAGAAAAACACAAAAAAGTTCGTTTTCTATAATCGGCAATAAATCACATTCACACTAAAGGCATATGCATATACATACATATACACTTACACATGCACAAATTCGGCCGTTACACTACGCGCCGTGCCGATAGTCTGTATACAGACAAATATGTATATAGATATGTATACACTATCACATACAAACAGCGTTCGGCCGTTACACTACGCGCCGTGCCAATAGTCTGTATACATATAAATATGTATATACATAAACACTCACACATACACACAGCGTTTGCCGTTACACTACACGCACAAACACGTCGCAGCGGCACAAATAAACGGACTAAATCGGAATTATTGTAGAAAACAATATAATTTTTATTCTTTTTAAGTTTTTTCACTCCTAACCGACCAAACCGACAAAGCAAAGTTAATTTAATAATATATATGTAGCTAAAAATTTATTAATCTACGAAAATTGAAGATCGACAGTCGATTATCGAGAGCTTGCAATTGTCTGTGATGGTAATCGCAGGTTGCAGAGTAAATCTACATGCCGCCACAATTTTATAGCAGAATCTTATAGCAGGAAGCTAAGTTCCAGTGTTAGGTAACACTCAAAATCAGCACAACATAGTTTTTAATGTATGCACCCACAGATATTAAAAATAATCAATTAAACAATAAGAACAAATTGTTTATATTTAGATTGTCACCGTATATTATAAATATAAACTTATATATCATTAAGCCTTAATATTAAATATGTGCAATCAGTGATTTGAGTTTTGAGCATGTACATACTTATAAACAAATGAGAGCATGTACATATGTATGTACATCTTGAGGAGTATGTGTGTATGCGCAAACGGAAGAGTCATGGCCAAACGTACATATGTACATACATACTTATATATGTACATACGCATGGCCTTGACTATGACTTGCCCGTTTGTGTATACTCACATAAATACAGTAAAAGACAACATATATTTATCGCATTTGTAATTATTTTATTAATTGGAAATTGTCTTCTACTGGATATTTAAAATATCAAATTTTTTGCTTTTAACTTTAACATTTATGTACATACATAACATTCAAAGCATATTGAAACACATACATACATATGTACGTACGTACATATTAATAAAATTGGGAACATTATAAACTATGTAAATATTAAATATTAAAAAAAATAAATAAAAACAAGTAAGAACGTTGCTGTCGGACGCAACCGACATCGAAATACTATTTCACGTCCCAGCAGCACACAGGGGCATCTATCACTTTATATTTTTTTTTAAATTTAACCTTAAATCCCCACTGTCGCCGCTCAAATTAGCTGCAGATTAAAACTTTTCATTGGAGGTGGCCAGACAGTTTCAATTAGAATCGAAGCTTAGAGATGCCCCCTCTCTCGATTTATCTCGATTGCCTTACCTTAGCAAGAACACGCACCAAATTTGGGCGTTCTATCTTTAAAACTGTAGAAGATACAGTTTGACCCGATTTGTCACGGCCCCAATGGGCGTAGATATATCCGCCATAGCTTTTTGATTTTGGGATGTCGACATGAGTGTTCAGTTAAAATCTCAACTCTCTAGCCCTTCTAGAAGTAGTGTTTCTGAGATACAGGAAAATGCATTTTGCGATTTGCCACGCCCTTAGTGGGCGTATCGGGAAAATCTTGACACTTTATCAGACGAGGGTATACACGAGTATATATTTCAAATTTCAAGTCTCTAGCTTTAATAGCGTCGAAATGGTTTGCGTTCATACGGACAGACGGACAGACGGACGGACAGCATGACGGACATTGCACAAAACCAATATACTATATCACTACGTGAAATAGTATAATTATACAGGCATGTGTATGCATTTACGCCACGCCGCCTATTTCTTTCACATACATTTTTCAATGTTTTTTCAAAAGATTGCCAATATAACTCTCTTCGATTATTCTCGAATTCTTGCACATGTGTGTGCGCACACGCATAGGAAAACTGCCTATACTTGGCGCTGTTGGCGAGTGTTGGCCGATTGGCCAAACGTTTTGTTTGAAAACTTCTGTATGACTTAATGGATTTAAATGAAACTTTCATCATATAATCTACATATTTTATTAAATTTTTTAAAATTTAGAAAAATGCAAGTTCACTCATATATTGGCTTTAATGGCAACTAGCTTCAATTTAAATATTTGGAGTAATTTGGAGCCGGTATCCAAAATTTAACAAAAACCAAAATTACATAAAATAAACCTAAATCTAACAAAAAAATTTTTGGGACTTTAGCTTTAAATACGTGGGAGATATAATTTTATAACTAACATTCGATAATGTTTTTAATCGATAACATTAAAATTAAAATAGTTATCGACTTTTTTTTAACAAACTCGATCTTTTCGTGCTATTCACGGACCTACATAAAAAATTTCAAGTCTCTAGCTCTTATAGGTTCTGAGAACGACGCGTTCATACATACTGACAGACAGACGGACAGACGGACAGACGGACATGGCTATATCAACTTGGCTTGTCATCCTGATCAAGAATATATATACTTTATGGGGTCTGCCACGCCTCCTTCTGCCTGTTACATACATTTCAACAAAAACATTATACCCTGATTTTCCCATTTTCAATGGGTTCAGGGTATAATAAAAATTGGAGACCTAGTTTACTTAAAAAACGAGACAGGTCATAAACTAGAGCCCGCTTATATAGGACCTTTCGAGGTAATCAGCATAGAAAATAACAATAATATAATCATAACAAGTAAGAAAACTCTAGTCGAGACCGCTCGACTAGGGTATACCCTGAACCCTGCGAAGAACCGCTATTCCAAACATTCTTCGATTCTTTTATATTCATATGTATATGTATGTTCACTACAAGCCAAATATACACACACACGCACAGGCGCACACACACACAAACGCCAGTCGCTGAGTCAGCTGTTCTTTGGCTGCTTTGCATGGCAATACTATGGGAAATTAAATGCTTAATAACTTTTTTCCAGACGATCGATTTTAATCAAACTTGTTGGGCGTGATCATGTCATCCATATGTATGTATGTGCCAAAGCACAAGTCTCTAGTATTTGATATACGGTAGTTACAAATTTGAGGTGAAGGGGGTGTGGCACCCAAAATTTAACAAAAACCGAAATTGTGTAAGGCTCTCATAACACTAAATGGAAAATTTTGAGACATTAAAATTAAGACATCGATTTTTTTTAACAAACTCGATCTTTTCGTGCTACACAGGAACCTACATAAAAAATTTCAAGTCCCTAGCACTTGTAGGTTCTGAGAACGACGCGTTCATACATACGGACAGACGGACATGGCTATATCAACTCGGCTTGTCATCCTGATCAAGAATATACATACTTTGTGGGGTCTGCCACGCCTCCTTCTGCCTGTTACATACATACGCCTTCCAACAAAAACATTATACCTTGAATTCCCATTTTCAATGGGTTCAGGGTATAAAAAAATCAATAATATTTCCGTTAACTTTCCAATAAAGAATGGAATGGAACGAAATTTCGAGACAAATAGACGTATTTCGAAATAAATTCGATAAATCTTATAAATGCATTAGCAGAGATGCAGCAATAGCAAGTAAGAAAACTCTAGTCGAGACCACTCGACTAAGAGATCCCCTGAACCCTGCGAAGAACCGCTATTCCAAGCATTCTTTGCTTCTTTTATGTACACATGCATATGTACGTTCATTGCAAGCAAAACATACACACACATACACAGGCGAACGCACACACAAACGCCAGTCAGTGCGTCAGCTGTTCTTAGGCTGCTGTTTGCATGGCAATGCTATGGGAAATTAAATGTTTAATAACTTTTTTTCTAGAGCAAGGATTTTGATCAACCTTGTTGGGGGTGATCATGTCATCCATATGTATGTGCCGAAGCACAAGTCTCTAGTATTTGATATACGGGAGTTACAAATTTGAAGCAAAATTTTAAGACTCTAGCTATAAAGATGAATTATATACAATTATATAACGGAGCATCGATTTCGTTTTTAATCGATAACATTAAAATTAAGACAGTTATCGATTTTTTTTAACAAACTCGATCTTTTCGTGCTATTCACGGACCTACATAAAAAATTTCAAGTCTCTAGCTCTTATAGGTTCTGAGAACGACGCGTTCATACATACGGACAGACAGACGGACAGACGGACGGACGGACGGACGGACAGACGGACAGACGGACAGTGCTAAATCGACTCGGCTACTCTCCCTGATCAAGAATATATATACTTTATGGGGTCTGCCACGCCTCCTTCTCCCTGTTACATACATTTCAACAAAAACACAACACCCTGATTTTCCCATTTTCAATGGGTTCAGGGTATAAAAACAAGTAAGAAAACTCTAGTCGAGACCGCTCGACTAGGGTATACCCTGAACCCTGCGAAGAACCGCAATTCCAAGCAATCTCCGTTTTTTAATATACATAAGTATAAATATGTTCATTACAAACAGAACATACACACACACATACACAGGCGCACACACACACAAGCGCCAGTCGTTGCGTCAGCTGTTCTTTGGCTGCTGTTTGCATGGCAATGTTATAGGAAATTAAATGTTTTTTCTAGACGAACGATTTTGATCAAACTTGTTGGGCGTGATCATGTTATCCATATGTATGTATGTGCCAAAGCGCAAGTCTCTAGTAATTGATATACGGGAGTCACAAATTTGAGGTGAAGGGGGCGTGGCATCCAAAATTTAACAAAAACCGAAATTGCGGAAGGCTTACATAACACTAAATACAAAATCTGAAGACTTCAGCTAGAAATATGAATTAGATAGAATTTTATAGCTTAATTCAGATTTTCGTTTTTAATCGATAATAAAAAACGATAACAGTTATCGAATTTCTGAAACAAACTCGATCTTTTCGTGATATACTGGAACCTACATAAAAAATTTCAAGTCTCTAGCTATTGTAGGTTCTGAGAACGACGCGTTCATACATACGGACAGACGGACAGACGGACGGACAGACGGACGGACAGACGGACAGACGGCCATGGCTATATCAACTCTACTTGTCATCCTGATCAAGAATATATATACTTTATGGGGTCTGCCACGCCTCCTTCTGCCTGTTACATACCCATTTTCAATGGTTCAGGGTATATATATGTCGAAGCAAACTATGTTGCTGCATGCTGTATGTGATTGTTCCTGCGTATTGCACGTACACGTTGTGTGTGTATTGCTGTGTATAAGAATTCTGGTTATTACCAGAATTCCTAATTTCATATTACTAAGAAATATTGCATCAGCCGCTAATTGCGCTCTGATTGGTCCTTTGCATTTTGTCGCTTTAAGAAGTTCCGTTATAGCGCGACGACAGCGCTACAACGCTGTCGTCAAGTGTGGTTCGGTGCGAGGCAGAGAAACGAAAAGGCAGTTAGTTCAATTTTGGATCGTGAAGCCTGCGCATCGAAACTCGCTGCGCTATTAGTTAAAGCCATGGAGAAGAATAACGACGCTCCGACATCAGAAGTGGGATCAGCACCACCTCCTGCATTCTCAGAGGATCAGTGGCGCATAATTTTACAAATGCAGAACAAGAATCTGCTGGAGCTTGCAAGAACCATGCAAGCGTCAACACGCGAGCAATAGCAGACTCGTGGCGTCATTTTACCAAAATTTTTCTCTGACACTGCAGGTGCAGATGCCTCAAAGTGGTCCACCACAGCTGACATTATATTAACGGAACAGCCCCTAGAAGGAAGCAGACTCATCATGGCACTCAGCGAAGCTATGGTGGGCAGTGCCTCACAGTGGCTAACTCAAATTGCATATCCCGGCATTAAGTGGATTGAATTTAAGGAATTATTCCTCCGCCGCTACGAAAATAGTGAAACGTCGTCTGCAATGTTTCTAAATCTACTAAACAGTCGCCCAACTAACGGCGAATGTCTTGCGGTTTATGCTAGCCGTTTGGTGACCACTCTAACTTCCAACTGGAAAAACAAAAACATCGAAGAAATTGCTGTGTCAATTGTGCTCGCGCATTTAGCCAATGTGGATAACCGCTTGGAACGGATTGTGTTCACGTCAAAAGTTAAAACTAGAAGTGACTTGCAATCCGAACTAGGCGCATTCACCTTTAAAAAACATCGTAATGCCGACATAAAATTGCTGAGTGCAGAGCCAAAATGCGACAAAAGGGCGACGCGACATCTCAGCGAGACAAGCCAACTGTTACTTGCTTCAAGTGCGGCCAGCCTGGACACTTCGCAAATCAATGCTCGAAAAAGGAATCAACAAGTACACAGGGAGCATTCCAACGGAAGACTGTGAACCAGTGCTTTGTACCAGAGCCAACTGGAATGATGATGCAGCTCGGTGAGATTTACCCAATTTCTTCTGACTCTGGCGCAGAGTGTTCACTCATTAAAGAGAAAATATGTAGTAAGCTAGCTGGTAAGCGTTTTAACAGTATTATCATGCTAAAAGGTATAGGCGATGCTGGCATATATAGCACCTTACAAATATTAAGCCAGGTCACCATAAATGAGAACGCACTTCAAATATTGTTCCATGTAGTGCAAGATAATCATTTGAGAAGCGACATTGTTATTGGCCGCGAAATTCTTAAACAAGGATTTAATGTCACTGTATCACAAAACCAGTTTAACGTAGTAAAAGCCAAAGCCGTAAATACTTGCTCAATAGATAGGGAACCAGTTGACCTTACAAATCTTGATACCGAATTGTGCGAGGCTGATAAAGACAAACTAATAAAAATGCTTCAGAATTACTCCACTGCACTTGTAAAAGGGCACCATCCACACGAGTCACGACAGGGGAAATGAAAATTCGCTTGATTGATCCAACCAAAACTGTACAACGCCGGCCCTATAGACTTATCCCTGAAGAAAGAGACATTGTCCGAGAAAAGTTAAGTTAGTTACTTAAATGCAACATCATTCGACCCAGCTGCTCCCCTTTGCCAGTCCTATGCTGCTTGTCAAGAAGACAAATGGTACAGACCGACTTTGTGTCGACTACAGAGAGTTAAACTCTATCAGAATTGCAGACAGGTATCCTTGCCGCTCATTAGCCACCAGATCGCTTTGTGACCCCGGATGGTCAATATGAGTTCCTGACCATGCCGTTTGGACTCAAAAATGCGCCATCCGTTTTCCAACGGGCAGTCATGCGTGCCTTGGGTGACTTGGCCTATTCATACGTGATTGTTTACATGGATGATATCATGATCGTGTCACCCACAGTCGAATTAGGATTGGAAAGGTTAAAAATAGTACTAGACATTCTCACAGATGCTGGATTCATTTTTAATGTTAACAAATGTAGTTTCTTAAAAACAGTCGTTCAATATCTGGGATATGAGGTAAGAGCAGGGGAAATTCGACCAAACTCGCGAAAGATTGTTGCGTTAACATCGTTGCCACCGCCACAGACGGTTTTTGGTGTACGACAGTTTATTGGTCTTGCATCCTATTTTCGCAAATTCGTACCCGGATTCTCTCAAGTCATAAAGCCGATGTATTCCCTAACATCAGGAAGGGAAAGTTTTGCGTGGACTACTGAGTTGGAAAGCATTCGCAAGAAAATTGTGACTATTCTTACAAACGAACCAGTTCTGGTAATATTCGACCCGCAATACCCTATAGAATTACACACCGACGCTAGCTCAATCGGATTTGGTGCCATGCTTTTACATCGAATTAACAATAAGCTTCACGTTGTAGAATATTTTAGTAAAACAACTTCGCCAGCCGAGTCTAGGTACCACTCTTATGAGCTTGAAACTCTGGCAGTATATGCATCCGTTAAACATTTCCGTCACTACTTGCTTGGCAGAGAATTTGTGGTTTATACAGATTGTAACTCGTTAAAGGCATCGCGAACCAAAATAGACTTAACTCCAAGAGTTCATCGCTGGTGGTCTTATTTACAATCTTTCAAGTTTGACATACAGTACAGAGAAGGCAAACGTATGGCACATGTCGACTTTTTATCTAGAAACCCAGTTACTCAGAAACAATTAATTTTGAAAAAAATTCCCGAGAAGCGAATAAACATAGCAGAAATCTCAAATAATTGGTTGTTTGCCGAACAGCAATTGGACCCGGATATTGCTGCCCTTGTCAGTAAACTGAATTCAAATGACGTACTAGATGAAGTAACTAAAACATATGATTTGAGAAAAGGGAAAAAATGGTAAGACACGATGCTTGCCAGTTGTGCCCCGAAATTTCAGATGGTCAGTAGTTAACCAGGTACATGAGTCAATCATGCACCTTGGTTGGCAAAAACACTTGACAAAGTTTACCAATTTTACTGGTTTGAGAAAATGAACAAATATGTCCGTAAATTTGTTGACAATTGTATAACCTGCAGGACAGCAAAGTCACATTCCGGCAAAGTTCAAGCAGAATTACATCCTATACCAAAGGTTAGCATCCCTTGGCACACTGTCCATATGGACATTACTGGCAAATTAAGTGGTAAAAGTGATTTAAAGGAATATATCATTATTCAAATTGACAGCTTCACAAAATTCGTACATCTTTACCACACTCTCAAAATAGATACGGAGAGTTGTATCAGAGCCATAAATTCTTCAACTTCCTTGTTTGGTGCACCAACACGCATTATAGCTGATCAGGGTAGATGTTTTTCTAGCGCGCAGTTTGCAGAATTTTGCTGTTCAAAAACCATAAAACTTCATTTAATCGCGACTGGGGCAAGTCGTGCTAATGGACAAGTTGAGCGCGTTATGAGCACGCTCAAGAATCTATTAACTACAGTCGAATTAAGCCAAAGGTCCTGGCAAGATGCTCTCGGCGAGGTGCAGCTAGCTTTAAACTGCACAACAAATCGGGCAACTGAGACCAGTCCCTTAGAAATGTTAATAGGGAAAGAAGGTCGACCTCTTGGATTAGTTCCTCCATTGGACACAGAATTGGAAGTAGACTTAGACTCCACACGGGCTCGAGCAAGTAGCAGTATGAAATCTTTAGGCTTTTACAACAAAAATCGATTTGATAAGTCCAAGGCCGCCGTTGTAAGACACAGTGTCGGTGACGATGTCCTTCTCAAGAACGAGGAGAGACACCATACAAAACTAGACCCAAAATTCAAGGGTCCATTTTTGGTAGTTACAGTCCTAGACGGTGACAGATACATGTTAAAGTCGTTATCGAGTAAACGATTATGTAAATACTGTCACGAGGACACAAGAAAACTTCCAGAGGGAAATGTGCCCCATGAGCAGGACATTGATGATGGACATGACATGAAGATCCAGGCCCGTCAAATGGTCTGATAGAAGCTGAGAGTGAACCGTCCAAGTGAGACGATGGTGAGCCGTCGAAGTGAGACGAAGGTTATCCGTCCAAGTGAGACGATGATTGTTTCTTTTTGAATTAAATTTGGAATTTTAGTTAAAGAAAATGTAAAATCGACAATTTGGCAAAATATTATGTAATGAAAACAAGCATCATCTTTTATTTTTGTAACCTGCATAGGTGAAGTTATTGAATTGAATTGAAAGAAATATGTTTTCAAATGTTTTAATTAAGAATAAATGTTAAAAGTTTGTACGAAGATATGTTGAACTGAATATTTCATCAGATAGTTATCCGTCTAAAAGAGACGATTAATTAAGTTTGAAATCTATTACAAAGACAATTTTGAAGTTAATGTTTGGCATATTACACGAGGACGTGTCAAGGTCAGGATGGCCGTGTCGAAGCAAACTATGTTGCTGCATGCTGTATGTGATTGTTCCTGCGTATTGCACGTACGCGCTGTGTGTGTATTGCTGTGTATAAGAATTCTGGTTATTACCAGAATTCCTAATTTCATCATACTAAGAAATATTGCATCAGCCGCTAATTGCGCTCTGATTGGTCCTTTGCATTTTGTCGCTTTAAGAAGTTCCGTTATAGCGCGACGACAGCGCTACAACGCTGTCGTCAAGTGTGGTTCGGTGCGAGGCAGAGAAACGAAAAGGCAGTTAGTTCAATTTTGGATCGTGAAGCCTGCGCATCGAAACTCGCTGCGCTATTAGTTAAAGCCATGGAGAAGAATAACGACGCTCCGACATATATATACATACATATGTATATATGCTACGCTCTCCCATTCTGTCGCTGCTCTCAGCGGCAGAACTCTTTTATATATACATTATGTATTTAGGCTAAGCTTATTAAAAAATCAAAAATAAAGAATCATTCACAAACCAAAGACAAAAGCGAGCGAAAGCTCAAGTGTTTTTATCAAACCAATCGCTGAAGTAACTACAGTGTAAAGACTCACGGGAATGGGCTTGCGGGATATTTCAGCGCCAGGGTCTGGGCATTTGAGCTAGGCCATCGGCAGAAGGAATGAGGCCGATCCTCGCGCACTGGCCAGCGACTCTGCTGTATTTAGAACTGTGCGCGAATGAGGAGTGTGCCATACCGTCAGCCCGATGCCAGCGTGGCGACACCCCAGAGCCAGCTCACGAACGTTGTCTGGTGCACCGAAATTTCCCGCGGAGCCCGGTATACTCATTAGTGGGTACCCGAGGGTGAGAGGAGTCATTCGCCAGGGTCCTAAGCTGGCAAATCTCGCCCAGACGTTACATCTCAAAATTTGAGGCGCCGCCACTGCAGCCAATACATGGCCACAATACAGCCGGGTGACTGGCGGCGCGTGGAAAGGAAATAAGAGTCATCTACTGCAGCGTCGGACGGAGCAGGGCCAAAGGGGCAAAGAGGAGCAGAACGGTTGGAGTGGCGCCAAATTTAAAATTTCGATCGAAAGAGGGGAGTGTGAGGAACATTGTATGCAGGCACGTCTCAACCCGTATAATTGCATGTATTTGCTGTGCATTTATATGGGTCGGCGTGCAGGCATATAAATGTCAAAGGCGAGCGATGGGAGCGATTTACTCGCGTCGCACTCTCTTCGTTGATCGTGCACCGCTAGCCGAAGTGCCGTTCGTAGCCACATGAAAGTAGCTATTACTTTCACTCGCAGGCATATAACGGTGCTTCGGCCAATAAGAGGCTGCCACGGGATCACGCGTTTTTGGCGTCGCACCAAATCAGGCGATAAAAAGGCGCCCACGCCTCGGCACTTGGTCAGTCGATTCCAATTAAAAGTGAAAGTGCCGAGTGTCAACGGGAGGGAAAGTGTAAAGTGTAACGAAGGGCAACGAAGGACAACGAGGGACATTAAGAACACAAAGGACATCGTGGGACTTCTACAAGGATATTCAGAGGAATATCCTGGACGCATACCAAACCGTTTTCTTGAGGAGAGGTACGGCCGGCAGCTGGTGCTAGAGCAGCATAACCTGAACAGGAGTTTGATGTTAGTGAAAGCAGCCGTGCGGAAGAACGTAAGCCTTCTGAGACGCGGTAAAGAGTGCCAGCATTCAAGCATGTTTACATCCGTCTCTTAAATAAAACTAGTTTTGACCAATTGGTCAATGTAAAGAAATTAACTTATGAAAAACTTTCAAATTACATTAGAACCAAAACAGTACTTGACAAATTAAAAAAAAAGTTTTCCACCAAAATTTAAAGTACAGTTAATAAAGCTGTGTACCAAGTACAGCGATGTATTCGGACTGGAATCCGAATCCATAACAACTAATAACTTCTATAAGCAAACTCTAAGACTAAAGGATGATAAACAAATTTACATAAAAAACAAGTAAGAACGTTACATGTACCATTATATTTTTTAAAATAACCTTAAGTCCCCTCTGTCGCCGTTCAAATTAGCTTCCGATTAAAAATTTTCATCGGAGGTGGCCAAACAGTTTCAATTAGGATCGAAGCTTAGAACCCTTACCTTAGCAAAAACACGCACCTAATTCGAGAGAGATGGCATCTCTCAAAATGAGAGAGGTGGCAGCTCTCAAAATGAGACAGGTGGCAACTCAGAAAATGTGATATAAGTTCGTTGGCGAGCGTAGAGGTGTGGGCTCGAGCCCCTGTGCGGTCATGTTAATATTTTTGTTTTATTTTCAGTATTTAGTTATTTTGTATTAATAAAATATTCTTTTAAAACATATATATAATATGACAAATCAAAAGACAAGGTCAAAGGTCACAAAGTCGTTATATGGCGCGTTATTGGCTCAGAAGCTGCAGATGTTTTAGTTTTAATTTGCCACGCCCCCAGTGGCCGTAGACAAATAATTTTTGGCATGTGCATAGAGTGGGCGTTTAGGAATATAACTGTAAAGTTTGGATTCTTACATTCGAAAAATGCGAAAATGACAGGGTATTTTTCTGTATGTCACGCCCCTTTTGGGGCGTAACAATAATTTTTGGGGAATCGATAGAGGAGGCCCCCAGTAACTTAGCATAAAATTTTGAAGCTTCTAGCACTAAAACTGTGGGAGATATAAGCTGATATTTGTTTCCACGCCCCCTGAGGGCGTGGATATATTCGCCATAGCTTAACGATTGTGGGATGTTAACCCGAGTATATATATCAAGTCTCAAACCTCTAGCATCAATAGTGCTCAAAATATAACGAAACTAGTAAAATCACTATATATTCAGAATTGATTTACCACGCCCATAGTAGGCGTGGCCATAAAATTTTTTGGAGATCCTTATAGGATCGTAACAGTAACTTACGTGTCAAATTTGGGCGTTCTAGCTTTAAAACTGTAGAAGATACAGTTTGACCCGATTTGCGTGTAAATGGTTTGCGTACATACGGATAGACTGACAGACGGACAGACGGACGGACAGCATGACGGACATTGCACAAAACCAATAGACTTTTTACACTTCGTTAAAAAAGTCTAATTACAGAAGCGCGCATAGCCACGTAGACGAAATTCAAAAACAAGTAGGAAAATTAATAAATGATAAAGTCGTAAAACCGTCTGTATCAGAATACAATAGCCCATTCTTGCTAGTCCCAAAGAAATCGTTACCAAATTCGGAAGAAAAGACGGCGATTATTGATTGACTATCGTCAAATCGACAAAAAACTACTATCCGATAAGTTTCCGCTTCCTAGAATCGATGACATTCTAGACCAATTGGGTCGACCTAAATACTCTTCTTGCCTAATGTCAGGTTTTCACCAAATATATCTGGAAAAAAGTTCAAGAAACAACATCTTTCAACGAGCAATGGCTCATATCGCTTGACGCGATTACCATTTGGCCTTAAAATAGCACCAAATTCATTTCAGAGAATGAAGACAATAGCATTCTCAGGCCTAGAACCTTCACAAGCATTCCTTTACATGAATGACTTAATGGTGATTGGTTGCTCCGAAAACCACATGATTAAAAACTTAACTGATGTTTTTAATGTATGTAGGAAATACAACCTAAGTTGCATCCAGAAAAATGTTTATTTTTCTAGGTCACAAATGCACCGACAAAGGACAGATGACAAGAAATTTGACGCCATAAAAAATTATCCTGTCCCTCATGATGTGGACAGCGCAAGGCGATTCGTAGCATTTTGTAATTACTATCGTCGATTTATAAAAAAAAAACTTTGCCGATTATTCACGGTACATACGATTATGTAAAAAGAATGTTCCTTTTGAACATTCCTTTTGTTTCCTTTTATCATCTTAAAGAACAGCTTAAGAATTTTGCATAATAACAGATGCTAGTAAACATGCTTGCGGAGCGGTTATAACTCAGAGCCATAACCAAATTCAACTCCAAATAGCTTATGCATCTCGTTTATTTACAAAAGGGGAAAGCAATAAAAGCACAACAGAATAAGAGCGGCAATTCATTGGGCAATTACCCACTTTAGACCATATATTAATGGAAAACATTTTACAATCAAAACAGATCACAGACCATTGACATACCTTTTTTCTACGACAAATCCCAGCTCCAAACTAACTCGCATGCGGCTAGAACTTGAAGAATATGACTTCACAGTAGAATACCTAAAGGGGAAAGATAATTTTGTTGCAGACGCACTTTCGCGGATTACTATAACAGAACTCAAAGACAATCAAAATAAAGTCCTGAAAGTCACTACAAGGCGACAAAGTAGACAAGAAAAAATCTGTACAGTTGAAAATAAAGAACTTTTGCCAAGGCAAAGTCATCAAATAGTATGTAAGCCCAACGTACACGAAGTCATTGCAAATGATGAAGTACGGAAAGTAGTGACCTTGCGTATAACAGAATCTAATTGTTAATTTAAACATGGAAATAAAGTAATTGCAAGAATTGAAGTTAGCGATTTATATACTAATGTAATTCTCGACTTAAGTCATTTCTTCCAAAGGCTCGAAAGAGAGGCCGGTATATTAAAAATCAGTTAACTCAGGGTGGCACCGAGCGAAAAGGTCTTTGAATCAGTTTCAATAGATTCTTTTAAACATGGGCAATAAAATGTTAAAATCATTACGAGTAGCGCAACTCCAGCCTATGAGCCAAGTAAAATATGAAAATGAGATACTTGAAATAATGTCTACCTACCATAATGATGCAATTCAAGAAGGCCATAGTGGCATAACAAGAACGCTAGCAAAGATCAAAAGACACTACTACAGGAAAAATATGACACGACACGTAGCTGTCAAAAATGCCAGATGTCTAAAACAACAAGACATACAAAAACTCCTATGACTCTTATCGAAACACCAGTAAACGCTTTTGACATAGTAATAGTGGATACAATTGGTCCGCTACCAAAATCGGAACATGGCAATGAATACATAGTCACATTAATATGTGACCTTACAAAATATTTAGTAGCCATTCCAATCAAAAGCAAAAGCGCAAACAATGTCGCTAAACAAATTTTTGAAAATTTCATTTCGGACATGGGAACAGAATATAAAAACCAGATCTTAACAGATTTATGCAAGTACATGAAGATCAAGAATCTCACCTCTCCTGCATATCATCACCAAACATTGGGGACAATAGAACGAAGTCATCGAACGTTTAATGAATACATTCGTTCATACATCTCTGCAGATAAATCCGATTGGGACGTTTGGATTCAATATTTCACTTATTGTTTCAACACGACACCATCAGCAACGCTGGAGTATTGTCCATACGAACTCGTATTTGGCAGATTACCAAAAAAGTTAAAAGATTTTAATAAAATTAATAGAATGGATCCTATTTAAAATTTATGATTAAAAATAGCCTCTAAAAGAGCTAGAGTTATGTTAGAAAAGGCAAAGGCTTATAGGAAATCATTGTATGACAAAAACACTAATAATTTTGAATTACATGTAGGAGATAAGGTACTTTTAAGAAGCGAAACAGGGCGTAAATTAGACCCAGTATATTTAGCACCGTATATAGTAGAGAAAATAGATGATAATGACATTTTTATTAAAGATAGTAAAAATAAGAGACAAAAGTGCATAAGGATAGATTAAAAATATATATTCAATGAAGCGTTTCATGAAAGAAAAAAAAAAAACCAGGCCAGATCAACATAAAAACAAAAAAAAAAACAAGTAAGAAAACTCTAGTCGAGACCGCTCGACTAGGGGTTACCCTGAACCCTGCGAAGAACCGCAATTCCAAGCAATCTCCGTTTCTTTAATATACATAAGAATATACAAATATGTTCATTACAAGTCAAACATACACATACACACACACGCACAGGCGCACGCACACACACACGCCAGTCGGTGCGTCAGCTGTTCTTTGGCTGCTTTGCATGGCAATGCTATGGGAAATTAAATGTTTAATAACTTTTTTTCTAGAGTAACGATTTTGATCAAACTTGTTGGGCGTCATCATGTCATCCATATGTATGTATGTGCCAAAGCACAAGTCTCTAGTATTTGATATACGGGAGTTACAAATTTGAGGCGAAGGGGGCGTGGCACTCAAAATTTAACAAAAACCGAAATTGCGTAAGGCTTACATAACACTAAATGAAGACTCCAGCTAGAAATATGAATTAAATAGAATTTTATAACTAAATGAAGATATCGGTTTTTAATCGATAACATTAAAACGATAGTTGTTATCGTTTTTTTAAACAAACTTGATCTGCGCACGCTATACGAGGATCTACATAAAAAATTTCAAGTCTCTAGCTCTTATAGGTTCTGAGATCGACGCGTTCACACATACGGACGGACGGACGGACGGACGGACGGACGGACGGACGGACGGACGGACGGACAGACGGACAGGGCTAAATCGACTCGGCTTCTCTCCCTGATCAAGAATATATATACTTTATGGGGTCTGCCACGCCTCCTTCTGCCTGTTACATACATTTCAACAAAAACATTATACCCTGTTTTCCCATTTTCAATGGGTTCAGGGTATAAAATTGGAATCAATAAAGAAAACTATAATTGTTCTATGAAAATTAAACGAAAGATAAAGCCAAATAAAGTTATCAACGAAAAAAAAATAATTTACAATAACGGAGATAATAATAAAGATTAACTAAGTACACATTGTGAGGAACATTATATGCAGGCCCGTCTCAACCTGTATAATTGCATGTATTTGCTGTGCATTTATATGGGTGGGCGTGCAGGTATATAAATGTTCCACACAGCGACGCAAGTGCGGTATGAGCGACCCTCGTGACTGGAAAGGGTCAAAGGCGAGCGATGGGACGTCTCGCTCGCTCTTACCGATTCAGCAATTTACTCGCGTCGCACTCTCTGCGTTGATCGTGCACCGCTAGCCGAAGTGTCGTTCGTAGCCGCGAGAAAGTAGCTATTACTTTAACACGCAGCCAATGAGCGGCTGCCACGCGATCACGCGTATTTGGCGTCGTACCAAATCAGGGAATGTTGCCGTTAAGGCAGACCCGAAGAGGAGACAGGACCCGCTAGAGAGAGCCAATGCAGGCCCCGCTCCAGAGTCGAAGCAGGGCCTGCGGCGCTGCTATAAAAAGGTGCCCACGGCTCGGCACTGGGTCAGTCGATTCCAGTTAAAAGTGAAAGTGCCGAGTGTTAACGGGAGTGAAAGTGTAAAGTGCAACGAAGGACAACGAGGGACATCAAGGACATAAAGGACATCGTGGGATATTCAGAGGAATATCCTGGACGCATACCAAACCGTATCCTTGAGGACAGAGGTACGGCCGGCAGCTGATGCTAGAGCAGCGTAACCTGAACAGGAGTGTGAGGTTAGTGACGCAGTCTAGAGTGCCAGCGAGTAAATCCAGTTGTGGGAGTGCGCGTGGTGATTCAAGCGAACCGCTGGAGAATACAGCGCGTATCCTGGCGTACTCTGGAGTGTTCTGCGACCTCTAGATGGCTCAAAGGCAGACCGCTAGTTAGCCGAAGTGCTCCTCACGTCACCTACGAATCCTTTCGGGCTTAGCCGTGTTCAGCTATAGCCTAAGATCACTTTGCTGTACTACAATAATTATATATCTACGTGAATAAACCATTTTATATACTCAAATCTAAAAAGCAGGACATTTTATGTATCGGCAGGCGCCCAATATATAAATTTGTTGGCACGAACACACAGTCGGCTGAGCGCGGCCCGGCTTACGCTCGGGGCAAACCGAAGGTTCGTTACAACATTCAATATAAAACACAATTGAATGACTACATTAAAAAACAAGTAAGAAAACTCTAGTTGAGACCGCTCGACATGGGTATACCCTGAACCGTTATTCCAAGCATTCTTTGTTTCTTTTATATACACATGCATATGTACGTTCATTACAAGCCAAACTTACACACACACGCACAGGCGCGCACACACACAAACGCCAGTCGGTGCGTCAGCTGTTCTTTGGCTGCTTTGCATGGCAATGCTATGGGAAATTAAATGTTTAATAACTTTTTTTCTAGAGTAACGATTTTGATCAAACTTGTTGGGCGTGATCATGTCATCCATATGTATGCATGTGCCAAAGCACAAGTGTCTAGTGTTTGATATACGGGACTTACAAATTTGAGGTGAAGGGGGCGTGGCACCCAAAATTTAACAAAAAACGAAATTGCATAAGGCTCCCATAACACTAAATGCAAAATTTGAAGACTCTAGCTAGAAAGATGAATTAGATAGAATTTTATAGCTTAATTTAGATTATCGTTTTTAATCGAAAACAATAAAACGATAACAATTATCGAATTTCTGAAACAAACTCTATCTTTTCGTGACATACAGGAACCTACATAAAACATTTCAAGCTTTTGTAGCTTCTGAGAACGCCGCGTTCACACATACGTACAGACAGACGGACAGACGGACAGGGCTAAATCGACTCGGCTTGTCTCCCTGATCAAGAATATATATACTTTATGGGGTCTGCCACGGCCTCCTTCTGCCTGTTACATACATTCACATTTCAACAAAAACATTATACCCTGATTTCCCATTTTCAATGGATTCAGGGTATAACAAGTAAGAACGTTGCTGTCGGACGCAACCGACAGCGAAAGACTATTTCACGTCCCAGCAGCACACAGGGGCATCTATCACTTTATATTTTTTAAAATTTAACCTTAAATCCCCACTGTCGCCGCTCAAATTAGCTGCAGATTAAAACTTTTCATTGGAGGTGGCCAGACAGTTTCAATTAGCATCGAAACTTAGAACCCTTACCTTAGCAAAAACACGCACCTAAATCGAGAGAGGTGGCATCTCTCAAAATAATAGAGGTGGCAACTCTCAAAATGAGAGAGGTGGCAACTCTGAAAATGTGATTTAAGTTCGTTGGCGAGCGTAGAGGTGTGGGCTCGAACCCCGGTGCGGTCATGTTGATATTTTTGTTACATTTTCTTTACTTAGTAATTTTGTATTAATAAAATATTCTTTTCAAACACATATATATATAATTTGGCAAATCAAAAGACAAGGTCAAAGGTCACAAAGTCATTATGTGGCGTGTTATTGCCTCAGAAGCTGCAGATGTTTCAGTTTTGAATTGCCACGCCCCCAGTGGCCGTAGACATATAATTTTTGGCATGTTCATAGAGTGTGCGTTCAAGAATATAACTGTAAAGTTTGGATGCTTACACTCGAAAAATGCGAAAATTACAGGGTATTTTTTGTACGGCATGCCCCTTTTGGGGCGTAACAATAATGTTTGGGGAGTCGATAAAAGAGGCCCCCAGTAACTTAGCATTCAATTTTGAAGCTTCTAGCACTAAAACTGTGGAAGATATAAGCTGATAAAAGTGTCCGCGGGCGATAAAGTTTGGACCGATTGCCACGCTCCAATGGGCGTATACACATAATTTTTGGCGTGCTCATAGAGTGGGCGTTCAGGAATATAAGTGTAAAGTTTGGATGCTTACACTCGAAAAATGCGAAAATTACAGGGTATTTTTTGTTCGGCATGTCCCTTTTGGGGCGTAACAATCATCTTTTGGGAATCGATAGAGGAGGCCCCCAGTAACTTAGCATTCAACTTTGAAGCTTCTAGCACTAAAACTGTGGGAGATATAAGCCGATATTAGTTGCCACGCCCCCTGAGGGCGTAGATATATCCGCCACAGCTTTTCAGTTGTGGGATGTTAATCCGAGTATATATACCAAGTCTCAAGTCTCTAGCATCAATGGTGCTCAAAATAAAACAGAATTAGTAAAATCACTATATTTTCAGAACCGATTTGCCACGCCCCTAGTGGTCGTGGCCATAAATTTGTATAGGCGATCTTTATAGGATCATAACAGTAATCCACGTGCCAAATTTAAACGTTATAGCTTTAAGACTTTATGAGATACAGTTTGACCCGATTTGCCACGCCCCCAATGGGCGTAGATATATCAGCCATAGCCTTTTGATTTTGGGATGTCGACATGAATGTTCAGTTAAAATCCCAACTCTCGAGCCCTTCTAGAAGTAGTGTTTATGGGCTACTGGAAAATTCCTTTTCCGATTTGCCACGCCCCTAGTGGGCGTATCGGGAAAATCTTGACACTTTATCAGACGAGGGTATACACGAGTATATATTTCAAATTTAAAGTCTCTAGCTTCAATAGCGTGGAAATGGTTTGCGTTCATACGGACAGACGGACAAACGGATTTTGCACAAAACCAATATACTATATCACTACGTGAAATAGTATAAAAAAAAGAGAAAGAGGCCTGATCAACCGATAAAAAAATATATTTTTATATTCCATTTATTTCTCTTTCATATTATTTTTTTTTACCCAACATATACAAATTATATTTTCTAATTTCATAAAACCACAGACATAACAATTAAATTAACAAAAAAAATTATATTAATTAAAATTAAATGAAACTAAAATTAAAAATTCAGAATTAAACAAAAAATTTTAATTAACTAACAATACTAAAAAAAAAAACAAATATTTCATACATATTATACTTAAATAACTTCATAATATTACATTATTTTTTTAAAAAAGGGAGGTGTAGCATGTTGGACGTTAAATAAGCATATGCCCATCGTATTGTAGTTCATACAATATCTGATGTCATATGCTCAACTAAAAGTATTGCACTCATATACACAGTGGCACTCTGTCGGTGTATCTACGTAACGCATCCGCACATTAGCCGCCATGATCCGGATATATGTGGACGGACCTGCAGCGTGAGATCTGCAGCATAAGCATTTATGCCTTTATGTACATTCCGTCTGTATATACACACATATCTATATGTGTGTGAGCGAAAGCTCTAGTGTTTTGTTGACATAAAGAATAAAGCAACTACACACGTCACAAACTGTATGTATTTGCTTTGCATTTATATGGGTGGGCGTGCAGGCATATAAATGTTCCACACAGCGACGCAAGTGCGGTATGAGCGACCCTCTCAAAGGCGAGCGATGGGACGTCTCGCTCGCTCTTACCGATTCAGCAATTTACTCGCGTCGCACTCTCTGCGTTGATCGTGCACCGCTAGCCGAAGTGTCGTTCGTAGCCGCGAGAAAGTAGCTATTACTTTAACACGCAGCCAATGAGCGGCTGCCACGCGATCACGCGTATTTGGCGTCGTACCAAATCAGGGAATGTTGCCGTTAAGGCAGACCCGAAGAGGAGACAGGCCCCTCTACAGAAAGCCAAGGCAGGCCTCGCTCAAGAGCCGAAGCAGGGCCTGCGGCGCTGCTATAAAAAGGCGCCCACTCGGCACTTGGTCAGTCGACTCCAGTGAAAAGTGAAAGTGCCGAGTGTCAACGGGAGTGAAAGTGTAAAGTGCAACGAAGGATAACGAGGGACATCAAGAACACAAAGGACATCGTGGGACTTCTACAAGGATATTCCTGGACGCATACCAAATCGTTTTCTTGAGGACAGAGGTGCGGCCGGCAGCTGGTGCTAGAGCAGCATAACATGAACAGGAGTTTGAGGCTCAAAGGCTAATCGGTTGCTAACCGAAGTGCTTCTCACGGCAGAACTACGATCCTGTAGAAAACAGTGTGCGCTAGCTCAGCCAGCTCTAAGGTGTGCTCCGAAAGCGTGACAAAGAGTGGCGTGCCCTACAACCAGGAGTAAAAGGTACGTGAGAGTAGTCGTGATAGTCCAAGCGAACCGCGAGAGAGCACACTGCGGATCCTGGCGTACCCTGGAATGCTCTGCCACCTCTAGATGGCTCAGAGGCTGATTTTTCTGTGAGGATCGCCGACACCTCACCGCCTCAATGAGACCCAGCAAGGACCCTAAATGAGGATGCGAGAGCCGAGTTTGGCGGGGCTCGAGTATGCAAAGGTGGCCAAACAGGTGCGCGATTCCGATTCGATGGCACATCGAAGCCTCTGGAATTTCTGTAGCAGGTGGAGTGGTCGGCCGACACGTATGAACCTGGCGATCCCGAGGGCGATGCCGGAGCTGCTCAAAGGCATGGCTCTGAAATGGTACGTGGCCAATAATCGACACTGGACGTCTTGGGAAGCATTCGTGAGCAGCTTCCAGGGATTATTCTTGCCGAGAGACTACCTGGAGAACATTGAGGAAGTTTTGAGGCGGAAGCAGATGCTACGTGAGGCGTTCAAGTTATATATGGTGGAGATGCAGACCCTGATGCGGCCACTACGCTATGCGGCGGATCGGCAGATGAAGCTGATATATAATGGCAGCTTGCCGGATCTGCGCGCCTATGCTCGACCTTACCAGTTCCGGAGCCTGACGTAGCTGATGATGCTGGCGGAGGAGTTCGAGGACTTTGAGAAGGGTCGATAAAAGCTGAGGCAGCAACACAGGCAGATCAACCCCATATTGATGGCCATGGGCGACATTGACAGCGAAGATGAGTCCGTCTACCACCGCAGCATGGCCGCCGCAGAAACGTGTCCACGGCCAGCACCAAGAACTGGTGTGGCAGGACCAAGGAACTCACTTAGTAACGTTTGAAAGCCATAGTTATGCAGCCTGGAACTGTGATCCGGTGCCATGATCCTGTGCTAAGTATCCCACTGTTGCATAGAATATACAATGAAAACCTGCATTTCATTAGGGTAGCGACATACTCTGCCTCTGTCTTTAGATTTAGTTTGGTTTTTAACAAGAACGAGTAACACGTCTTTGATCATATAACTCCGGCTGTCCTGACAAAAGGGCTTGGTGTATATAACACATGAAACAACAACAAGTCGTGGATCTTCAACACCCAGCTTGCCGACAACGAAGTCTTTTTGATACTGATTTAATTTCACTTCAAACTTAACCTAGTGGGCAGAGAGCTAGCACCGAGACCCGAACATCTAGCGAGAGCACTCCATCCCGCTCTCGTCGCTCTCGTGCTGCTCTTTACAGTGCCCTAATTAATTTCATGCACCTTACAGCCTAAACTCCATTATGCCCAGTCAAATGACTGAACATCGGCCGCGTTGAAAGGCCGCAGGGCTTCAACTTCACTTAATACTTAAACTAAACTATGTAATAGGCAAGGGTGCAATGCGATGAATTGGGCGTTTATATGTACCCGATTTGGTCTTTATGACCACCACTCGCACCCTACCATCTCCGCCGGGTATCGCTTCGGTCACCACGCCGAGCATCCACTGCTGAGGCGGAGCGTTGTCCTCTCCCACGAGGACGACTGTGCCGACTTCCACGTTCCTCGACTCTCGCGTCCACTTGCTCCTCTGCTGCAGACTGAGCAGGTAGTCCCTGGACCAGTCTGTCCAGAATCGCTGCTTGATTCTTGATGTCAGCTGCCATCTTTTTAAGTATGGCAGCCTGACATCGTCGATTGGCTGCGTTGATGCGAGTGGCAGCGGCACGAGCGTTGCGCCGACCAGCAAATGAGCTGGAGTGAGCACCTCGCCGTCGTTTGGATTGCTGCTGGGAGCGATGATCGGCCGCGAATTGAGGATGGCCTCCACCTCGACGAGCACCGTTGCCAACTCGTCCTGGCGCAGCACTGCGCTGCCAATTGCCTTGAGCAACAGGCCTTTCGCCGACTTCACCGCTGCTTCCCACAGGCCGCCGAAATGCGGCGCTCGTGGGGGAATGAAAACAAACTCCATTCCCCGTTCCGCAGCATATGTTTGAATCGCAGCTGAATTGGCGCTGAAATTGGCCGCAAAGTCTGCCAGCGTGCGAGCCGCACCCACGAAATTGGTGGCATTGTCGCAGTACAGCTTCCTGACAAGGCCACGTCGACCAATAAACCTAGATAAACACATCAGAAAAGTGGTAGAGGTTAGATCGGTTACAAGCTCTATATGTACAGCCTTAGAAGTGAAGCAGACGAATATGGCAATATACATCTTAACGGGCGCTTTGCCCCGAATCCTCAACGAAACTAAAATTGGACCACAAAAGTCCACTCCGCTGATCTCAAAGGGTCTGTTCGCGTGTAAACGATCAGCGGGAAGGTTGCCCATTATTTGCGACAAAAGCTTCGGCTTATATCGAAAGCAATGCACGCATTTTCTCACCACTGCACTGCATACCTCTCGAGCATTGATCACCCAGATCTGTTGCCGAAGTAATCCCATCAGGACCATTGGATTGGCATGACAGTGCGTGTGATGCAAGTGCTCTAAATAGAGTGTGACAAATCGACACTTTTTAGGCAGCAGCAAGGGGAACTTGGCATTATGCGCTAATGGCGCTTTCATCAAACGACCTCCTACCCGCAACAACCACAAGACACGCTTGCCATGTTGGTGAGAATGCAGGAATGGTGCCAGTTTCTGAAGAGCCGGTTGCAAAACTGTGGACTTTTTTAATTTTTCAATTTCTTGAGCGAATTCTGTATGCTGAATCACAGATACTGCTGCAAGAAAGGCGAAACTTAATTCAGAAGCTGAAGGAATCAAAGATACATGTTTCTCGCTCCTTCCATTGATGAAGCGGAACATGTAAGCTATTATGCGGATCAGCCTTGGAAATGAAGACATAGCTTCTATTAATGGCGTGATGGAATTCACGATCTCCTCAACCGCAACCGTAGTAAAGGCAGCTCTACGCCTCTCTAACGACTCCAATTCCTTCGACAGCTTAATATGTGGGTTTGCTGGCCACAATTCTTCTGAATGTTGTAAAAATGTCGGTCCGCCAAACCAGATTGAAGATCGAAGTTCTTCAACTGAACATCCCCGAGACACTATGTCCGCCGGGTTGTCTTTGGTTGGGACATGACGCCAGGAGACATTGGCTGTCAACTCCTGAATGGTTGCTACTCGATTGGCAACAAATGTGTTCAAATTGGATGAGTGCATTTGCAGCCAATGAAGAACAACTTCGGAGTCTGACCAAAAAACAACTTTGTCTAATGGACAGTCGAGTAAGTTCTTTACCGCGTCCCACACGGTAGCTAATAACTCCGCAGCACACAGTTCAAGCCGCGGCACTGATTTCGTTTTCAGTGGGGCTACTTTGGACTTGGCGGTTAGTAACCTGATAGTGATACCCTCAACTGTTTGCACTCGTACGTATAGACAACAGCCGTAGGCTCTTGTTGACGCATCAGCAAAGCCATGGACTTGACAGCCTCTGGTTTTAAGCGTGCCTACGTAACGAGGTATGCACAAAGCATTTAATTCTGAAAAACAGTTGGTCACTGCTTCCAACTCTTGTATCATTTTGGCAGGTAGTTGGTCATCCCATCCAAGCTTATTCAACCACATTTCCTGTATCAGGACCTTTGCACGAGTTACAATCGGACTTAGCAAACCTAAGGGATCGTATAATCGTGCCACAAACGATAGAACGGACCGCTTGGTAGGATTCGAATCTCTTGTAGATTCCATTGTATATCTGAACACGTCAGCCTTCGGATTCCAAATTAATCCCAAGGTCTTTGTGTCTTCGTGATGACCAATGACAATGTTGTCCTCTGCTGATTGAGCTGCAAGTTTCTTACAGTTGGACGACCATTTTGTAAGATGGAAGCCAAACCCTTGAAGAATTGCGATTAAATCGCGATGCAACAAGCATAACTCCTCAGCGCTGTCTGATCCTGTCAACAAATCATCGACATAAAAGTCGTGAGTTAAGGACCGAGCTGCAGCTGGGTGAGTGGAAGCATGTAATTCGCTCAGATACTTTAGGCATCGAACTGCCAAAAATGGCGCAGCAGCTGTCCCATACGTTACTGTATTTAAGCGAAAAATTTGTAACGGGTCAGTGAGCTTTTCTCTCCACACAACAAGTTGAAAGTTGCGCTGGGACTCGTCTAATTCGATTTGACGGTACATTTTTGCTATGTCTGCGGTTGCAGCCCAAGGGCGAAGTCGAAAACGTAGCAACGTTTCCCATAACTGAGGCTGAATGGTTGGACCCACCATGAGTAGATCATTCAGCGACAACTGAGAAGACGATTTGCTAGAGGCATCGAACACTACCCGGAGCTTCGTTGACGAGCTGTGCGGTCTTAGCACGCATTGGTACGGAATGAAGTAATGCGGCTCTCTCGGAATCTGATTATCTGTCGGACTCATATGACCCAAGGCCAAGTACTCCTTCATGAAGTCAATGTACATGGGCCGAATGTCATCTTCTTTGCACATTCTTCTCTCCAGAGCCATGAACCGTCGTCTGGCTATGTCATATGACATACCTAGACTGTGCGGACTAGATTTAAATGGCAACGACACTCTGAGCCGACCCGAGGTGGTTTGGCGAATAGTCTCTATAAAGGACTTCTCGCACAGCTGTTGTTCTGGGGTATACAAATTTGAATTAATTGTATTAGGTTTGTCTTCTAACTCCCAGAACTTTCGAACGATCGAGTCTACATAGATCTCGTCCTTCACAACGCTCATTAAAGTTGAGGAACGGGCGGCTATTTCCTTCGTTCGACAACGACCAGACACTATCCAACCAAAGGCTGTAAGTTGGAGTGTTGGACTGTTGCTGGTTCCCTTTATTCGGCCTTCTCTTGATACATCAAAAAAGATATCGGCGCCGAGAAGCATGTCAATGCGTTGTGGCTTGTAGAACTGAGGATCAGCTAACTGCACGCTATCAGGCACAGTGATCTTCTCAGTAAGTTTCTCAGGTTGATACGACGATATGGACCGGAGGATACCAAAATCAGTCATGATTTGTGTGTCGTCTGTTCGTGAGGCTATCGATGTCTGAACACTGTGACTAACGATTGACTGACAGTTAGCAATACCCAATAAGTGAATACCCCTTTTTTGCCTCTTCAATTGTAGCTGCTTAGCTAACTCCTCAGTGATGAAGTTCACCTGAGAGCCGGAGTCTAAGAGGGCTCTAGCTAACTGATATGATCCTGATTGATCTTTTACTCTGACGACAGCAGTTGCCAGGAGAACTTGGTCAGAGGCGCTACTTGCGTGGTTCACAGCCGAAAACTGTGTCGCAATGGGCCTCGGAGCTACTGGGATAGCCGTTGAGGCAGCCTGAGGAGTCTCCGAAGTGTATCTGTGTAGCATTGAATGATGGGGCTTAGAACAAACCCGACAGTGAGCTGATTTACACGCGGCTACCGAATGTCCTATTCGCAAGCAGTTTATACAAAGGGGAAAACTCTTTGCGAATTTAAATCGATTCTGGCAGGGTATTGCTGCGAATGATGAACAAGACTGGACATAGTGATCGTCAGATTTGCAAAAAACACACTTATTGACTTGGAGCTGACTGGGAAGAGCAACGGCTAATGATGTTTTTCCACCTCTTTTTACACTGTCATGCAGTGTCTTACGACCTACGCCGCATGCAGAAGAGACTTCTTCAGCAGTCAAATGCTGATAGCGTCTATTTAATGCAACTTCACAATCATTCCACAATGGAAGTTTGTTGTAGTCCCAGTTCTCTTCCCATCTTGAGCGTGTGCCAGTGTCTACCTTGCTCATTACTAAATGTATTAACATGGCATTGGAAATCTGTTTATCAGAGCCTAGCGATAACAGCGATTCATAAATTGCACGCACCGAATCAATCATCTTGCGCAAAGATGCTGCTGACGGTGCAGACATACTGGGTAGTTCGAACAGCTTGGAGATGCTGTTGAAGAATATGAGACATTGGTTGTCATACACTGTTTTTAAAGCCTTTAAAGCTTTCGGGTAATTATCATCTGTTACCTGATAAGCCTTAACAGTACCCAGTGCTTCTCGATCTAGGCACGACAACAAATGATTAAACTTCTCTATGTTCGACAGAGTTGGGTCATTGTCAACTAAGTTCTCGAATAGACCTATAAAGTTTTTGTATTCGGAATACTCTCCACTAAATTTTGGTAATTTAATGTGAGGTAGATTTCTAGTATGTGACACGGAGCTAATCATGGTCGAATTGGCATGACTTTCCGGTTTTGGTTGACTGACACTGCCTCGCTTCATTAGTAGGGCCTTGGTTGTGACACACAACTCCTCTAATGATGATCGAGGCACTAAATCTGAATTAATGTCGTCCAGTTCTTGCTGTATTTTAAACGCGTTTTCTATATATCGGTTTAATATTTCTAATCGACATTCGATTTCAAAGGGCTCCACCGATATTGTGAAGTCTTTTAACGATTTGTTGATACGCGTTATATCGTTTGTCACGTTTTTATAAGCATTCAGCAGGCTTTCAATCCGCGCTGATGATGACTCGTCCATAGACCGATTCTTTCCTCGCTTGCCAGTCATGATTCTCAAAATGTTATTCAATTGAAACCAATTTCAAGTAAACCCGAATTATAATGCAAGCTAAGGGATTGCAGAATAATATCCACTGCGTTCGGTCGATGCTTTATGTGTTATACGTTAGCTAGTTGTATATGGGCTGCTACTAACGATTGTAACATATGCCTGTAAGTTATTCAGCTAATACAACCCCCACGGTTTGATCGTGAGTGTCGAACCTGCACTCATACACGTTCGATGCGCACAACGAGTCACGCAAGTTGGGGCACAGATGCAAGGCCGAACTTCACAACAGCGGACAACAAGAGCTGGTGAGTGCCGAGCATGCACTCATACAAGTTTGATGCGCACAACGAGAGCGCAACGGGGAGCGCAAATGCACAGCCGAACTTCACAACAGCGGACAACAAGAGCTGGTGAGTGCTGAGCATGCACTCATACAAGTTTGAAGCGCACAACGAGAGCGCAACGGGGAGTGCAACGACGACGAAGAGCGGATAGCAACAACAATGTATCAGCGCTCTATCTTCGCAAGCGAGAGCGCACACAACAACGATTGTGCGACCAATAATAGGCAACTAGCGAAGAGTTTAAGAGATCGATTTGAGCGGCAAAGCTGTGTGAAACGGTTTTTTAGTTTCTTACTTTACACAGAGGCTGAACTCTCTGGCTCCGTTTTGACTCTATGTTCGTCAAATTCGAGGGCAGACAGAGGTCAATGTCTAATTATTTTGACAATATATGTATATGTATGTACAAATAACCAAATTAAGCAATTAATGAAAGCCATATACACATGTACATAGGTTTACCTGCAGTTAAAATCTGCATGTCTCGAGTGCACTTTATTGAATTTAAATACTCGGTCTATGTACGTATCACTCTATGTACTTCCCTGATTATTAGCGCAATCCATTTAATCCTCCTGTATGTAATCCACCGATGTCACCTGCTGAAGAGTCCACCCGGGGGCGCCAAAAATGTCCTGACAAAAGGGCTTGGTGTATATAACACATGAAACAACAACAAGTCGTGGATCTTCAACACCCAGCTTGCCGACAACGAAGTCTTTTTGATACTGATTTAATTTCACTTCAAACTTAACCTAGTGGGCAGAGAGCTAGCACCGAGACCCGAACATCTAGCGAGAGCACTCCATCCCGCTCTCGTCGCTCTCGTGCTGCTCTTTACAGTGCCCTAATTAATTTCATGCACCTTACAGCCTAAACTCCATTATGCCCAGTCAAATGACTGAACACCGGCCTTTGCCGTCATTCTCATTTATTCAGTCACAAGACTAGTAGGCAGCAAAGGAGACAAAGTTAAGTCTTCTATAATACTGAAGAAGCAATCAGTGATACATTAACGCAGACGGACTCGAATCTTTGAAGATTGAGCTCAAAAAGAAAAAAAACAAGTAAGAACGTTGCTGTCGGACGCAACCGACAGCGAAATACTATTTCACGCCCCAACAGCACACTGGGGAATCTATCACATTACATTTTTAAAAATTTAACCTTAAATCCCCACTGTCGCCGCTCAAATTAGCTGCAGATTAAAACTTTTCATTGGAGGTGTCCAGACAGTTTCAATTTGGATAGAAGCTTAGAACCCTTACCTTAGCAAAAACACGCACCTAATTCGAGAGAGATGGCATCTCTCAAAATGAGAGAGGTGGCAGCTCTCAAAATGAGACAGGTGGCAACTCTAAAAATGTGATATAAGTTCGTTGGCGAGCTTAGAGGTGTGGGATCGACCCCGGTGCGGTCATGTTGATATTGTTATATTTTCTTCATTTAGTTATTTTGTATTAATAAAATATTCTTTTCAAACACATATATATAATTTGGCAAATCAAAAGACAAGGTCAAAGGTCACAAAGTCATTATGTGGCGCGTTATTGGCTCAGAAGCTGCAGATGTTTCAGTTTTGATTTGACACGCCCCCAGTGGCCGTAGACAAATAATTTAAATAATCGGTAGAGGAGGCCCCCAGTAACTTAGCATACAATTTTGAAGCTTTTAGCACTAAAACTGTGGGAGATATAAGCTGATATTAGTTGCCGCGCCCCCTGAGGGCGTAGATATGTTCGCCATAGCTTAACGATTTTGGGATGTTAACCCGAGTATATATATAGGAGTGGCTATAAAAATTTTTGGGTGATCCTTATAGGATCATAACAGTAACCCAAATTTGGGCGTTCTAGCTTTAAAACTGTAGAAGACACAGTTTGATCCGATTTGACACGCTCCAATGGGCGTAGATATATCCGCCATAGCTTTTTGATTTTGGGATGTCGATATGAATGTTCAGTTAAATTTTTAATAATATAATGTGATAGATGCCCCTGTGGGCTGCGGGGACGTGAAATAGTATTTCGCTGTCGGTTGCGTCCGACTGCAACGTTCTTACTTGTTATTTATTTATTTAGAGTTTATTAAATTTTTTGACAAAAAATCGAGTGTCAACTTAAACGCAAATTAACAATTTTGTTTTAAGCCTAAGAACAAACATATTAAGTAATTCAAAATATCACCAACACGATTGGGGTATTTTGTTTCCCAGTCCGGCCGGCTATGCCCCAGTTCACAGCCGTCCATGGTCAGTGATATTATTGAACTAAAGAGAATTGAAAGCAAGGATTTGATTAGAGGAAGAGAGAGTTCAGAGGAAAAAACGTGATAAAATTTATTATAATTCGCAAATAATACATAAAATAACCTGTGCGACGAGTAACCCGATATGCGCAGTAGTAAATGCCTAGTTGTTCTTGAAAGAACCGAGAAATTAAATTTCATTAACAAGAGGGACGAATCAATATTACCTACAATCAGATTATGTAGAAAGGCAATCCCGAGGATTGTTCTACGATATATTAATGAAGGAAGATCAATAAGAAGGAGACGACTAAAATAAGTCGGTAAACGGAGATTAGGGTCCCAGTTTAGATTTCTGAGAGCAAAGAGAAGGAACTATTTTTGAACCGATTCAATACGATCCTGGTACACTTTATGCTGTGGAGACCAGATAATTGAACATTATTCTAGAATAGGTCGTACAGCGAAACATAAAGGAGTTTGGTTACAAAAGGATGATTGAATTCTTTGCCCAAAGGTTAATGAAGCGAAGAGCACTTTTAGCTTCATTTATAATGGTTGAGATATGAGTATTGAAGCGAAGTTTTGTTAAGAAAATTAAATAATTAGCAATGTATGGAGTAGTACGACAGAAGGTCATTGTCAATTTAACAAGGTCATGAACAATTTAAACGCAACCTATTTTCCAAGCACCAAAAATGGAAGGAATTATGATCATATTGTAAGCTGTAACGAACCTTCGGTTTGCCCCGAGTTTAAGCCGGGCCGCACACAGCCGACTGTGAGTTTGTGCCAACAAATATATATGTTGGGCGCCTGCCGATAAATAATAAGTCCTGCTTTTTAGATTTAATAATATAAACAGGATTATTCACGTAGATATATAATTATTGTAGTACAGCAAAGTGATCTTAGGCTATAGCTGAACTCGGCTAAGCCCGCAGGATTCGTAGGTGCCGTGAGGAGCACTTCGACTAACGAGCGGTCAGCCTCTGAGCCGCCTAGAGGTTGCAAAACACTCCAGAGGACGCCAGGATACTCGCTGTGTTCTTTAGCGGTTCGCTGAGAGTATCACAGGCACTCCTACTGCTGGTGGTAGGGAACGCCACTCCTTGTAACGCTATCCGAGCACACCTTAATGCTGGCTGGGCTAGCGCACACTGTTCTCTACAGGATCGTAGCTCTGCCGTGAGGAGCACTCCGACTAGCGACCGATTAGCCTCTGAGCCGTCTAGAGGTTGCAGAGGACTCCAGAGGACTCCAGAGTACGCCTGGATACGCGCTGTATTCTCCAGTGGTTCGCTTGGATCACCACCCGCACTACTACAACTGGATTTACTCGCTGGCACTCTAGACTGCGTCTCAGAAGGATTACGTTCTTCCGCAAGGCTGCCCTCACTAACCTCTCACTCCGCTGGCCGTACCTCTGTCCTCAAGGATACGGTTTGGTATGCGTCCAGGATATTCCTCTGAATATCCTTGTGGAAGTCCCACGATGTTCTTTGTGTCCTTGATGTTCCTCGTTGTCCTTCGTTGTCCTTCGTTGCACTTTACAATTTCGCTCCCGTTGAAACTCGGCACTTTCACTTTTAATTGGAATCGACTGAATTGGAAACAAACCGAAATTTTTGCGTTTTAATTCTGTAAATCATATATGTATACAAGTGCTAACGAACGCTAGATCCTCTACGTTTGTGTTTGGTCTGTCGGAGCGTAAGACCAGCGGGCAAGTTCGAGCCTGCTGCCGCAGCCAAAGTTGATCGGCTCGGTGCAGCAATAGCTGCAATCGCTGAGCGATGGGACATCTCGCTCGCTCTTACAGATTCAGCGATTTACTCGCGTCGTACTCTCTGCGTTGATCGTGCACCGCTAGTCGAAGTGCCGTTCTTAGCCGCGAGAAAGTAGCTATTACCTTCACTCGCAGGCGTATAACGGTGCTTCGGCCAATGAGAGGCTGCCACGCGATCACGCGTATTTCGCGCAAAATCAGGCGATGTTGCCGTTAAGGCAGACCCGAAGAGGAGACAGGCCTCGCTACAGAGAGCCGAGGCAGGCCCCGCTCCAGAGCCGAAGCAGGGCCTGCGGCGCTGCTATAAAAAAGCGCCCACGGCTCGGCACTGGGTGTCAACGGGAGTGAAAGTGTAAAGTGCAACGAAGGACATCAATAACACAAAGGACATCGTGGGACTTCTACAAGGATATTCAGAGGAATATCCTGGACACATACCAAACCGTATCCTTGAGGACAGAGGTACGGCCGGCAGCTGGTGCTTGAGCAGCATAACCTGAATAGGAGTGTGCAACGAAGCGTTGAAATTTTGCTGGCAATGTGGGCGCATCGGTGTAAGGACGATTCCCTGTCGCCAGTCGGGAAGCGGCTGATGCACCCGCCATCCAGGGGCGAGCAAAAGCAGCGTCGCGGCGGCCCCAGGCACTGATAGGCCAACTCGTGGATGAAGACACCCAGATATCAGCGATCGTAGCCATTGGAGGAGGGCAGTATAAGGATACGATCGACACGGAGCCACCAGCAGGTTCGTGAGTGAGAAACTGGTAGGCAGGCTCCGAGGATTTGGTGTGCTGCGCCCCACACGGAGGCGCATCCGGTTGGCGGACGGCAGTTGTTGTCAAGTGGAGGCAGCGTTGGAGTTAGTGATCAGGCTGGGGGCACAGCAGGTCATCCTGCCCCTGCTCATTTTGCCAGGTGTGATCGATGATCTGGTACTGGGCTGGGATTTCTTGGCCAGGATGGGCTGCACGCTCGAATGCTGCGGCTTGAGACTGAGGATCGGGCCCAGAGATGCGCTGCGAGCCAGTGGAAGCAAAGTTGTCGGTGGCAGTCTCCAGTGCGGAGGTGGAGTCCACAAGCCAAATGGAGGCGAATCCAGGATCGGCACACCCACTTCATGAGGATGTGGCGGTGGACGCGTTCCTGAGGCAGGAATTGGCCAAATTCCAGCAGATTAAGGGCACCACTGATATCAACCAGCACCGGATCACGATGCACGACAAGCGGCCAATAAAGCAGCGATACTTCCCGAAGAACCCGAAGATGCAGGCGGAAAACAACAACCAGGTGAATGAGCTCCTGACTAAAGGATGCATAGAGCCCTCGAAGAGCCCAAACAGCGCTCCAATAGTGATGGTGCGGCAGAATGGCAAATGGCGGCTGTGCGTGGACAGCTCAACAGCCGATCTATAAAGGATGCATATCCGCTGCCTCGAGTGCATCATATTATAGACCAGCCTCGAGAGGCTCGCTGCATCACGAGCCTGGACTTGAAGGATGGGTATTGGCAGATACCCATGGAGGAGGCGAGCCACTAACGGCATTTACAGTTCCAGGGAAGGGGCTGTTCCAGTGGAAGGTGATGCCGTTCGGCCTTTATTCAGCACCTGCGGCGTTCCAGAGGGCACTGGATCAAGTCATTGGCCTTGATATGATGCCGCATGCTTTTGCGTATCTTGATGATATCATCGTGGGAGGACCCGCCATGAGCATATGAACAACCTGCGAGAGGCGTTCCGCCGGCTGAGAGCTGCCAATTTGAAGATCAACATCGAAAAGTGCGATTTCTTCAAAAAGGAGCTGAAGTATCTGGGCCACAAGGTGACGGAACATGGCATCCTCTGGCTTCTTGCCTGGGGGGCGGGGCTGAAAGATCGCCCACGAATCTGGGCCGGAAGCGGTACTATTCTGCAACGGAGAAGGAATGCCTAGCGATCGTCTGGGGCATCCGGAAGTTAAGGCCTTACTTGGAAGTCTATCACTTCGTGGTGGTGACCGATCACATGGCGCTGAAGTTGCTCAACTCCATTGAGAGTCCTTCAGGCAGAATCGCCAGATGGGCATTGGAGCTACAATTTGACTTCGAGATTCGGTACAGGTAGGGCAAGCAAAATGCCGATGCTCTGTCGCGGCAGCCTCTGGAGGAAGAAGTTTGCCGCTTGGTCGCAAGCAAAAGTCAATCAGCTGGGACGGGATGTAGCTGGATGGCTAAGCTTCGCCGAGACCTCCACCAAAACGCACAGAAGATGTCATACTACCGGGAAGAGGCCGGGAATGTATACAGGCACATTCCTCATCAAGCTGGCCATGAAGATGTGGCTGCATGGAAGCTATGCGTGCCGAGCGAGCAGCGCAAGCAGGTTCTGGAAGAGAACCACGATGCGGCCACCGCTGGCCACCTGGGAAGCCGAAAACGATTGCTCGAGTGGCAGCAAGATACTACTGGCCCGGTATGTATCGAGACGTGCGATGATAAGTACAGCGCTTCGAGTTATGTCAGCGCTACACGGCCAGTCAACTCCAGGCGGCCGGACAGATGCTGACCCAGATCCTTGAGGAGCCATGGGTGACGGTGTGCGCCGACTTTGTCGGACCGCTACCCAGGTCAAAGCACGGGAACACCATGTTGGTGTTCATCGACAGGTTCTTCAAGTGGTGCCGTTGAGAAGCGCCAATACAGCGGTGCTTCAAAAGGCATTCAGGGAGCGGATCGTGGCCAGATTTGGAGTGCCGAAAGTGCTCATCTCGGATAATGGCATTCAATTCACAAGCCGTGCCTTCAAGGGATTTTTGGATAAGCTGGGAGTACATCATCATTCAACGGCGCCATACACGCCTCAAGAGAATTCCACTGAGAGGGCCAACCGCACTGTCAAGACGATGATCGCTCAATTTGCGGGCAGCGATCAACGTTGTTGGGACGAGGCTCTACCAGAGTTGACACTGGCCGTCAACAGCAGCGTCTCGGCCTCTACAGGGTATTCCGCAACCTTCCTCACTCAAGGGCGTGAGCCAAGGTTGCCTAAGACCTTGTTCGACGCACGGACTGTGGGAACAGGCCAGGCAACACAAGCACACACGGAGAGAGCCACCAAATTGACCGAAGTGTACCAGATTGTAAGGCGAAATCTGGAAAAGGCGGCTTAGGATCAGGCGCGGCACTATAATCTGAGGCGGCGACAGTGGAAACTAGCCATAGGGAACATGGTGCGGGCGAAAGAGCGCCACCTGTCTAATTTAACAAAATTAATAGAATGGATCCTATTTAAAATTTATTATTAACAAGTAAGAAAACTCTAGTCGAGACCGCTCGACTAGGGTATACCCTGAACCCTGCGAAGAAACGCTATTCCGTGCATTCTCCGTTTCTTTTTATAAAACATATGTATATGTATGTTCATTACAAGCAACACATACATACACACATACATAGGCGAACGCACACACTAACGCCAGTCGGTGCGTCAGCTGATCTTTGGCTGCTGTTTGCATGCCAATGACATGGGAAATTAAATGTTTAATAACTTTTTTCTAGAGTAACGATTTTGATCAAACTTGTTGGGCGTGATCATGTCATCCATATGTATGTATGTGCCAAAGCACAAGTCTCTAGTATTTGATATACGGGAGTTACCAATTTGAGGCGAAGGGGGCGTGGCACACAAAATTTAACAAAAACCGAAATTGCGTAAGACCCAAATAACACTAAATGCACAATATAAAGACTCTAGCTATAAAGATGAATTAAATATAATTTTATAACTAAATGAAGAAATCGGTTTTTAATCGATAACATTAAAACGATGATAGTTATCGAATTTCTGAAACAAACTTGATATGCGCGCCCTATACAGGGACCTACAAAAAAAATTTGAAGTCTCTAGCTATTGTAAGTTCTGAGATCGACGCGTTCATACATACCGACAGACGGACAGACGGACAGACAGACGGACAGACGGACAGGGCTAAATCGACTCGGCTTGTCTCCCTGATCAAGAATATATCTACTTTAGTGTTTTTGTCATACAATGATTTCCTATAAGCCTTTGCCTTTTCTAACATAACTCTAGCTCTTTTATAGGCTATTTTTATACCCTGAACCCATTGAAAATGGGAAATCAGGGTATAATGTTTTTGTTGGAAGGCGCATGTATGTAACAGGCAGAAGGAGGCGTGGCAGACCCCATAAAGTAGATATATTCTTGATCAGGGAGAGTAGCCGAGTCGATTTAGCCCTGTCCGTCTGTCCGTCAGTCTGTCCGTCTGTCCGTTCGTCTGTCCGTATGTATGAACGCGTCGTTCTCAGAACCTATAAGAGCTAGAGACTTAATATTTCTTATGTAGGTTCCTGTATAGCACGAAAAGATAGAGTTAGTTAAAAAATCGATAACTGTCTTAATTTTAATGTTATCGATTAAAACCCGATATCTTCATTTAGTTATAAAATTCTATTTAATTCATCTTTATAGCTAGAGTCTTCAAATTTTGCACTTAGTGTTATTTGAGCCTTCTGCAATTTCGGTTTTTGTTAAATTTTGGATGCCACGCCCTCAAATTGCCCCTTCGCCTCAAATTGCTAAATCACGTATTTCAAGTACTAGAGACTTGTGCTTTGGCACATACACACATATGATTGTCATGATCACGCCCCACAAGTTGATCAGAATCGTTCGACTAGAAAAAAACTCATTAAACATTTAATATCTCATATTAATGGTGTCTTGCAGCAGCAGCGAAGCTGATGAGTCATAATGCACAGTTAGCAGATTGTGTGCTTGTGCGTGCGTCTGTGTGTGTTCTTGTGCGTGCGTCTGTGTGTGTGTACGTATTGCTTGCTACATATGTATATATGCATATAACAGTAACGGAGAATGTTAGCGGCTCTTAGGAATCGCAGTCTTCAAATTTTGCATTTAGTGTTATGTAAGCCTTATGCAATTTTTTACTTGCCTTACGCAAGTTTTTGTTAAATTTTGGGGGCCACGCCCCCTTCGCCTCAAATTTGTAACTCCCGTATATCAAATACTAGAGACTTGTGCTTTGGCACATATATACATATGGATGACATGATCACGCCCAACAAATTTGATCAAAATCGTTGCTCTAGAAAAAAAGTTACTAAACATTAAATTTCCCATAGCATTGCCATGCAAATAGCAGCCAAAGAACAGCTGACTCACCGAGTTGCGCTTGTGTGTGCTTGCGCCTGTGTATGTGTGGGTGTATGTGTTGCTTTTAATGAACATATATATACTTATGTGTATTAAAGAAACGGAGATTGCTTGGAATTGCGGTTCTTCGCAGCGTTCAGGGTATACCCTAGTCGAGCGGTCGACTAGAGTTTTCTTACTTGTTTTTCTTAAATTTGTTATTTGTTTTTGTGTTAATGCCTATGAGCTTGGTGGGAGTTGGGACGTTTGGGCGCCAGTTTTTTATGTGTGGTGATCTAGTAGTCGTGGGTAATCCCACGTGGGTGCTGATTGCGTAATCCAGGTCAGGCGGCGCTTCCGTGAGGAAGTAGATCCGAGGTGAGATACTGAGATATACGATTGTTAGGAGGATTATGTTGGAGGACTTCACTTCGTCCCCTTTGGTGATTATTGCCCTTGTGGTACAATAATATGTTTAATAAGAACAAATATGACGGCAGTGTGCCGGAGTGCAATTCAAGCGACTTGTGTGTTCTTTATTCAAAAGCGAACTGAAGCTAAAGACAAATGCAAAATATAACTTTACTTAGCAAAGACAATGCGTCGCGCCATCGGACCACAGTCGGTATGCCGACTCGGCATTCTCAGCGCCGCAGCACTCCAGCATAGAAGTGGCATGCACTGAACTGCACTGAACTCACAATTTGGCGTGTCAGCATCATTCACGTATTGTTGCTTCGTTGCTATGGTATTTATGTGTTAACTGCCCCCCCTCAAGTTTATGACCGACCTCGGACATGTTAAAGTCGTCGATCACACTTTCGATTTTTATTGATGCTCGTCTCTTCCTTATTGCCTGGACAAGGATGAGTGAGGCAATGAGACCCACATTTAGTATTGATGATCATGCCATGATCGACGGGCATCACTTCCTTTAGGTGACTGGGTTGAGTATGACATTGAGCCATGCTTCCCGCGTAGAGTAATGTCGCGCAGGACTCGCGTCGAGATCGTTCTCAAAAGCTGTTGTGTGCGGTCTGAACGCACTCAGTGACTGCAAAGGTATCCTTTTCGCATTCGGCCAGTGAGTTGTCGTCGAGACGTAGTATCAGTTAGGAATTTATGGCTATTTGTCTGGAATTTGATTCAATTAATTATGCTTCTGTTACCCTGATTTTCAGGAAATCGGATAATTTTTCAGTTTCTTCTACTATGTTAACGAATTCAGGAAGGTTACTACCGTGACTACTTAAGACACACTTCACATTCTGTTACCGGGAAATAAGGAAATAATAAGGAAATAAGGGTCATCTACTGCAGCGGCGGACGGAGCATGGCCAAAGGGACATCAAGGAGAGATGTGAACTGGAACGCCCAGAAATTTTTATTAAAATTTGGGTAAATATTTTAATAAAACACTTTATTTTGCTTACCTGTTTGTTGTGACAGTGTTGCCAGCAGGGTGTCGATAAGCAGTGAGTACGACGTTGCCATTGGGTGGATCGACTGGGTGGATCGACATCGCGTGCCAGGTGGCAACACTGAGTAATGCGGGTGAAGCAAAACAAAGAGGAGCAGAACGGTTGGAGTGGCGCCAAATTTAAAATTTCGGACGAATTTAAACACGAAAGTTTTCGTGATTTCCGAGGAAAGAGGGGAGTGTGAGGAACATTTTATGCAGGCACGTCTCAACCTGTATAATTGCATGTATTTGCTGGGCATTTATATGGGTGGGCGTGCAGGCATATAAATGTTCCACACAGCGACGCGAGTACGGTGAGAGCGACCCTCGCGACTGGAAAGGGTCAAAGGCGAGCGATTAGACGTCTCGCTCGCTCTTACCGATTCAGCGATTTACTCGCGTCACACTCTCTGCGTTGATCGTGCACCGCTAGCCGAAGTGCCGTTCGTAGCCGCGAGAAAGTAGCTATTACCTTAACTCGCAGGCGTATAACGTACGTATAAGGTATAAGGTACGTGAGAGTAGTCGTGCGTAAGGGCGTACGTCTTTGAGGCGCGATCTAGAGTGCCAGCGAGCGAATCCAGCAGTAGGAGTGCCTGTGATACTCTCACCGAACCGCTAGAGAACACAGCGCGTATCCTGGCGTACTCTGGAGTGTTCTGCAACCTCTAGACGGCTCAGAGGCTGACCGCTCGTTAGCCGAGTTCCGCTATAGCCTAAGATCACTGTGCTGTACTACAATAATTATATATCACGTGAGTGCGGCCCGGCTTAAGCTCGGGGCAAACGGAAGGTTAGTTACACACTCACACACACATACAGGCGAACGGACACACAAGCAGAAGTCGGTGCATCAGCTGTTCTTTGGCTGCTACTTGCATGGCAATGCTATGGGAAATTAAATGTTTCATAACTTTTTCAACTTCAATTGCTCCAATTCGAAGCAGCTCCTCCACCGGCTCGTCAATCACGTTCTGCATAGCGGGATTCTTGGAATAATACCTCTGTTTCAGAGGCCTCATCCGGATGCTATGCTCGCCGACGTGGGACACCCCTTCGAGGTGCCAGTTCGAACAGTGCCAGTTCGACATCGAGAAATCTCTTAATCACGCTTTCTAGATCAGCCGGCCACTCCGCATCCCCTGCGTTCGGCTCCATCTCGTCCTCGTCCTCGCTTCCGAACCCTCCTGCCTCGGGCAAGCGCTCGTCTATCGACTGGCCTGTTACAATCTCCGCTTCGTTGGTCTTCTCCCTACCACTGCATTTGTTCTTCGGCGGCATCATCCTGGATCTTGGCTTCCTCCTCCTTGGTCGGCGTGCAGGCGTCTCCCGTCTTTCTCTTGGGGCACCCCCTAACGACGTATCCTTGGAGACGGATGACAACTTCTTCCCTGGTGGCGCGACCTCTGTCCTCATATGCAGCTCGGCATCTCCGCATCGCACGGTCATCCCCATGACGGCTAAGAAAGCGATCCCTAGGATGACCTGGTCCAACATACTCGGCATGATGAGTAGTGAGTGCTATCTGCACGGCCATGCCGGCGAGATCCACCTGCACCTTCATCAGCTTCCTCACATCTAACGACGACCCATCCGCCAGCCTAATGCGCGATTGCACCTTCTTCACCCTTCCCGCGATCGCCTCCCTCCGCACGCAGTCTCCGCCCATGAAACTGAGGTCGTCGTTAGATGTGAGGAAGCCGATGAGCGTGCAAGTGGATCTCGCCGGCAGGGCCGTGCAGATGGCACTGCTCCTCATGCCGACCATGTTGGACCAGGTCATCCTAGGGATGGATTTCCTGGCCGCCATGCGGACGACCGTGCACTGTGGAGGCGCCGAGTTCCACGTGAGGACTGAGGCCGCGACATCGGGGAAGGAGTTGCCATCCATCTCCAAGGATACGTCGTTAAAGGGTGCCCTGAGAGAAAGACGGGAGACACCTGCACGACGACCAAGGAGGGGGAAGCCAAAGCCCATGATGACGCCGCCGAGGAGCGAATGCAGTGGTGGAGAGATGACCGACGAAGCGGAGATAGTACGCTTCGTCGGTCATCTCTCCACCACTGCATTCGCTCCTCGGGCCAGGCGATGAACGAGCGCTTGCCCGAGGTAGGAGGGATCGAGGGCGAGGACGAGAACGAGGTAGAGCCGGACGTAGGGCATACGGAATGGCCGGCCGATCTGGAGAGTGGGATCAAGAGATTCCTCGAGGACGAACTGGCGCTGTTCGAACAACTCGAAGGGGTGTCCCACGTCGGCGAACATAGCATCCGGATGAGGGATGATAGGCCTCTGAAGCAGAGGTATTATCCCAAGAATCCCGCTATGCAGAAAGTGACGAGCCGGTGGAGGAGCTGCTTCTAATTGGAGCCATTGAGCCGTCTAGGAGTCCGCACAGCGCACCAATAGTCTTGGAGAAGAAGAAGACAGGGGAATGGCGCATGTGCATCGACTACCGGCAATTAAACGCTCATTCGATACCCGACGCTTATCCAGTCCCTCGGATCAATTACATCCTTGAGAGGTTGCGGCACGCGAGTGTCATCTCGACCTAAAGAGCGGCTATTGGCAAATACCTATGGCGGCGGACAGTAGAGAATGCACGGCGTTCACTGTGCCGGGGCGGGGTTTGTTGCAATGGCGGGTGATGCCATTGGGTTTGCACTCGCCCGGGGCAAAGTTTCAAAGGGCGCTCGACAAGGTCATAGGGCCGGAGATGGATCCGTACGCGTTTGCATACCTAGACGATATTGTGGTGATAGGCGCCGATAAAGAGCAGCATATGGCGAACTTGAAGGAGGTGTTTCGGAGGTTGAGAGCAGCCAACCTTAAAGTCAATCGCAAGAAATGCAGTTTCTTCAGGGAGAGGTTAGTCTACCTAGGGCATGTGGTGACGGGGGAGGGAATCAGTACGGATCCGGCCAACTCCCAGCTCCTTCAAACCTCAAAGAGCTGCGGCAATGTTTGTGGATGGCGTCGTGGTACAGGCGTTTCGTACCGGACTTCGCATCCCTGGTGCAGCCGAAGACGTCACTCCTGAAGAAAGGCGTCAAATGGAAGTGGGACCAAGAACAGGAGGAGGCGCTCCAGACGCTCGAGGACAAACTGACGACCGCGCCCGTCTTGGCATGCCCAGACTTTTCCTCTAAATTTTTGTTGCAGACCGACGCCAGTTATTATGGTCTGGGCGCCGTGCTGACGCAGACGGTAGAGGGGGAAGAGCGGGTAATCGCATACGCGAGTCGAAGGTTGTTGCGAGCGGAGGCGAATTACTCGGCAACCGAGAAGGAGTGTTTGGCCATCGTGTGGGCGATCAGGATGATGCGCTGCTACCTGGAGGGTTATAGGTTCGAGGTGGTAACGGAACACCTGGCACTCAAGTGGCTGAACTCGATCGAGAGTCGCACGGGAAGAATTGTTCGGTGGGCGTTGGAACTACAACAATTCCAATTCGACGTTCAATATCGGCGAGGGAAGCTTAACGTGGTGGCCGACGCCATCTCGAGGCAGCCTGTTGAGGTCTGCCAACAGGCAGTGGCAGCTGGAACGACGTGTAGGTGGATCGCGAAGATGCGGGAGAGGATCGCTCGAGAGCCCGAGAAGTTCGCCGATTACGTGGAGGAGAACGGACAGCTGTACTGGAACCTGGGCCATCGGACGGACGAAGCGGACTACATCGCGTGGAAGCTGTGCGTCCCCGTGGAGCAGCGAGGACGGGTGATGCAAGAGGGCCACGACGCTCCCACGGCCGGTCACCAAGGCGTGCGGAAGACGGCATGCCGGCTCGCCCAGCGTTACTATTGGCCCGGCATGTTTCGGGACGCCGCCAAGTACGTGAGGTGCTGCGAGCCGTGCCAGAAGTTCAAGAGTGAACATCGACGACCGGCAGGCCAGATGTTGACAAGGCAAGTGGCTGAGCCGATGGCGGTACTGTGCGCAGATTTCGTGGGTCCTCTGCCTCGGTCGAAGCATGGAAACACAATGCTATTAGTGTTCCACGATGCGTTCGCCAAATGGGTGGAACTCGTGCCCCTGAGGAGGGCGACGGCCGCGACTCTGCAGGCAGCATTCCGCGAACGAATCCTTGGTCGGTTCGGGGTACCAAAAACGTTCGTGTGTAACAATGGGGTACAGTTCGCGAGCAGGAGTTTCCGGTCGTTTATGGAGTCACTGGGAGTCACCCTGCAGTATCCGGCCCCTTATTGCCCCCAGGAGAATCCAACGGAGAGGACGAACCGCACGGTGAAGACCATGATAGCGCTATTCATCGAGGGCCATCAAAGTTCGTGGGACGAGCTGCTGCCTGAGATAGCGCTGGCGGTAAGTTCCAGTGTGGCGGACTCGACTGGCTTCGGCCCGTCATTCTTGATGTTGGGGCGGGAACCACGCTTGCCGGCCGCGCTGTATGACAAGGTGACCCCGGGATCAGCGACCAAGGAGCTCAGCACCCAGGAAATGCAGGATGGACTGCGAGAGATCTTCTCCAACGCAGCCGAGGGTTTTGCTGCAAAACTGGCTCCGAAGTTTGACGCCCCTTACCGGATCATCAAATTTGTTTCACTCAATATCGTGCGACTAGCGAGGGAGGGCGAGCGCAGGAGAAGGGTGGCCAGTGTGGCGCAGCTGAAGCCATTTTTCCGAGACGGAGCTGAAGGCGACGTAGAGCCTACGAAACATGACGGACAAGCAGACGGGGAGGGCGACGAAACCGTTCGAAGTTTCGCATGAGGTCCGAGGTTTTGACAGACACCAATCACATGGATGTTCATGATGATTGAAATAACGGATCACCCGTTCATTACATGAGGGAGTTACGGAAGAAGATGGACGACGTGTTGATCATCAAGAGCGACGACGAGGGGTTCGTCCACTACGTCAGCATGGAGGAGGCCACGGGGGACCCACAGATTAACGTATCCTCCGTGCGTAGGGAGGCAACCCCACCGAAGGACGGGCCGAGCGGCAGCCGTCCCCAGCAGCCATCCCCCATCAACTGGGAGGAAATCTTCACGGGGGAGGAGCCCAGCGTACGCTCCGCGAGCTGGGAGTCGACCTCGCCAAAGGCCGAGCCAACCGGCGAGTGCCCGCAGGGGCGCATGTCTCCCGATGGGAGAGAGGCGAGTCGGTCGAGGGGCGAGCCGGGCGGCAAGGGGCCCCCAAGGTCTAACAACGAGCGCACTCAGGGGCCCCTATCCTAGGTCCCCCGGGATGGGAACCCCGCCATCCATGAATGGCTGACCGGGGTGGACCGGTGGGCGAGAAGGGATAGCGGGCTCCCTCGGGTCAGCGTCCGCTACCACCCCGGAGTAAGGCGGCGGGGAAAACCGCCACCTCACATTATAATTTGTAGTTATTAAGTTGTTTGATTATTAGTTATTAAGTTGTTTAATCATTAGTTATTTGAGTTGTTAGTTTAAGCGCAATGGAGCGCGGTTAGTTATAGGGGTTATTAGTTTGTATTAGGCGCCGCGCTGCCGGCAGATCAGCAGCGCAGCTGCAATTGTCGCGGCGCATTTGTCGCCTCGCAACGAAACGACGATCGCGATGAGAGCGAGGGCGGGTTAGAGCAGCAGGCAGTCTGTGTCGGGAACCGAGAGTAAGCGGTCGAAGTTAGAAGAAAAGACGAGTGAAAAGAAAAGTGTTGGAAGAAAAGGAGAAAGAGTGAGGCGCAGACTGAGGAAAAGAAAATAAGATCATTACAGAAAAGAAGAAGGAAGTAAGTGAAAAGAAATTAACGAAAAATAAGTCAAATAAAAGAATTTGAGGCGACTCGTGCGTTTTGCTGAACATTTAAACGGGCGGGTAGTGGCAATAGCAACCCCCTTCTTGCCATTTTTCCATCTGTGAGTTGACCGGCGCGGTGCAGCGATCGCCGTCTCAAAATTCCCCGGGCGAGAGCAGCTCCGCCAGCGACCGTGAGTTGCCGTATTTCTCGTCCCCTACCCCAGTGCGTCTCAGCATCCTATAAATTATCTTGTAGGTAGCCCTGGGCCAGGCTGAGTCTGCCCCGGCTGGAAATACGTACCTTTACAAACTGCTGCTGCGTTGCTTACCTGCCGGCGGAGCGGCGCCTAATTTCGAACTTAACTATAGCGGGCCCTCCATGGGCCGCTTCTGCGCTTCATTGCGCCTAAAACTAACTGCACAAACTTAGAACTAGTGTAAATCAAACTTTTGACTAAATACCAAATGTTACTTATAACTAATCATCTTAAACTACTTATAAATAAACCAAATACAAAATAATAAAACTTATTGCTAACCGCGCTCCATTGCGCTTAAATTAACAATTCATTACAAGCTACCAAAAATCAAAATCATAAATGTGAGGCGGCGGTTTCATTGCCACCTTACAGACTCACAGAATATTAGCTGCTAATAGGTCTTAGAGACAACGAAATAGGAATTTATTTAATTGGTCAAATGTTCGTAGAAATAATACTTTAAATCGACTTAATGATCAAAGCTAAAACACCCTTCTTCGAGATACATTAGTGTTCGGCGAGATCGTCACGTACAATACACATATTGGACAGCGCCTTTTAGAAAGAGCTAGAGACTGAAACTTAAGATCTAAGGGTAGAGACAATCTGTTTTGTAAAATCGTTGAGTAGACACGTAATACAAGTGAAAGGCGAAGTGCTCGCATTTCTGTTTCGCGCTTCGTATTCATCTAGCAGCTTAATTTTCAGCGATTCTGGCTCGATCAGGTCGTCCTTGGTTTCAATTGCGATGCGAAACGATTCATATTCCTCTTGGATGCTATGAAATAGTTCTTCTATTTTAACCAATTCAACTTTATTTATTTTGTCTTCGATATCAAAAAACTTATCCACATGACTTCTCATATCGCACCCTGATTCAAATTTTAACTGAATTAGAGATTTCAACAGAGCTGCTTTTCGGGCGGGGCTCGTAGACTTATATATGCTCTGCAGTTTTGCCATTTTTCTTTCGATGTATCGCAGTTTTTCACTTGTTTCACTTCTGAGGGTGACATTGCCAAAATTAAATCGTATTTTGCTTTTGCATCTTCTTCCATCCACTGCGCCGTGTATTGTTCTATTCTTTCACATGTCCCACTCACATACTTCCAAGTATTGTTCTTTATTAACAGAGTTTGTACTTGAATTTTCCAGGTGCGCACATTGGCGACACTCATTTTGATTTTGTTCATATAATTTTTCGCGCTTCTTTACTTTTGTTGTTGTTCTTAAGTTTTCTGCACTACACAAGCAACGATGTTGAGCTACACAAGCAATCTGCGACTGTATATGATCTCCACGAGGTAGTCCTTTAAATCTTCGCTTTGCGCTGCTGACGCCCCCTGATTGGTACTCGAGGCGCTTGAAATATTGTGGTGGCATGAAAAATTCTAGTAATTCGGATCGGAACCTGACCTAGGAGACATTCCTTAGCCCGCTGGTCAGGAACCATCTCGAGGCCTTACCACCTCCTTAACTACTCGTAGAATATGATCCAACTCAATGCCATTAATAGTGGCCCGCTCCTCCAGAATCTCAAAGAATCCGAACAGGTCCGATTGGCCATCATAACACATTCCCCACATACCCCACCTGCTCGGCGAAGCATCTGTGTGGCTTAACCTCGTGCTCCTCAGAGGTAATTGGGATACGCCAAATGTCCACCGCCTTGAATGATATCACTTACGTAGTTCTTCTCAAAGCCAAACTCTTGGGCTACAGACACCAGTTCTTCGATTCGACGCTGGTACACCCAACGGATACCCACACCTTGACCCTGACTCTTCCGTTTGCGCAGACACATACTCTTTAAGACGCACATGCTCTAACTAATTTATAAATATGAAAGTCCATGCTCAAAACTCCTATCACTAATTTCATATATGTATTTGTCGGATTAGTAATCTCTTCTTCACTCATTTCGTTCGCGCAGCGAGTTTCGGTCGTACTCGAGTTCTAACTTCAACTGAACTCGAGACGCATAGTTCTTGTGCGCGTCTTCCACCGAACCACACTCGGCCTCAACGACAGAACGCTGGCGCCCCGCTAAAACGGTACTTCCCAAAGCCACAAAATGCAAAGGACCAATCAGAGCGCAATTAGCGGCTGATGCAATATTACCAATATGATGAAATTAGGAATTCTAGTGAAAACCAGAATTTCCATACACAACAACACAGACACACAGTGCGTGCCTTCAGTTCGCTTTGACATATGTAGGATTCTGGTGTAAATATCCATACACAGTAACACACACACACACACACACACAGTACACTCCGACACGGCCAACCTGACATTAACACGTCCTCGTGTAATATGCCAGATATTAATTTCATAAGTGTCTCTGTAATGCTAGATTTCATGCTTAATACATCGTCTGTTTGAGACGAATAACTCTCAGTTCAAACTAGGCTGTGTCTTATTTTTATTTTATTTTTATTTAAAACAAACATTCAGTTTTCTTTTCTTGTTTCATGACAATTTCACAAACGATATAAAGTGTTCTTACACTTTGTTTTAACATAATTTTCACATATTTATTTGTTTATTTATTTTTTTTTTACCAGATAGCCATCGTCTCTCAAAGGCGCATAACACATCGCATTTTTTTCTTCTGTATTCAAGAAGGTCACTCAATCAAATGCCCCACACTCCATGATCAAAACATATTAATATGTTTTGCACTTGTGTTGGCCTTATGATCTGAGTACCTTGCCACTTTCTTTGGTCCGCAGTAATACAGTAATACATATTTTCTCACCCTCACTGGTGTAATTCGCTTTCATCATTAGCTCCAGCACCTTCTCCAAAACTTCTATGATTTCAAAAGGCCCTTTGAATTTTGGACTCAACTTGGTTTGATGTCTTTCTTCGTGCTTTGTCATAAACAGCTGTTGCTAAAACATTCTTAGCAGCTTGTGCTCTTACGTCTGGCAGATCAATGATATTTTCTGTTACTGGGTGGAAGTAATCCTAATGGACGTGCTACCTTTCCCAATAGCATTTCGAGAGGACTTGCTTTTGTCACACGGTTGGTTGTACAATACATAATTGAACCTCACCAAGCATAGACTGCCAAGACTGAGTTCCAGCTTCAACAGTTGTTAACAACGTGCTCATGGTTCGTTCAACTTGACCATTTGCTCGACTAGCGCCAGTAGCAATCAGATGTAATTTTATTTTTTGATCAGCACAGAATTGAGTAAAACTCGTGCCCGTAAAACACCTTCCCTGGTCAGCTATTATTCGGTTTGGTACTCCAAACAACGAAACTGAGGATTTAACAGCATTTATGCAACTTTCGCTGTCTATTTTAAGGGTATGGCTAAGATATACAAACTTTGTAAACGCGTCTATTTGGACTATTACATACTCTTTACGGTCACTCTTGCCACTGAGTTTTCCGGTTATGTCTATGTGAATAGTATGCCAGGGAACATTGACTTTTGGGATTGGGTGCAATTCAGCTTGTATTTTCCCTGAAGCTGATTTGGACATTTTGCAAGTGATGCAGTTGTCAACAAATTTTTTTACATATTTCGACATTTTGTCAAACCAATAAATATCATAGACTCGTGTACTTGGTTAATGACTGACCATCTTAAAGCACGTGGCACCACTGGTAATCAGCGTGTTCTGCCGTTTCTCTGTATTTTCCGGTAAAGAACTTCTGCTCTTAATTCATAGGTTTTTGCATCATCTTCTGCAAGGGAGACATCTTTTAAGTAAAAAAATTAGCTCCTCTTAATTTACTTATTTGATCTTGAATAAGTGGCAAGGGGTATTTATCAGCGACTGTATTCGAATTAAGCTCCCTATAATCAACACATAGTCTATCAGAACCGTTTTTATACCCTGAACCCATTGAAAATGGGAAAATCAGGGTATAATGTTTTTGTTGAAATGTATGTAACAAGGAGAAGGAGGCGTGGCAGACCCCATAAAGTATATATATTCTTGATCAGGGAGACAAGCCGAGTCTATTTAGCCCTGTCCGTCTGTCCGTCCGTCCGTCCGTCCGTCTGTCCGTATGTATGAACGCGTCGTTCTCAGAACCTATAAGAGCTAGAGACTTGAAATTTTTTATATAGGTTCCTGTATAGCACGAAAAGATCGAGTTTGTTAAAAAAAATCGATAACTGTCTTAATTTTAATGTTATCGATTAAAAACGAAATCGATGCTCCGTTATTTAATTATATATAATTCATCTTTATAGCTAGAGTCTTCAATTTTTGCATTTAGTGTTATGTGATCATTGCACAATTTCGGGTTTTGTTGAATTTTGGATGCCACGCCCCCTTCGCCCCAAATTTGTAACTCCCATATATCAAATACTAGAGACTTGTGCTTTGGCACATATGTACATACATATGGAGGACATGATCACGCCCAACAAGTTTGATCAAAATCGTTACTCTAGAGAAAAAGTTATTAAACATTTAATTTCCCATAGCATTGCCTGCAAAGCAGCCAAAGAACAGCTGACACACCGACTGGCGTTTGTGTGTGTGCGCGCCTGTGCGTGTGTGTGTAAGTTTGGCTTGTAATGAACGTACATATGCATGTGTATATAAAAGAAACAAAGAATGCTTGGAATAACGGTTCTTCATAGGGTTCAGGGTATACCCTTGTCGAGCGGTCTCTACTAGAGTTTTCTTACTTGTTTTTTTCTTCACTAGTAGTATGGGGCTTGCGTAAGGAGAGAAACTCGGTCTAATTATGTTACACTTTAGTAGTTCAGCAATTTTTTCTCGCACTAGATCTCGTTCACCAGGACTTAATCGATATGGCCTTCTGTGGACTGTTTCTGTTGGATCGACTAATCTAATTTTCATTTCGCCAACCTTGACTTTGGTACATGGGATATTTTTATACCCTGAACCCATTGAAAATGGGAAAATCAGGGTATAATGTTTTTGTTGGAGGGCGTATGTATGTAACAGGCAGAAGGAGGCGTGGCAGACCCCATAAAGTATATATATTCTTGATCAGGATGACAAGCCGAGTTGATATAGCCATGTCCGTCTGTCCGTCTGTCCGTCTGTCCGTCTGTCCGTCTGTCTGTCCGTATGTATGAACGCGTCGTTCTCAGAACCTATAAGAGCTAGAGACTTGAAATTTTTTATGTAGGTCCGTGAATAGCACGAAAAGATCGAGTTTGTTAAAAAAAGTCGATAACTATTTTAATTTTATTGTTATCGATTAAAAACAATATCGAATGTTAGTTATAAAATTATATCTCCCACGTCTTTATAGCTAGAGTCCCCAAATTTTTTTGTAAGTTTTATATTTATTTTCTCTAATTTTGATTTTTGTTAAATTTTGGATACCGGCTCCAAATTTCCCCAAATATTTAAATTGAGGTTAGTTGCACTCAAAGCCAGTAAATGAATGGGTTTACATTTTTAAAAATTGGAAAAAATGTAATAAAATATGTTGAACATAAGCTGAAAATTTCATTCAAATCCATTAATTCGCGCAGAAGTTATTAAACAAAACATTTTGCCAATCGGCCAAACACGTGACCAGCAAAACAAAGCAAACTGTTTTCCTATACATGTGCACACATACACACATACACATTGAGCTGCGTGCATCTAGCAAGTTCTAAAACCCGCAAGTTTTAGTGTACATATTTCCAATAGATGGCGCTATGATTTGCGAATTATCAGCTGCTCAGTTGGTTCGAAACTTGGATGGCGCTATTCAATCGAACCATAGATGACGCTATTGGCAAAACAATTGAAAATGAATTGAATTTAATTTTGTGTGCGTTTATACGAAATGCTAATTATGCAGTATTTTAACGCAGATAGCGCGGGGTTTAGGGTATCTCCTAGTCGGGACCCCCGACTAGAGTTTTCTTACTTGTTATACCCTGAACCCATTGAAAATGGGAAAAAAGGGTATAATGGTTTTGTGAAAATGTATGTAACAGGCAGAAGGAGGCGTGGCAGACCCCATAAAGTACATATATTCTTGATCAGGGAGAGAAGCCGAGTCGATTTAGCCCTATCCGTCTGTCTGTCTGTCCGTCTGTCCGTCCGTCCGTCTGTCCGTATGTTTGAACGCGTCGATCTCAGAAGATATAAGAGCTAGAGACTTCAAATTTTTTTTGGAAGTTCGTGTATAGTACGATTCGATCGAGTTTGTTTCAAATATTCGATAACTATCATCGTTTTAATGTTATCGATTAAAAACCGATATCTTCATTTAGTTATAAAATTCTATTTAATTCATCTTGATAGCTAGAGTCTTCAAATTTAGCATTTAGTGTTATTTGAGCCTTCTGCAATTTCGGTTTTTGTTAACTTTTGGATGCCACGCCCTTCAATTGCTCCTTCGCCTCAAATTGCTAAATCACGTATTTCAAGTACTAGAGACTTGTGCTTTGGCACATACACACATATGAACGTCATGATCACGCCCAACAAATTTGATCAAAAGCGTTCGACTAGAAAAAAACTCATTAAACATTTAATATCTCATATTATCGGCGTCTTGCAGCAGCAGCGAAGCTGATGAGTCATAATGCACAGTTAGCAGATTGTGCGTGCGCCTGTGTGTGTTCTTGTGCGTGCATCTGTGTGTGTGTATGGTTTGCTTGCTAGATAAAAGTAACAGAATGTTAGCGGCTCTTAGGAATCGCAGTTCTTCGCAGGGTTCAGGGGATCTCTTTGTCGAGCAGTCTCGACTAGAGCACTCTTACTTGTTTATAAAAGAATTTGTGTATGTTGCCAACAATGAGTTTAATTTTATTTTATCTTGTCCTTCAAGTTCTGTATCAATATCGGATGGTTCACCACCTGTACATACATTAATTGTTTTGACACTTGAAATTTTAAATTGGTTTGAGGAAATGACAATATCAAAACCCTGATTTAGTATCTCTCGACCAATGACAATATCGTTTTGCATTTGATCGTTATTAAATACATAAAATAAAGTCTCATCAATGTTTACATTACTTAATATTTGTACTGTACTGCAGAATCCACTGCTTCCTATGCCTTTTAACATAATATTATGAGATCTCTTACCAGAAAACTTGGTACTTAGCTTTTCTTTCATTAAGGAGCATTCCGCTCCGGAATCGAAAGTACTCTCAAAAGTTTGGTCTCTGTGGCTCATATAGCCCTTGGGTACTACAACGCTGCACTGCTCCACTCGCTTGTCCCAGATGAACGTTTTGTTTCTGTCAGCTTCCTTCTTTGGACAGTGAGTAGAGATGTGTCCCACGACTCCACATTTGAAGCAAGTAATATTAGACTTTTCAAGGTGCTGCCCATTGCCATTTATTTATTTATTTATTTATTATCAAAATATAATTGACAAGTCGAGAGTCAACTTAAGTATAAACTAAACAACTTTGTTTAAAGCCTAAAACAAACAGATAAACAATTTCGAAATATCACCAACCCGTTGGGGGTATTTTATTTGCCAGTCCGGCCAGCTATGCCCCAATTCACAGCCCGATGTGGTTAGTGATATTATTGAAATAAAGAAATTTAAGAAAGAGGCAATACAGGAAAATTAAGAGAAAAACAAGTAAGAACGTTGCTGTCGGACGCAACCCACAGCGAAATACTATTTCACGCCCCAACAGCACACAGGGGCATCTATCACATTACATTTTTTTAAATTTAACCTTAAATCGCACTGTCGCCGCTTAAATTAGCTACAAAAACTTTTCATTGGAGGTAGCCAGACAGTTTCAATTAGAATCGAAGCTTAGAGATGCCACCTCTCTCGATTTATCTCGATTGCCTTACCTTAGCAAGAACACGCACCTAAATCGAGAGATGTGGCATCTCTCCAAATAAGAGAGGTGGCAACTCCCAAAATGAGAGAGGTGGCAACTCAGAAAATGTGATATACATAAGTTCGTTGGCGAGGTGTAGCATCGAACCCCGGTGCGGTCATGTTGATATTTTTGTTACATTTTCTTTATTTAGTTATTTTGTATTAATAAAATATTCTTTTCTAACACATATATATAATTTGGCAAATCAAAAGACAAGGTCAAAGGTCACAAAGTCATTATGTGGCGCGTTATTGGCTCAGAAGCTGCAGATGTTTCAGTTTTGATTTGCCACGCCCCCAGTGGCCGTAGACAAATAATTTTTGGCATGTGCATAGAGTGGGCGTTTAAGAATATAACTGTAAAGTTTGGATGCTTACATTCGAAAAATGCGAAAATTACAGGGTATTTTTCTGTATGTCACGCCCCTTTTGGGGCGTAACAATACTTTTTGGGGAATCGATAGAGGAGGCCCTCAGTAACCTAGCATCCAATTTTGAAGCTTCTATCACTAAAACTGTGGGAGATATAAGCTGATATTTGTTGCCACGCCCCCTAAAGGCGTAGATATATCCGCCATAGCTTATCAGTCGTGGGATGTTAACCCGAGTATATATACCAAGTCTCAAGTCTCTCACATCAATAGTGCTCAAAATATAACGAAACTAGTAAAATCACTATATATTCAGATCCGATTTGCCACGCCCCTAGTAGGCGTGGCCATAAAATTTATTGGGCGATCTTTATAGGATCGTAACAGTAACCCACGTGCCAAATTTGGGCGTTCTTGCTTTAAAACTGTAGAAGATACAGTTTGACCCGATTTGCCACGCCCCCAATGGGCGTAGATATATCCGCCATAGCTTTTTGATTTTGGGATGTCGACATGAGTGTTCAGTTAAAATCCCAACTCTCTAGCCCTTCTAGAAGTAGTGTTTCTGAGATACAGGAAAATGCATTTTCCGATTTGCCACGCCCCTAGTGGGCGTATCGGGAAAATCTTTACACTTTATCAGACGAGGGTATACACGAGTATATATTTCAAATTTCAAGTCTCTAGCTTCAATCGCGTCGAAATGGTTTGCGTTCATACGGACAGACGGACAGACGGACGGACAGCATGACGGACATTGCACAAAACCAATATACTATATCACTACGTGAAATAGTATAATTATAAATATATAATATAAATATGTAATAAAAAAATAAAATTTCCATCATCACGATTGAGTGATATCCCTAAGATAAGCTGAAAGCAAAGATTTGATTAGAGGAAGAGAGAGTTCAGAGGAAAAAACGTGATAAAATTTATTATAATTCGCGTATAATACATGAAAAGCACTGTGCAACGAGTAATCCGATGTGAGCAGAGGTAAATGCAAAGGGCGAAAGTATCTAGTTGTTTTTGAAGGGGCCGAAAAATGAAGTTTCATTAACAAGAAGGACGAATCAATATTATCTTCAATTAAATTATGAAGAAAAGTAATCCCAAGGATTGTTCTACGGTTTTTTAATGAAGGAAGATCAATAAGAAGGAGACGACTATGATAAGACGGTAGACGGAGATTCGGATCCCAGTTTAGATTTCTTAGAGCAAAGAGAAGAAACTGTTTTTGGACCGATTCAATACGATCCTGGTACACTTTATGCTGTGGAGACCATATAATTGAACAGTATTCTAAAATAGGTCGTACCAATGAAACATAAAGGAGTTTAGTTACAAAAGGATCATTGAACTCTTTCGCCCATCGAAGAGTACACCTAGATCTTTGACAGAAAAAATGCGTTGTGAAGAATCGCTATTAATTGAATAATTCGCAATGTATGGAGTAGTACGACAGAAGGTCATTGTCATACATTTAGAACAGTTTAAACGCAACCTATTGGCCAAGCACCAAAGTTGGAAGGAATTAAGATCATCTTGTAAGCATTGATGATTGATTGCGTTAGAATAAGAAAGGCAAAGTTTTACGTCATCAGCATACATGAAAATCTTTGAATAAGAAATACAGCTGGGAAGGTCATTGATAAATAATGTAAAAAGTAAAGGCCCAAGATGACTACCCTGAGGTACACCTGACAGAACAAAGATTTGTTTTGAACGAGATGTTCTCAATATAACTCTTTGGGTTCTACCCTTTAAATAGGATGACATCCAAGATAAGAGTTCAGGAGAAAACCCTAAGAGATCATGCTTATGAAGCAATACTTCATGGTGAACTGAATCAAATGCTTTGCTAAAATCTGTATAAATAACATCAGTTTGCATTTTATTTAAAAAACTATCGTTTACTAGGTAAGTAAATTCAAGCAGATTAGTAGAGGTTGATCGATTAAGAACAAAGCCATGTTGTAGTGGCGAAATAATTGATTTACACAAATGCTGTAAAGTGGAAGTTATTATTTTTTCAAATAACTTCGGAATAGCCGATAGTTTGGCAATACCCTATAATTAGAAATGTCAGATCGCCCACCTTTCTTATATAGAGGGATAATAAAAGACTCTTTCCAAATAGACGGAAACACAGAGGTTTCCAGAGATAAGTTAAAAAGCTTTAGTAAAGGTAACTGAAGGGAATTACAGCATTCTTTTATAACACAACTAGGAATATTATCAGCTCCAGGTGAGAAAGACGATTTCATTGACCCAATGGCAGAAATCAGAGAATCAAGGGAAATATTGGAAGCGTTAACAATATTTGAAGAAGATATATAATATGGGTAAGAAGTATTATAGGGGTCTGCAGATGAGTAAGTTGACTGAAAGAAATCAGCAAAAAGATCTGAGGAATCCTGATCATTGCAAGAATTCAAAGACTCATAAAAAATGTGGAAGGTAAACTAGAAGACTTACGTTTCAAATTCACAAAGGAATAAAATTTTTTAGGGTCTCGAGCAAATTCTCTTTTGCAACGCATAAGGTAATTCTCATAACAACGGGAATTTAAAATGTTAAAATTCGACTTGGCTATGGAATATTTAGACCAGTTAATAGTGGAGCCACTCTTTTTAAAATTTTTAAAACATTTGGACTTAATGTTTCTTAAATTAGAAAGCGACTGAGTAAACCATGGAGGTTTATTAGAAAAAGGCACAGGGAGACACATAGGAACACACTCATCAATAAGAGAGTTTAAAATGTTATAGAAAATAGTTGATGCACAATTAACATCAACAGAATCATATAACGCGGACCAATCTGTTGCACTAATAAGTTGGTTAAGCAAAGCAAAGTTGCACTTAACGTACCAACGACGTTTAGATGGAGTAGGTTCAGAAATTGGAGGTGAACTTATGGCCAGAGATACCTCCAATGTAGGATGATAAATATCCTCAGGTAAACAAAAAGGGGATGATCTGGAAACATTAATGCAAGAGTCATCATTAATAAAAACCAGATCAAGCCATCGCAGATGATTTGAGATTGCAATGAACTGAGACATAGAAATAGAAAGTAATTCATCAAAGAAAAAATGATCAATTGTAGGAATAAGGGAACTTGAACTAGGATTAGAGATCCAAGAAGTGTTCGGTATATTAAAGTCGCCTAACACCAGAAAGAAATCGTTATCCTTCACATGTCCATAAATTTCCTTAATGCAAGTCATATGTTGCGCATAAACTTGAAAATCAGAAGTGGGGGGAATATATGAACAAGCAATAAAGAGGAGGGAGGGAGGCTTAACCACGTTTCAGTCAGGGCAATAATGTCAAAACGAACACTGGATAAATGGCCAGAGAGTTGTTCATAGTATGAGCAACAGATGGAGATAACGGGGTTGGAATAAGTAAAGACTCTGGGATATCCACTACTGGTGTCCCTGACGCACTACCAGAGGGTGGAATCGCAAGAGAGTCTGAACAAGGTGTAGAAGGCGCTAATAAATTTGGAGACAAAGGTATAGAAGGTGGTACCAACTGAGAGGCCGTCAACGTCTCAGCTTGAGATGATTCAAAATCATATTGATTTAATAATTTATCACCAGAATCTAGTTCACTAGATAACTGTTTAGATATTTTATTAAGTTTTAAAAATTGAACCCGCACCGAATTAAACATTTTTGAAAAATTTATTTGTTTTTCCAAACAACTCGGACAAGACCACCGTAAGCCGCCACAACCAATTTTAGCAGTGGACATGAACTTATCATAATCCCGCCCTGTAAGGCCAGCACATTTACTGTGCATCATATTCTCACACAACCAGCAATTAATGAATTGCATTTGTGAAGAATCAGAAGATTGCCGCACTGAGCAAGTTTTTTTGCAACAAGTCATATTGGCAATTGGGATTAAAGAAACTAAAACAAAAGATTAGAAACACAAGGAAAAGAAAAGCTCAAGCGAAAGAGAGATTAATGTGTATAGAGAGCGACTCACAAACAAAACGGGAGTTTAGATAAAGGCAATGAAACAAGCGCAAAGCAAAGAGAGGGTTAAAGCGTTGAGAGAATATACTCACAACAACAAAAACAGCTGATTGCACATACCAAAAAAACTGAGAGCAAGCGATAAAGCAAAAGAAGAATGCAGAATGCAAGTAAAATCAAAAATTACCGACGCTGCACAGATCCAAGTTCTAAGCACTTCACAAAAATAAGATAAAATAAATAAAAAACACCGCGGATTACTCCTTGCACAAATGCACAAAAGTGACTAATGGTAAAAAACCAAAATCAACAGTGAACGCGATTTTATATTTTAAAAAAATCACGAAACAAAAATAAAAGCCACGGAGAACAAAAAAACACGTCTGAAACTTTCAACAGAGAACTCTCTGCCGATTGGTTTTTGTGCATCCGGAGTCTGCAGTCTATCATTTTATGGCCTAGTTTGCCACAAAAATGACACTCCATCGATGATTGTTTTTGACGTTTAGGGTAGGTCGCAGACTGTTGCTCAGAAGAAACGCTTTTTCTTTTAATTCGGACTGCAAATCGCTTCTGGACCGAATATTTGAGGTGAAGCTTAAACGCTGCAGTCGGTTGGCAAAACTTGCCAGCAATGCAAGAGTCGCTGACACTGCGATTTCCTCGTCCTCCATTTGGCGCCTCCGTTTTGTCGTCAACTCAGTAACCATGCGGCTGGCATGGACTGCGAGGCACTCGCCGTCGATCGGTCGATCTGACAGATCGCGAAGCGCTTCCCTCTAATGCCGAACTTAGAGCGACTACTAACGCACTGCCTTTTAAAGCATTTTCTTGCAAAATTATTTCAACCGCATTACACCACGATGTCGCGTTGGCACCTGCCTTGTCGGGATTAAATTTGGGTAACTGCACCGATTTATTTTGTCCAACGTCAGACGATGTTGTTTGTAAATCGCGCAAAAGTTCAATTAAATTTTTATTTTGTAATTGTTGGAGGTAGAGGGCCGGATCCCACTTCTGATGTCGGATTAGTAATCTCTTCTTCACTCATTTCGTTCGCGCAGCGAGTTTCGGTCGCACTCGAGTTCTAACTTCAACTGAACTCGAGACGCACAATTCTTGTGCGCGTCTTTCACCGAACCACACTCGGACCAATCAGAGCGCCATTAGCGGCTGATGCAATATTACCAATATGATGAAATTAGGAATTCTAGTGAAAACCAGAATTTCCATACACAACAACACACACACACAGTGCGTGCATACAGTTCGCTTTGACATATGTAGGATTCTCACAGTACACTCCAACATATTTAATAGTCACGCTTTTTAAAATAACGATAAATATGTTTGTTATTAAGTCTTAACGACATAAAAAAGTATGTTGTGCAGATTTTGAGTGTTACCCAACACTGGCACTTACTTTCTGCTATAAGATTGTGCCATAAAATTGTGGCGGCAGGATTTCTTGTTTTCAAATTATATCAATTGCAAATCAATATAACCTTAACCCTCTAATGCTGTTTTCTAAACTATTGGAGGAAAATAATTGGAACAATTTTTTTTTAAAGTAAATTTAGGCTTCTAAACTCAAAAATGAACTCAGAAAAAATATAGAAGTTTTGGTTTAGCCGTCAGGTGCAAAAAAGGTAATAAGTGTCTCAAGACACTCTTGGGCATCTAAGAGTAAAAAAAAAACGTATTGAATAGAAATGTTAATTTTTTATATTCATGGGATATGTTTTAAAACAATTTTTTGTTGATGTGCAGCATAAATGTAAATTACATTTTTCACAAATGCATTGCGTTTGTGATGATTTACAGAGCTTGCACCGTCTCTTATTATCCCGATCCAACCAACTTGGGAAGTGGTTGACTTGGTCAAAACGTAATTCCGCTATTGGATGTAAAGTTTTTTTTTCCAAGTTTAAGCTCAAGCTGTGATGGTCGGGCCCGTGGGGATTGTGAAAAAGGTGACCGATATGTTCGCAAAGATGGTGACTGCATCTGGTCCTGTAGAGATACGGTACTGACTGGACGACCTGCGTGGGCTTTATTTATAAAAGCCACCAATCCTTCAGCGATTGACTCGCGAAAATCGGGAAGTTCCATCAATTTGTCACTGATTGCGTTTTGTTTTTGAATTCGCCTATAAAGAATATAAGCATTTGTTGCTGCATCTTTGCATCTTTGGTTTTAGCTTTGATGTGATAACGGCCCATAACTCCATCCATGAGATCAACGCCGCCCATATGTGCGTTATATTCCCGAATTATTTGCGGACAGTCAATTTCAATATGTTGCTTAGGGGCCTGGTGTGGCCCAGTGAGAAAGCAGGCGGCCTGGAAACTGTGAGAGCCCCGGTTGGAATCCCGTTGGATGCTTATGTTTCATACAGGCGTACCTGCCCAAAAATAAGTTGAAGTAAATAAAGTGATAAATGCGCTATAGAGTCTCTGACAAAAAAGCAGCAAATAAAATATTAAAAAAAAAAAAAAAAAAAAAAAAAAAATATGTTGCTTTTTCTTCCTGTCATAACGGTCAGTCTTAAGTGTTCTTTCACTTAAACTTTCCGTAGCAAACGGTTTAACACCTACGCAAGTTGACAATAAGCGAACGGCCTTGTTGTCCTTCCAAAGTACATTACTGACTTCTACCCCTCTTCATCATTACAAGCAAATGATATTGTGCTAATATCCTCCAAAGCAGCTATTAGAGTTTCTGCCGCATTTAAGTCATCTTCCTCGTCGTCACTTGACTCGGATAACTCTGCATCGGAAGGGACATCTCAAACAATTCCAACAACTGTTCATCAGTTAAATCGGATAATTTGTATCGTACCCGGTTTGCCATCTTCATATGGTTAATATGTCATTTTCTAGTAAAAAATCCATAGTATGAATAAGTTTACACACAAATTGCAAGCAGTTATGAAATAGCTGCTGGTCAAAAAAAATTGCTTGAAGCCCCAAAAGTGTCTCAAGACACTTATCACTGTTTTTAAGCTACAACGCACATTTTTTATTTATTTTCATTTTTGTAAACTAGTTTTAATTGTAAATGAACATACCTTCCAATAAAAAATTATTTGAAATGGATTGCTTTCACAGATTTTGTAAAATAATTTTTGCACAACAGCACATGCAGCAGATCAATTTAGACGCGCGAAAAAACATATATTTTGTGTTTATGAAAATAAAAAGTACCGTTAAAAGCACTGGAGAGCTTCTAAAGCTTTTTTCTCAGTAACTTTGAATATTTTATTAACGATCAAGAAATATTTGAATGACAAAAAAGCTCCCATTTTTTTAAAATTTAATAATAAAATAAGTGTCTCAAGACACTTATGAGCATTAGAGGGTTAAAGTACATCTCATGGATGTTAAAACTGTTTTTCTAAATGGTACGCTAAAACGAAGAAATACACATGAAACTTCCTCAAGGTATTTCATGCAATAATGAAAATGTACAGTTTGACACGAAAGTGTTTTCACATGGGACAAAAAATTTATTTTTGTTCTTTGACATTAAAAAACAAGTAAGAAAACTCTAGTCGAGACCGCTCGACTAGGGTATACCCTGAACCCTGCGAAGAACCGCAATTCCAAGCAATCTCCGATTCTTTAATATACATAAGTATATATATGTTCATTACAAACAGAACATACACACACACATACACAGGCGCACACACACACAAGCGCCAGTCGTTGCGTCAGCTGTTCTTTGGCTGCTGTTTGCATGGCAATGTTATAGGAAATTAAATGTTTAATAACTTTTTTTCTAGACTAACGATTTTGATCAAACTTGTTGGGCGTGATCATGTTATCCATATGTATGTATGTGCCAAAGCGCAAGTCTCTAGTAATTGATATACGGGGTTACAAATTTAAGGCGAAGGGGGCGTGGCATCCAAAATTTACTGACTTTGGCGAAAAAAGTATTTTATTGCATACATAATGTTTTCAAACAAATTTAATATGGAGAATTTTAATCTGTAAGTACTTCATTTCCAAGTAAGCTGAATTATGAATTGTTGAATTCATTCTGATGAAAAACACGATGCCCCCTTGTCGAAATTGAATTGGTAGTTTAATGTACATAATGCTGTGAGGAACATTATATGCAGGCACGTCTCAAACTGTATAATTGCATGTATTTGCTGTGCATTTATATGGGTGGGCGTGCAGGTATATAAATATTCCACACAACGACGCGAGTACGGTAAGATAAGAGCGAGCCTCGCGACTGGAAAGGGTCAAAGGCGAGCCATGGGACGTCTCGCTCGCTCTTACCGATTCAGCGATTTACTCGGAACCGCTAGCCAAAGTGCCGTTCGTAGCCGCGAGAAAGTAGCTATTACTTTCACTCGCAGGCGTACAACGGTGCTTCTGCCAATGAGAGGCTGCCACGCGATCCGGCGTATTTCGCGTCGCACCAAATCAGGCGATGTTGCCGTTAAGGCAGACCTGAAGAGGAGACAGGCCCCGCTACAGAGAGCCGAGGCAGGCCACGCTCCAGAGCCGAAGCAGGGCCTGCGGCGCTGCTATAAAAAGGCGCCCACGGCTCGGCACTAGGTCAGTCGATTCGAGTTAAAAGTGAAAGTGCCGAGTGTCAACGGGAGTGAAATTGTAAAGTGCAACGGAGGACAACAGGGGACATCAAGGACACAAAGGACATCGTGAGATATTCAGAGGAATATCCTGGACGCATACCAAACCGTATCCTTGAGGACAGAGGTACGGCCGACAGCTGGTGCTAGAGCAGCATAACCTGAAGAGGAGTGTGAGGTTAGTGAGGGCAGCCGTGCGGAAGAACGTAAGCCTTCTAAGAGGTGCCAGCGAGTACGTGTGGTGATCCAAGCGAACCGCTGGAGCGGTTGGGCCAGGAGCCCAAAAAAATTGGAAGTCTCTAGCTCTTATATCGGACAGGGCTAAATCGACTCGGCTTCTCTCCCTGATCAAGAATATATACACTTTATGGGGTCTGCCACGCCTCCTTCTGCCTGTTACATACATTTTCACAAAACCATTATACCCTTTTTTCCCATTTTCAATGGGTTCAGGGTATAACAAGTAAGAAAACTCTAGTCGAGACCGCTCGACAAGGGTATACCCTAAACCCTATGAAGAACCGTTATTCCAAACATTCTTTGTTTCTTTTATATACACATGCAAGTGTACGTTCATTACAAGCAAAATATACACGCACACGCACACACACACGCCAGTCGGTGCGTCAGCTGTTCTTTGGCTGCTTTGCATGGCAATGCTATGGAAAATTAAATGTTTAATAACTTTTTTTCTAGAGTAACGATTTTGATCAAACTTGTTGGGCGTGATCATGTCATCCATATGTATGTATGTGCCAAAGCACAAGTCTCTAGTATTTGATATACGGGAGTTACAAATTTGAGGCGAAGGGGGCGTGGCATGCAAAATTTAACAAAAACCGAAACTGTGTAATGCTCACATAACACTAAATGCAAAATTTGAAGACTCTAGCTATAAAGATGAATTATATAGAATTATATAACGGAGCATCGATTTCGTTTTTAATCGATAACATTAAAATTAAGACAGTTATCGATTTTTTTAACAAACTCGATCTTTTCGTGCTATACAGAAACCTACATAAAAAATTTCAAGTCTCTAGCTCTTATAGGTTCTGAGAACGACGCGTTCATACATACGGACAGACAGACGGACAGACGGACAGACGGACGGACGGACAGACGGACAGACGGACAGGGCTAAATCGACTCGGCTACTCTCCCTGATCAAGAATATATATACTTTATGGGGTCTGCCACGCCTCCTTCTCCCTGTTACATACATTTCAACAAAAACATTATACCCTGATTTTCCCATTTTCAATGGGTTCAGGGTAAAAAATGTAAACCCATTCATTTACTGGCTTTGAGTGCAACTAACCTCAATTTAAATATTTGGGGAAATTTGGAGCCGGTATCCAAAATTTAACAAAAATCAAAATTAGAGAAAATAAATATAAAACTTACAACAAAATTTGGGGTCTCTAGCTATAAAGACGTGGGAGATATAATTTTATAACTAACATTCGATAATGTTTTTAATCGATAACAATAAAATTAAAATAGTTATCGACTTTTTTTAACAAACTCGATCTTTTCGTGCTATTCACGGACCTACATAAAAAATTTCAAGTCTCTAGCTCTTATAGGTACGGCACTTAGTTGTTTGGCACAATGATAGATGAATATTGTACCGATGAAGGGTTTAATAAAACAGGAGGCAGCCTATTTCGACTTTTATTTTTGAATCTATGCACAACTACATAAGGAGGCCAAAATTTTTAGCTACATATTGTTGTGATTGGCTGTTGACTTCCTAGATAGAGTAGGTTTGGTAGGTGTGGGAGAAGTGGCCAGAATGTTGTTCATTGTTTGACCTTGTCTAGCCATAGCTGGCACACGACGTGCAACACTCTCATCCAAAAGCAAGTGAGATTCTTCGTCACTACAGGTATTAAGTCTTTGCCGGGGCACACACTGAAGAAGGCGTCCACGATGCCTCTTGGATGGCTTAACGCTGCCCTACTTTCGGATGGATTCCCGCTGAGGAAAGGGACATCTAACAAGAAAGAGATATTCCACGCTCTTCCGAGAGAGCATTTGTTGCATGAGGACTTCCTCGAGCTAGAAGACTCAAGTACTACCAAGACGTTGGGCATCCGCTGGCAAGCCCCTTCTTCTTTTCCATTGTCGACCCACAATCGAACAATCCGGTCTCCAAGAGAAGTCCTGTTCTACATACCGAAGCTTTTCGATCCCAGTTCTAGACTGATTCCACCATCGTGTTGGCCTGGCTACGTTCGTGGTGAATCGCGTGTCCAGCATATCCCAGAGAACCGGGGTCTCATGTTCGGTCCGAGGACAATTCAGCGGATCTTGTGAGTCGAGGCGTCGCTGCTGATGACTTAGCGCCTAGTAGATTATGGTGGCATGGACCGAAATTGCTCCGGCAAGTCCTCGAATGTTGGCTAGCTTCCCTCTGTGATGTCTAGGATACGCAACTGGAGCAGCGGGTCTATTGTCACACCGTCAGACTACGGGCGGGCCTTAAGGGTCACAACATACATTCGGCAGCTCGTCACCCTAAAGACTGCGAGCCTTCCACGGTGCAACTCGGCAAGGACAAGTTGCTTTTCTCAGAACAGGTTCTTGTACGGCTCGCTCAGAAGCAGAAGTACGCTGTCGAAATCCCAGCACTCTCCGAGAAACGGACTATTCCGCCTTCAAGATCTTTGTTAAATTTAAACCCCTTTCTCGACCAATCCATCCTTCGCTCAAGCTATGGCGAACGTCACCCCACTCTTCTCCCATTCGATACCCATTTCACTTGTTTGCTGGTCCAATTCGCATATTGCATCACACTGCACGGTGGCAGCCAGCTGATAGTGAGCTATTGGCGTACGAAGTCCTGGATTCCGAGGATCAAGAACTTGATTAAGGCCCAGGTGCAAGAACTGCGCCATTTGCCATGATGGGAGAATCGATTTCGCAGGACCATGTCTCATTACGAAGGGGTATGTTTGCGTCTTCGTGTGCTTCAGCACCAAGGCGATCCAACTGGAGGTGATATCCAGTTTCACTACGGAGAAGTTTCTGGCGGCTTTCTTACGGTTTGTGGTCAAAAGACGATGCCCAAGCCCGATAACGACAAAACTTTCGTCGGAGGATTCAAGGCACTAAAAAGAGCCTTTCTGGCCGCCACCAAGTAATGCGTTGTGAATGCCTTCCACCAACATATCCTTTCTTGTTATTTTATTCCTCCCAGCGGTCCCCATATGGGCGGGTTATTGGAGGCAGTTTTAAGGCCTTATTCTAAAAGGCCCCGTCTAACATCAAGTATATTTTCAAGGAATTGTCCACTCACCTCTACCGAATAAAAGCGTACCTAAATTCTCGACCCATCTCCCCTATGAGTGAGGATCCAACGGACCTTTAACATTGAGCCTCGAACACTTTCTGGTCGGAGGCCCCCTCGTATCCATGCAGAGCCTAAAATCCATGACGAGCCCATGTCATTAATTAACCGATGACAGCGTTTGAGGGCGATACATCATAGCTTCTGTCGCCGCAAGAAGAACAAGTACTTGAAGGAGCTTCATAAACGGATAAATGGAAAACGCAAACTCGCTGTTTTCAGATGGGTCTTGTCATCATTTCCAAGGATAGCCTGGCTACCACCAAATGGCGCTGGAGTGCGCGCACTCTAGCGCCGACGGTTTTATTTTTCTTCATCTAATGTCTGATGTCGAGATTTATTTATTTTTTTTATTAAACAATTTTGTTTATAGCCTAAAACAAACATATTATTGAACTAAAGAAGTTGATGATAGAGGCATTAAAGGAAAATTAAAATATATATATTTATATATGTTCACACCACAGGGTGATCAGGGGGAGCCAACGGCTGAGCCCTTTTATTTGTGGCAGAAGGTGGGCATACTGGAATGTGTGACTGGCACTTCTCAGTAAATCGCCATTACGTTCGGTCTTTTTTGCTCGCCTTTTGTACTTATATCTCCTTCTTGTATATATCTCTTACGAAAATAAAAATTAAATTTTACTACATTAAAACCGCTCGTGTTTAAACAAAAAAGAAAGAAATAAACCAAAAAATAAAAAAATCTTACTAAATTGCAACTGCAAAATCTACCACCGGCAAAACAGCTGTTGCGCGATCAGTGTTGGCACTCGAGCTCCAAGCCGTGACTTAGTCACGGTTTCAGTCACTTTTGTCAATCTGTGCAAAATACTGCAAAATCCATTACCGGCACAACAGCTGAGCTGTAATCAGTGTTGGCACTCAAATTCAAACCGTGACTGAGTCATTGTTTCTCAAATATTTTTATATTTTTATACCCTGAACCCATTGAAAATGGGAAATCAGGGTATAATGTTTTTGTTGAAAGGCGTATGTATGTAACAGGCAGAAGGAGGCGTGGCAGACCCCATAAAGTATATATATTCTTGATCAGGATGACAAGCCGAGTTGATATAGCCATGTCCGTCTGTCCGTATGTATGAACGCGTCGTTCTCAGAATCTATAAGAGCTAGAGACCTAAAATTTTTTTATGTAGGTTCCTGTATAGCACGAAAAGATCGAGTTTGTTTCAGAAATTCGATAACTGTTATCGTTTTATTGTTATCGATTAAAAACGGAAATCTAAATTAAGCTATACAATTCTATCTAATGCATCTTTATAGCTAGAGTCTTCAAATTTTGCATTTAGTGTTATTTGGCTTTACGCAATTTCCGATTTTGTTAAATTTTGGATGCCACGCCTCCTTCGCCTCAAATTTGTAACTCCCGTATATCAAATACTACAGACTTGTGCTTTGGCACATACATATATATGGATGACATGATCACGCCCAACAAGTTTGATCAAAATCGTTGCTCTAGAAAAAAGTTATTAAACATTTAATTTCCCATAACATTGGCATGCAAACAGCAGCCAAAGAACAGCTGACGCAACGACTTGCGCTTGTATGTGCCTGCGCCCGTGTATGTGTGTGTGTGTATGTGTTGCTTGTAATGAACATATATATACTTATGTATATTAAAGAAACGGAGATTGCTTGAAATTCCGGTTCTTAGCAGGGTTCAGGGTATACCCTAGTCGAGCGGTCTCGACTAGAGTTTTCTTACTTGTTTTTATTTTATTTTATTTATTTAAATTTTATTTTATTATGTTTATTTAAATTTAATATTATTTTATTTATTTAAATTTTATTTAATATTATTTATTTAAATTTTTATTTATTACAATTTTTTTTTTATTTTATTTATTTTTATTTCACTCAATTTATCATGGCCCTCGGCCCACTGTTTCCTACATTTACTGCACAAATTACGAGCCACCGCGCACCGAAATTTCACCACTTGTTGCGCGGTCTCGACCCACGGTCAGCCTTTTGCTCTCCGATACACGCACCGCGACCAGCCAACGGCACCGACAATGCTCTCTCTCGCACGCCGATCACAAGCCTGCCTTCGCTTGTCGCGTCGCTTCTGTGTGTGTATATGTGGCTGGCTGCCGTCGCTCGCTTAGCCACGGCTTCACACTCTCGCTCCCTTTTCTCTTCGCGCTCGCCCTTCGTTGCGAGTTTGTTAAAAAAAAAAGGAAAAAATTTAATAAAATATGTTGAACATAAGCTAAAAATTGCATTCAAATCTATTAATTCGCGCAGAAGTTATTAAACAAATCGTTTGACCAGTCGGCCAAACATGTGAGCAGTAGCCCAAAGCAAATTGTTTTCCTATACATGTGCACACATACACATTGAGCTGCGTGCATGTAGCAAATTCTAAGAACCGCAAATTTTAGTGTACATATTTGCAATAGATGGCGCTATGATTTCCTAAATATCAGCTGTTCAATAAATCGAAACAGGGATGGCGCTATTATATTAAACCATAGATAGCGCTATTGGCTAAAATATTAAAAAAAAAAAAATTTAATTTAATTTTCTGTGCGTTTATATTAAAGGCAAATTATTCAGTTTTTTGAAACGCAGATAGCACGGGGTTCAGGGGATTTCCTAGTCGGGACGCCCAACTATAGTTTTCTTACTTGTTTATCTTTTTATACTATTTCACGTAGTGATATAGTATATTGGTTTTGTGCAATGTCCGTCATGGTGTCCGTCCGTCTGTCCGTCTGTCCGTCTGTCCGTATGAACGCAAACCATTTCGACGCTATTGAAGCTAGAGACTTGAAATTTGAAATATATACTCGTGTATACCCTTGTCTAATAAAGTGTCAAGATTTTCCCGATACGCCCACTATGGGCGTGGCAAATCGGAAAATGCATTTTCCTGTATCTCAGAAACACTACTTCTAGAAGGGCTAGAGAATTGGGATTTTAACTGAACACTCATGTCGACATCCCAAAATCAAAAAGCTATGGCGGATATATCTACGCCCATTGGGGGCGTGGCAAATCGGGTTAAACTGTATCTTCTACAGTTTTAAAGCTAGAACGCTAGTAACGTGGGTTACTGTTACGATCCTATAAAGATCGCCCAAAAAATTTTATGGCCACGCCTACTAGGGGCGTGGCAAATCGGATCTGAATATATTGTTATTTTACTAGTTTCGTCATATTTTGAGCACTATTAATGCTAGAGACTTGAGACTTGGTATATATACTCGGGTTAACATCCCACGACCGATAAGCTATGGCGGATATATCTACGCCTTCAGGGGGCGTGGCAACAAATATCAGCTTATATCTCCCACAGTTTTAGTGCTAGAAGCTTCAAAATTGGATGCTAGGTTACTGAGGGCCTCCTCTATCGATTCCCCAAAAATTATTGTTACGCCCCAAAGGGCGTGACATACAGAAAAATACCCTGTAATTTTCGTATTTTTCGAATGTAAGCATCCAAACTTTACAGTTATATTCTTAAACGCCCACTCTATGCACATGCCAAAAATTATTTGTCTACGGCCACTGGGGGCGTGGCAAATCAAAACTGAAACATCTGCAGCTTCTGAGCCAATAACGCGCCACATAATGACTTTGTGACTTTTGACCTTGTCTTTTGATTTGCCAAATTATATATATGGGTTTGAAAATAATATTTTATTAATACAAAATAACTAAATAAAGAAAATATAATAAAATATCAACATGACCGCACCGGGGTTCGAGTCCACACCTCTACGCTCGCCAACGAACTTAAATCACATTTTTAGAGTTGCCACCTGTCTCATTTTGAGAGCTGCCACCTCTCTCATTTTGAGAGATGCCATCTCTCTCGATTTAGGTGCGTGTTCTTGCTAAGGTAAGGCAATCGAGATAAATCGAGAGAGGTGGCATCTCTAAGCTTCGATTCTAATTGAAACTGTCTGGCTATCTCCAATGAAAAGTTTTAATCTGTAGCTAATTTAAGCGGCGACAGTGGGGATTTAAGGTTAAATTTTAAAAAATGTAATGTGATAGATGCCCCTGTGTGCTGTTGGGGCGTGAAATAGTATTTCGCTGTGGGTTGCGTCCGACAGCAACGTTCTTACTTGTTTAACCTATCTTTATGAACTTTTTGCTCTTTATTTTTCTTATTCTTTATTATTATATTATTATTCTTTTCTATGCTAATTACTTCAAAGGGTCCTATATAAGATGATTCTAATTTATGACCTGTTTCATTCTTTAAATAAACTTGGTCTCCTATTTCTATTTTAGAATCTAATACTTTCTTATCATTTATTTCTTTTTGCTTAGCTTTATTTTTTTCTAATAATATTCGAGCTCTCTTATACGCGTTTTCTAATCTAAATTTAACTTCCTTAGAGTAATCTTCTATATTATATATAGGTTCTATAGTGTTTAAGCTATTAAATTGTATTGGTAGGTTGTTTTGTCTACCAAATACTAGTTCATATGGACAATAATTATGAGTTACTGATGGTGTTGTGTTGAAACAATACACGAAATACTGTAACCATATGTCCCAATCAGTTTTATCTACTGAAATATATGAACGAATATACTCATTGAATGTCCTATGACTTCTTTCAATGGTACCTAATGTCCCATGTCCGTAATGAACGTCTTCATTGGACCGTACTTCAGAATAAAAGATTCGAATATGGCTTTTGCGACAGTTGTTGCGCTTTTATTTGGAATAGGAATTGCTACTAAATACTTAGTCAAATCACATATTAAAGTGATTGCATATTCATTCCCATTTTCCGTACGTGGTAGTGGACCAATTGTGTCTACTATCACTCTGTCAAAAGCATATTGGGGAGTCTCGGTTATTATCATAGGTGCTCTTGTATGTTTCGTCGTTTTCGACGTCAGGCATTTTTGACATTTATTAATGTATTCTTTGTCATGTTTTTCCAATAATATTGTCTCTTTATTTTCGCAATTATTTTATAAATTCCTGTATGACCTCCTTGAATTGGATCGTCATAGAATGTAGACTGCAACTTCTTTTTCCTAATCAACTTGGGTCACCGGCTTGAGTAGCGCTACTCTTAATAATTTTAAATTATTATTGCCCAGGCGAGCAAGATGATTTCATTGACCGAATTTTTGAAATCAGAGAATGAAGGAAAATATTGGAAGCGTTAATAATATTTGTAGAAGAGATATGATAAGGGTAAGAAGTTTTATAGGGGTCAACAGATGAGTAAGTTGATCAACTTTGGTCACCGGCTTGAGTAGCGCTACTCCTAATGATTTTAAATTATTATTGCCCATATCTTTGAAAGTATCTATTGAAATTGATTCACAGGTCTTTTCGCTCGGTGCCACTTTTAGTTGGCTGATTTTAAATACACCGGCTTGCCATTCAAGCCTTTGGAAAAACTGACCTAAATCGAGAATTCCATTGTAATACAAATCGCTAACATTAATTCTTGCAATAATTTTTCTTCCATGTTTCAAGAAACATGTGGAATCTGTTATTCGCAAGGTCACTACTTAACGTATCTCGTCATTTGTGATGACTTCGTATACGTTGGGCTTAGAAGCTTTTTCATGACTTTGCCTTGGCAATAGTTCTTGTTTATTTTCTGCGCAGAAATTCTTTTGTCTACTTTGGTGCCTGGACTATTCTATTCAAATCAATTAGATCGGATATTGTTATCCTTGATAGAGCATTTGCCACAAAATTGTCTTTACCTTTCAAATACTCAACTGTAAAATCATACTCTTCCAGTTCGAGTCGCATGCGTGTTAATTTAGAACTTGGGTTTACCATAGAAAATAAACATGTTACAGGTCTGTGATCTGTTTTAACTGTAAAGTGTTTGCCATATATATATGGTCGAAAATGTGTTATTGCCCAATGTATTGCTGCTAGTTCTTGTTCTGTAGTACTCCTATTGCTTTCACCTTTAATGAATACTCTTGACGCATATGCAACTGTGAGTTGGAGTCCATTATAGTTTTGAGTTAAAACTGCTCCACATGCTTGTTTGCTTGCATTATACAAAATTCTTTGTTAAAATCTGGGCACTGTAATAGATTTGGTTGAACAAGTGCCTTTTTAAGGTATTGGAATGCTTTTTCCCATTCAGCGGCCCATTCAAATGGAACATTCTTTTTACATAATCTAGTTATGTGCCGGGAATATTCGGCGAAGTTTTTTATAAATCGTCTATAGTAATTGCAAAGCGCAAAGAATCTTCTAGCGCTGTCTGCGTCCGTAGGGACTGGATAATTATTGATTAATCATCAGGGAGAATTCCCTTATCTGTGCATCTGTGACCTAAAAACGTCACCTCGTGCATGAAGAAAGGACATTTTTCTGGATGTAATTTCAGATTATGTTTTCTGCAAAGTTTGAAAACATCTGTTAAATTTTTAATCATATGTTCAGAACAACCAATAACGATTACATACATCATCCATATAAAGAACAAGTAAGAGCGTTGCTGTCGGACGCAACCGACAGCGAAATACTATTTCACGTCCCAGCAGCACACAGGGGCATCTATCACATTATATTTTTTAAAATTTAACCTTAAATCTCCACTGTCGCCGCTTAAATTAGCTGCAGATTAAAACTTTTCATTGGAGGTGGCCAGACAGTTTCAATTAGCATCGAAACTTAGAACCCTTACCTTAGCAAAAACACGCACCTAAATCGAGAGAGGTAGCATCTCTCAAAATAAGAGAGGTGGCAACTCAGAAAATGTGATATAAGTTCGATGGCGAGCGTAGGGGTGTGGGCTTGAACCCCGGTGCGGTCATGTTGATATTTTTGTTATATTTTCTTTTGTTATATTCAGTTATTTTGTATTAATAAAATATTCTTTTCAAACATATATATGATTTGACAAATCAAAAGACAAGGTCAAAGGTCACTAAGTCATTATGTGGCGCGTTATTGGCTCAGAAGCTGCAGATGTTTCAGTTTTGATTTGCCACGCCCCCAGTGGCCGTAGACAAATAATTTTTGGCATGTGCATAGAGTGGGCGTTTAAGAATATAACTGTAAAGTTTGGATGCTTACATTCGAAAAATGCGAAAATTACAGGGTATTTTTCTTTATGTCACGCCCCTTTTGGGGCGTAACAATAATTTTTGGGGAATCGATAAAGGAGGCCCCCAGTAACTTATCATCCAATTTTAAAGCTTCTAGCACTAAAACTGTGGGAGATATAAGTTGATATCAGTTGCCACGCCCCCTGATGGTGTAGAAATATCCGCCATACCTTTTCGATTGTGGGATGTTAACCCGAGTATATATACCAAGTCTCAAGTCTCTAGCATCAATAGTGCTCAAAATATAACGAAACTAGTAAAATCACTATATATCGAATCGTTAAGAGCGAGCGAGACGTCCCATCGCTTGCATTTGACCCTTTCCAGTCGCGAGGGTCGTTCTTACCTTACTCGCGTCGCTGTGTGAAACATTTATATGCCTTGCACGCCCACCTATATAAATGCACAGCAAATACATGCAATTATACAGGTTGAGACGTGCCTGCATATAATGTTCCTCACACTACCAATACAATTTAATAGTGTATTTAATTTAGAACCTATATATAAAATAGAGGATTATTCTAAAGAGGTCAAGTTTAGACTAGAAAACGGGTACAAAAAAACGCGAATACTTTTAGAAAAGAATAAACTTAAGAAATACGAAATAAATGATAAGAAAGAACTAGATTTTAAAATAAACAAGTAAGAAAACTCTAGTCGAGACCGCTCGATTAGGGTATACCCTGAACCCTGCGAAGAGCCGCTATTCCAAGCATTCTTTGTTTCTTTTATATACACATGCATATGTACGTTCATTACAAGCTAAACATACACACACAAGCGCAAGTCGGTACGTCAGCTGTTCTTTGGCTGCTGTTTGCATGGCAATGTTATGGGAAATTAAATGTTTAATAACTTGTTTTCTAGAGCAACGATTTTGATCAAACTTGTTGGGCGTGATCGTGTCAACTATATGTATGTATGTGCCAAAGCACAAGTCTCTAGTATTTGATGTACGGGAGTTACAAATTTGGGGAGAAGGGGGCGTGGCATCCAAAATTAAAAAAAACCGAAATTGCGTAAGACCCAAATAACACTAAATGCAAAATTTGAAGACTCGATAGAAAGACGAATTAGATAGAATTTTATGCGGCCAGATAGATATAGGTGCGATACAAGTACGCATTCTCCTCGCCAAGGATATCGGCGTATTTAATTTTGAACAGCTCATAGAAACGGAACTTGCAAAGGCCCTGGAGCTGCCAAACTCACAGGAGTCGGTTGAAGCTGCGGCTGCAGCAGTAATCTCTCGGCCAACAACGGGGCCGGACATCTGTCCTACCGCCTTAATAGAAGCAGCCTTACCGCCATCGCACTGCACTTGGCTGAATGGCGTTTTGAATGGTGAATTCTTTGCGGCTTAGAAAAAAGACGAGAACATTTTGTCTTTCTGTTGCCTATTGTCTATTGAGTCCGAGGTAGCGGCCGTCCGTGGCGTGGCGAGGAATTAGATTCCTATATATATCTTTATAAATTGATTATATTTTAATTTAATTTGTGTTAATAATTCTTTAAATCAATTTAATCACTCTTAAAATGTCAAGGACTAACAGAGCATTATCTTCTAATGGGTCTTAGAGACAGCGAAATAAGAATTTGTTAAATAGATCAAATGCTGAATATTCTGAGCAGGAGATAGTTAATAATGTAGTCTCCAAGAGAGCGTAGAGAATACGAAGAGTTTCATCACATATAATATATTGGACAGCGCATTTTAGAAAGAGCTAGAGACTGAAACTCAAGATCGCAGGTTAGAGACAATCCAATTCGTAAAATCGTTGAGTAGGCACGTAAGTAAGAAAACTCTAGTCGGGGGTCCCGACTAGGAGATACCCTAAACCCCGCGCTATCTGCGTTTTTTAAAATACTGCATAATTAGCATTTCGTATAAACGCACAGAAAACTAAATTCAATTCATTTTCAATTGTTTAGCCAATAGCGCCATCTATGGTTCGATAGAATAGCGCCATCCATGTTTCGATCCAACTGAGCAGCTGATAATTCGCAAATCATAGCGCCATCTATTGGAAATATGTACACTAAAACTTGCGGGTTTTAGAAGTTGCTAGATGCACGCACCTCAATGTGTATGTGTGTATGTGTGCACATGTATAGGAAAACAGTTTGCTTTGTTTTGCTGGTCACGTGTTTGGCCGATTGGCCAAACGTTTTGTTTAATAACTTCTGCGCGAATTAATGGATTTGAATGAAATTTTCAGCTTATGTTCAACATATTTTATTACATTTTTTCCAATTTTTAGAACAAAGCTTTTTTTTCATCGTTTACAGAATAAAATTCTCTTAAACACAAAACACATTAGTATGCGTTATCTTTAGTAGCATTGTTAATATAGTGTGTTGAACATTGCACACTGCAAAAAAAAAATGCTGTTCAAATTAATAGTGGTGGGGCTCATATATATTATATACACTGCTGGTCAATAGGTTAGACGCAACGCTACTTGCTTTAAAATTTGCTTTATAACTTTTATTTTAAAAACAATAGGAAAATAACTTTTACACAAAAACCTTCGTTATTCAATGCCTCTTCAAGTAAGCAATTGGAAAAAATTGGAATATTACTAAAATCTTTTTTTTTTTTACATTTTATTGAAGCTATTCAAAAAAAAGGCACTTATTTCTTGGTCACTAGAATAGACGCACTTTAACAAATTAATTTATAAAAAAAAAATTGGTAATTGTAAAATGTAAATTTAATTTTACGTTTATCCCGTGGAGCCAGCGCTGTGTTTCGCCTTTTAAAATGTGTTCCATAAGCCACCGGATCTCCTAAATATCTGTCGATAGTTCTGGAGCTGCGTTTTATTTGTTTGCGAATATTTCGATTTGATAATCCCTGTGACTGTAAGAAGTCCACTTTTTGACGTTCCAATAAGCTCAATATGGTAGCTTTCCCCATTTTTTTTCTTAATATTGTTCAGTTTTTAATTTTTAGTTTTTATTTGAGCAAAATAGCTGCACTTTTTAACACAAAACTTGAAAATTTCATGTGCGTCTAATCCATTGACCAGCTGATAAGCCATATAATTGCATTGAAGTTTCTAGAGTCTTCAAATGCAAAGTTATCGTTTCGCAAATCAACCAACTATTTACAGATGTTTTTCGAATAAGATTCGAACTTCGATAAAAAAAATTTGGGGCAAATAATACTTGCCTAATAATAAATATAAGCACTTATTGAAAAAAAAAGTGGTGCGTCTAACCTATGACCAGCAGTGTATCTATATATTATCACTAACCACATAACTCATAGATATAACACGCAGAACACTGAAATTCAGCGAATTCCCAAAGTGACAAGGCAGCCCCATGGCGAATTCACTGAATTCGCTTTACTTTTTGCTGCGAGCAGCCGGTACTCTGTGACAAGAAAATCAGTGCTCTGCGAGCGCTCGTTCGGTAATGGTCCATTTCTATATGAAGCCCTTCTATGCAACCATGTATGCTTATTTTCTGATCTCTTCTCTCTCATATATTTTTATTATCTGATCTCTTCTCTCTCGAATATATATATGTAAGAACTCACCAGCAGCAGCACACCAAAATTGAAATTTGCTGGCTGAGGCTTCATTTCGTCTCTTGCGACAGTAGAGTATACCAAACTTTTGAAAGTGTTTGTCATGCCCATGCAAAATGTTGACATTTTTATACTATTTCACGTAGTGATATAGTATATTGGTTTTGTGCAATGTCCGTCATGCTGTCCGTCCGTCTGTCCGTCTGTCCGTATGAACGCAAACCATTTCGACGCGATTGAAGCTAGAGACTTGAAATTTGAAATATATACTCGTGTATACCCTCGTCTGATAAAGTGTCAAGATTTTCCCGATACGCCCTCTAGGGGCGTGGCAAATCGGAAAATGCATTTTCCTGTATCTCAGAAACACTACTTCTAGAAGGGCTAGAGAGTTAGGATTTTAACTGAACACTCATGTCGACATCCCAAAATCAAAAAGCTATGGCGGATATATCTACGCCCATTGGGGGCGTGGCAAATCGGGTCAAACTGTATCTTCTACAGTTTTAAAGCAAGAACGCCCAAATTTGGCACGTGGGTTACTGTTACGATCCTATAAAGATCGCCCAAAAAATTTTATGGCCACGCCTACTAGGGGCGTGGCAAATCGGATCTGAATATATAGTGATTTTACCAGTTTCGTTATATTTTGAGCACTATTGATGTGAGAGACTTGAGACTTGGTATATATACTCGGGTTAACATCCCACGACTGATAAGTTATGGCGGATATATCTACGCCTTCAGGGGCGTGGCAACAAATATCAGCTTATATCTCCCACAGTTTTAGTGCTAGAAGCTTCAAAATTGGATGCTAGGTTACTGAGGGCCTCCTCTATCGATTCCCCAAAAATTATTGTTACGCCCCAAAAGGGGCGTGTCATACAGAAAAATACACTGTAATTTTCGCATTTTTCGAATGTAAGCATCCAAACTTTACAGTTATATTCTTAAACGCCCACTCTATGCACATGCCAAAAATTATTTGTCTACGGCCACTGGGGGCGTGGCAAATCAAAACTGAAACATCTGCAGCTTCTGAGCCAATAACGCGCCACATAATGACTTTGTGACCTTTGACCTTGTCTTTTGATTTGCCAAATTATATATATGTGTTAGAAAAGAATATTTTATTAATACAATTTATCACAAATGCTCATACATGTGAGCTGCTGTAACGGTAAGTACTGATAGTGTGTGTGCATGCTCGTCGCGAAAACATGACCGCACCGGGGTTCGATGCTACACCTCGCCAACGAACTTATGTATATCACATTTTCTGAGTTGCCACCTCTCTCATTTTGGGAGTTGCCACCTCTCTTATTTGGAGAGATGCCACATCTCTCGATTTAGGTGCGTGTTCTTGCTAAGGTAAGGCAATCGAGATAAATCGAGAGAGGTGGCATCTCTAAGCTTCGATTCTAATTGAAACTGTCTGGCTACCTCCAATGAAAAGTTTTTGTAGCTAATTTAAGCGGCGACAGTGCGATTTAAGGTTAAATTTAAAAAAATGTAATGTGATAGATGCCCCTGTGTGCTGTTGGGGCGTGAAATAGTATTTCGCTGTCGGTTGCGTCCGACAGCAACGTTCTTACTTGTTATTATTATTTATGAGAAGGGTATGGATGTGTGAGGCTCATACGAAGAATATGTTTTCGCGACGAGCATGCACACACACTATCAGTACTTACCGTTACAGCAGCTCACATGTATGAGCACTTAATAACTTTTGTTATTAAGTGCGTCTTCACTAGCAATAAAATATTAGTAGCAATAAATATTAATAATTTTATGTGCCCGGGTGAAAAATATGAACGCCTCGTGCGAAAGTGATCGTAGCTTCAATTTAGCGAAAAACATTTAAATATAGCGAAAAACATTTAAATATAGTGCCTTTTTTCGCGACGAACGACAAAACGCCATTCAAGAATTTCGTTGCCAATTGCATACCTGTTTGTGTGAATGCCGTCTGATAGGCGCGCCGCGTAACGGAACCCTTTGTGTGCGTCTATTTCGGTTTTTCCCATTTGGGAAATTCCAAAGAAGTGACCTGCGTGATCATAATCAGCGTATTTTACAACTCTGGACCTCAAACCGCAAGTTGTACATTTTATTATCGTAGTCTTTTTCAAGACTAACAACAAATTGAACCTTTTATACAAATTTTTTATATATATTGACGCGTCATTAGATTGTTCCATTTTTCTATTTACAACGGTACTTTTCAAAACTACAAAATACCATCAGCCAATCGCATCTCAAATAAAGGCTGATGCAATCTTCACATTATGATGAAATAATATTCCTGCGAAATGCCTCACACACATTATGATGAAATCACATTCCTGCGAAATGCCTCAAAGTTACGCAGCACTAACTGCCCGCGCCGATACGGCGCCATCCTGACCATTACACGACCTCGTGCAATACTTCCAAAATGTACTTTGCGATATACGTAAACATTTTATTGACAAACTATAAACCACTACTAAATATTGACAAACGTAATCTTCAAATTCATTCACTATCTTTTTTTTTTAAACATACCTTTTATTTTAACATAATACAAATATTTTCATTAACTTAACAAATTTTAAACATTATATCTTATGGTCTACACGCCGTGATCAAAACAACTGTTTTGCACTTGTGCTTACATTTCATTTCCAGCCCTTCACGCACCTGTACTGCCTATTTCAACAGTCTCATGCTCCCCACTAGAGACTACTGTCTCTTTCAACAGTTTCATTCTCCACATTTTGACTACTGTCTCTTTCAACAGTTTCATTCTCCACATTTTGACTACTGTCTCTTTCAACAGTTTCATTCTCCACATTTTGACTACTGTCTCTCTCAACAACATTCTCCACATTTTGACTACTGTCTCTTTTAACAGTTTCATTCTCCATATTTTGACTACTGTCTCTTTCAACAGTTTCATTCTCCACATTTTGACTACTGTCTCTTTCAACAGTTTCATATTCAACTGGTACATAACCATCTGGCATTTTCCGCACATCATCATGAGCATATTTATATTTTCTATTGTTCGTCAATGACCTCAGCACATACCTATTCCCTTCTAATAATTCAATTATTTCAAAAGGGCCTCTAAACTTTGGGTCAAGCTTTGTTTGATGCCTCTCCTCATTTTTTAATAATACAAAATCGCCAACTTTGCATTCCACAACTCTTGCTTTGTTTTTATCAAATTGTGTCTTGCTATGTGTTGCTGAAGCCGAAATATTTTGAATTGCTTGAGCTCGTACTGCTGGCAAATCAATTTCATCAACCATGTCGCTGAGTGGAAGTAACCCCAATGGTCGAGCAACTTTTCCAATAAATAATTCTAAGGGACTTGCCTTTGTCACTCGACTCATCGTACAGTTTAAGGCCAACTGGATTTCTCCCAAGGCATCTTGCCAAAACCTGTTGCTAGTTTCGACTGTGGTTAATAAATTTTTCAAAGTTCCCATGGTGCGTACAACCTGCCCATTTGCTCTGCTTGCACCGGTTGCAATCAAATGCAAATTTATCTTTTGTTGTGCACAGAACTCACTGAATCTAGTGCTGGCAAAACACCTACCCTGATCTGCTATTATGCGATTTGGTACTCTAAATAAAGATATTGCCGCCGTCACGGCACTTATGCAATTTTCAGCATCTATTTTAAGAGTGTGAGTTAACAAGACGAATTTAGTAAAGGCGTCTACTTGAACGATGATATACTCTTTTTGATCAGACTTCCCACTCAACTTCCCAGTACTGTCTATGTGAATAGTATGTCAAGGCGTGCTTACTTTTGGAATTGGATAAAGACTAGCTTGAATTTTACCAGAAGAGGACTTTGACATTTTACAAGTAATACAATTTTCAACAAATTTTCGAATATATTTGGACATATCAAACCAGTAATAATCATAGGCTTTGTCTAGCGTCTTTTCCCATCCTAAATGCATTATTGATTCATGAATTTGATTTATCACGGACCATCTAAACACTCGAGGAACAATTGATAAGGATCGAGTTCTACCATTACGCTGAATTTTTCGATAAAGTATTCCTGCTCTCAACTCATAAGTTTTTGCAACGTCTACAGGAAGAGAATTGTCTTTTAATTTCTTTACGATGCTAACTATTTCGGAATCTTGACATTGTTCAGCCAAAAGCCAATTACTGGAAATTTCTGCCAAGCAAACTCGTTTCTCAGAAGCTTTACAATTTGTGGCCAGCAATTTAGTTGAAGGTAAATTAATTGAAAAGAAATCAGCGTGAGCCATTCGTTTACCTTCTCTATACTGTAATTCAAACGTAAACGACTGTAAGTTAGCCCACCATCTAATGGCGAAAATGTTTTAGGGACAAAACAACAACAAGAGTTTCCAATTCGTAAGAATGGTACCGAGATTCTGCAGGTGAAGCAGCTTTACTGAAATATTCAATGACATGCGACTTGTTGTTGATTCTATGTAACAAGATGGCACCGTATCCGCGAGAACTTGCATCGGTATGTTATTCGATCGGATACTGTGGGTCGAAAATTACCAAGACTGGCTTCTGTGTAAGTACCGAAACAACTCTCTTCCTCATTTGCTCATGTTCTGGTTCCCAAACAAACTCGTTCTTGCCTGAGGTCAACAGATATAGAGGCTTCATAAAACAAGAAAATCCTTGCATAAATTGCCGAAAATAAGATGCCAGCTCTATAAATTGTCTTAAAGCTGGGACCGACTGAGGAGGTGGTAATGCAGTTAACGCGGCAATTTTTAGCGGATTTGGACGAATTTCACCTGCACTCACTTCGTATCCCAAATATTGTACTGTTGACTTAAGAAAAGAACATTTTTTATATTAAAGGAAAATCCTGCACACGTAAGACAGTCAAGATTAATCTGTAATCTTTCTAAAGCCTCAGTGTTCGTTGAAGCCGTTACCATTACGTCGTCCATATAAACGACCACAAACGTATGTGCAAGATCTCCGAGGGCTTGTATCACTGTACGCTGAAAAACTGAAGGCGCATTTTTAAGCCCACACGGCATTGCTAAGAATTCATATTGTCCGTCTGGAGTGACGAACGCTGTACCCTCTACTGAATCTTCATGCATGGGGATCTGATAATATCCACTTGCCATATCTAGGCATGTGAAATATTTTGCCCCATGAAGCCTGGCTATCTGATCTGATATAAGGGGCAAAGGGTATCTATCTGCAACGGTATTAACATTTAATTCTCGGTAATCCACACACAAGCGATGGGAGCAGTCTTTTTTTTTGTTTACCAGCATTATGGGGCTTGCGAAGGGTGAGCAACTCGGCTTTATTACTTTGCATTCCAATAGCTCCCTAATCTTATTTCGAACCAATTCCCTTTCACTTGGAGAGAGCCTATATGGCCTCCTTTGGACAATTTTTCTTGGGTCATTTAGTTTAATTTTCATTTTACCTGAACTAACTCTAGACAAAGGAATCCCATTTATAAAATATTTTGAATAGTTTTCCAATAAACTTTTTAATTCATTACAGTCTTCACCAACAAGATCTGTGTCTAAGTCATAAAATTTATTTTCGTTAACACAATGATTAACAGTTTTTGTTTTAACAATTTCAAATTTCCCTGGTGAAATTATGACATTAAATCCAGGTGACAATATTTCTCGACCAATAATTATGTCATTTTTCATATAATTATTGTCTAAAATATGAAACAAAATCTCAATTTGATAATTATTAACATTTACATTGGTTAGTTTTTGTAATGTGCTACAAACGCTGCCATTGCCAATGCCCTCTAACCTCACAACATTATTTAATCTTTTACCAGCTAGCTTAGTACTTATCTGGTGTTTCAACATTAGTGAACTGTTGAATGAATAGTTGCCTGAACTCGCGCCAATCCATATCTGGATAACAAGTCCGCGCAAACCATTGTGAAGCACTACCTTCCATTGCTGCACTTAACACCGTCACAAGGGCACTACCTTTTATATCATTTTCTGCCAAAATAATGTTTGCCGTAGAGCACCATGCCGACGCATCGGCGCCAGCAAGATCTGCATTGAATTTTGGCAGAACAACCGCGTTTTCATTTGAGAAATCGTTGCTTAAAACGTTTTTACGAGTTCTGTTAAGTATTTATTTTGCAACTCTATTAGAGCTTTCCACGGCTCAGCTTCGTTGTTAGGTGCCGAGCCCGATCCCACTTCTGATATTGACGCGTCATTAGATTGTTCCATTTTTCTATTTTTATACGCGCAGCGAGTTTCGGTGGCCGAAGTCTAGCATAGAACTGACTTCCGTCGCAGACTTATTCTTTTTGTGCCTACCATCGAACCACGCTCAGCGACAGCGTCGCGACGCTGTCGCCGCGCTACAACGGTACTTTTCAAAACTACAAAATACCATCAGCTAATCGCATCTCAAATAAAGGCTGATGCAATCTTCACATTATGATGAAATAATATTCCTGCGAAATGCCTCACACACATTATGATGAAATCACATTCCTGCGAAATGCCTCAAAGTTACGCAGCACTAACTGCCCGCGGCGACATACACATATATAGTCAATAAGTTTATGATATACCTTTATTTATTTAAATATAAGTATTTTCATATATAGATTATATAAATATTTGAACAGCCATTTTATTTTTTTAAAGAATATTAAAATGCCTAGGACTACGAGAATTTCGGCTTCTAATAGGTCTCAGAGACAACGAAGCAGGAATTTGTTAAATAGGTCGAATGCTGAATATTCTTAGCAGGAGAGTGTTAATAATGTAGAGTCTCAACGAGAGCGTAGACAAAATGAAGAGTTTAGCCAAAATGAGCGAAGTAGGAATAGACAGCGAAACCAAGTTCATAGAAATAATACTTTAAATAGAATTTCTGATCAAAGCCAAAATACCCTTCTTCGAGCTACAAGTGCAAGGCGAAGTGCTCGCATTCAAGCACGACAGGAAGCTTTCGACGCCAATAGAAGCGTATCTCAACGAGTTAGCCAATATCGTAGAAATGTTGACAATAGGGTAGCTGAGAATAGGCGTAATGCAACCGGGAATAGGATAGATCCCGAAATAATACTAGTAGTCTGGTTGGTCTAATTGCTGCTTTTAATACGACAGTTAAACAGGGACTTGATCAGGTTTGCATTAGCTGCAAAGGTTTGTGGTTTCCACATCAAGTGGACAAAATTTCACGAGAGGCTATTGAAAGTAAGTTTAGTGCAGAAGTAGCTTCAGATTAAAATATCTATGTAACTTCTAGATTTCCTTCAGAAAATAATAAATATAACTTCTGCAAACATGCAGCCACAGTATCAAGTTAGGCAAAAAACCAAAAGCTTCGAGTACAAATGGTTTAGACTTTCCGGATCTTCCGAATTGTTTAAAGTGCTTAACGTCATTAGAGAAAAGGCTTATCTCCTCACGCCTTCCTTTCATGATAATAAAGTCTTTAGGATATGGCCGCCAAAATGCCATTAAAGGAGCAGTGGTCAATGTACCTATTCCTGTAGCCAATGTAGTAACGTCTCTTTCAAGGGCGCTTAGCGAAGCTGAGGTAGTTCAGATTCATTTGAAGCGTAGGATGGAATACAGTCATGATTTCATGACTGAAACCATAAGGCCATCAAAAGTAGCTGATGCAATTCGATTTTTAGTCGACACTGAGCTATACAGGAAGCACCAGGTTACTGTTAATGAACAGTGGCTAACTTCCTTTTCGTCTGACGAAATTCCATTCGTTGCATCAGCTGAAGACAGGACCTTAGTATCAGCGTTAGTTGAAAGATCTGCTCAAGCCTCAACAAACGAGCAGAATAATAGAGAGACAGAAGATATCAACCCAGGAGGCCAGGAAACACTTTTAGAAAATGTCCCTGCAGAAAATATCGCAATACAAAGAATAGTTATAGCCCCTGGAGAAGGCCAGCGACCATTAGATATGATAGGAGATTGCGATTCTGAGGAGCTGGCCTTTCCAACTATCTTTGCAGACGTTAAAAGAAAGTGTAAGGAAAGTTTTACAACCATAGTTAGGTCCGAGCTTAGAAATTTTGATAGAAGAGGTTGTAGAACTGATAAATTATTTCTTAACTTTAAGAAGTTAGAAATGATTAATATTAGGAATAATACATCGATTTGCTTGCGAAAGCACAACGCCACTCACGGCAAATAGACCAATCAGTTCGCCACGATGATGGCTATAGAGTTTTGAAAGGTATTAGGACTTCGCCTGCTCACTGGGAAGCAGAAAAGCAAGAAAAAGGTTATGGCAATGATTAGGCAGTTTGGTCTTCCGAACTTCTTTATCACATTTTCGGCAGCAGAAACTAGGTGGACGGAGCTTTTAGTTATACTTTCTAGAAATGTAGATAATGTAGAAATTTCTGAAGAAGCAGCATGCTGCTTAAGTTTTGAGAACAAAGCCCGTCTAATTAGAGCCGATTTTGTCACTTGTGCTAGGTATTTCGATTTTCGATATAGGCAGGTTTTAAAACTAATGAAGAAGGATAACGGTGTTTTTGGTAGTCATTATGTTGTTAGGTTTTATTGGCGAGTTGAGTTCCAGCAAAGAGGCTCTCCTCATATTCATGGCATGTTTTGGCTGAAAGTTGCCCCTAGGCTTGACTCGATTGATGAGTCAAGCATTGTTAGAGTGAGTTATGAGTTTTATATTAATGCTCTTAGATCGAGCATCAAGAAGCCCAAGATATTTTTAAAGCGATCATTCGCAGCAATAAAGCTTAACGCTTATAATAAGCAACTTCTCCAACTGCAGCGAGCTAATATAGATATTCAGTTCACATTAGACCCCTACGCTTGTTGCAGTTATGTCGTTAATTATATTAACAAGTCTCAGAGAGGGATTTCGAAATTAATGCGTGAAGCAGTAAGTGAGATTAGTAGGGGAAATGTAATCGTTACAAACAAATGTTACAACACATAGGGCACAAATTTATTTCCGGCACTGAAATAACTGCCCAAGAAGCCGTTTACTGCTGTTTAGGTATGCACTTGTCCGAAAGCAGTAACGCAGAGGTACATATAAATACTTCATTGCCGGAGTATCGGGTTAGGATGCTTAAGAGTAGATAACAGTTAGAAAATTTATCCGATGGCTCTAAAAATATATTTCTATTAGGGCTCTTAGAGCATTACGTTCAACGTCCTGACGTTTTAGATAGTTTGTGCCTGGCTGAATTTGCTGTTTTTTATAGTTATAGCAAACAGCATGGTGGAGCTCGCCAAGCAATAGTACAGAGTGACCCAGAAACACCTAATTCAGATTCTTTAGTTTTTGCATTTCGCAATGGTAGTGGATTAGTGAGGAAAAGACGCTTTCCCAGTTTTATTAGGTATAGGAGATTTAATATAAATACTGAGAGAAGCCAATACTTCAGGTAATTAGTTATGTTATATATCCAATGGAGAGACGAGGAGGCAGAATTAGTGACTAAAGACTGCGAATTGTTTTGTATTCAGAATCTGGAGTTAGTTAAGACCAACTGTAGGAAGTACAATAGCTTAGCTAACTAACTCCAGATTCTGAATACAAAACAATTCGCAGTCTTATTTAGTATAGTCTATATTTAGTATAGAGAGGTAGTTGACGATAGGTTTAGAGTCTTTGGGTTGCCAGAAATAGATCCTAGATTGAATTTTTTTAAACATTAATGGAAATGATGAGAATCAGGAAGAGAATGCCACTGTACGAGTAATATAGCTTCCAGTTTTGTTAGGTCATTAAAAGCAGAATACTTACTTTACACATGTATTGCACAATGTGAAAAGTAAGTCAACATTTTATGAATTCGTTGGAGGTGGTGCTGGTGTCGGAAAGAGCCGACTGATCACCTCCATTTTTCAAGCATTATCCCATATATTTAACAGTAGGCCTGGGACTAATGATTCAGCAAAAATTTTACTCTGTGCCCCAACAGGTAAAGCTGCTTTCGGAATTAGTGGTTCACACTACATTCCATGTTCTCTCTACCAGTTAACCAATCTGGTTCTGATTTGAGAGCTTTAAGTAATGACTTAGTCAATAGTTTGCATTCAAGGTTGATAGACCTTAAACTAATTATTATAGATAAAATATCTATGGTAGGTTCTAAAATGTTTTCTCAGTTGGACTCCCGCCTAAAACAAATTTTCAAAAATACTTCTCCATTTGGTGGTATTTCTGTCATAGTATTTGGGGATCTACGACAGTTATCACCAGTAGGCGATCGTTGGATTTTCGAATCCAACTCTAACGATCCCTACAGTGCAATATACGCTTCTTCGCTCTGGGACCTCTTTAAGTATTTTGAGCTCACAGAAATAATTCGACAGCGGGAGGACCAAATGTTTGCTTCTGCTTTAAATAATATGGCGTCTGGAAATATGACACCCGATGATATAAGCCTTATCCGTTCCCGCATTTGTCAGCCATCGGATGTGCCCGATGATGCTATTCATCTGTTTAGCACAAATGCGGCAACAGATAACTACAACAATATAAAACTTAACGCTATTGCAACGGATCCATTTACTTCCTTAGCAGAAGATTTTATAAAAGCTACTCATTTTAGAAGTCGTGAGTAGCTTTAGGTCGTCCGAAACTCAGGGACTATGTAAGTCCCTTCTATTAAAAACAACTGCTAAATACATGATTACGGTCAACGTAGATACTGAGGATGGGTTAGTTAATGGGGCAACAGGCATTTTGATGCAAATAGATTTCGATTCATCCAGCGTCCCAAATGTTTTATGAATGCAATTTCCAGAGGATAGCGTGGAAGTACTTGCTCACTCAAAGTGTACGCATCGTACAGAATCTTCGTGGACCCCCATTCAAAAAATAGTTCGAAATTTCCAATATAGGAAAAATGAGCAAGTTTCCATTGACCGTAGGCAGTTTCCTGTTGTGCCTGCAGAAGGTATAACTATTCACAAAAGCCAGGGAGCTAAGTCGTGGTCCACACTTGCTCCCGAATGCAGCGAGCTGCATTATACGTAGCTTGTAGTAGGGCAACAACTGCTTCGGGGTTGTTTATAATAGGAGATTTTCTTCCACCTAAGCCTCCCAAAAATGATGATAAGGTCCAAACCCAAATAGTCCGATTGCGCACTGAAAAGTTACTTCGATCACATTTTGATCACCTGCTTGACAGTTCCGCTCTAGATATTTTCTACCATAACACACAAAGCATTAACTGTCATATTGAAGATATTAGATCTGACAGATTAATGCTTCAGTCGTCCATTCTATGTTTCGTTGAAGCGTCTACTTACGCTAACGAAAATGTAAATATTCCTGGGTTTAGCATTGTTGTCCGTCTTGATTGCGAGGTAATACCTAACGCAAGACGACCAAATAGGTGGATCATCATTTATATTAGAGATAGTATTTTAAATAATATATCAAGCTGCTTTAGTGTTAGGAAAGTAAATGGATCGTCAGTGTATTTAGGTATAAATCGTTAAGCTTTTCAGTTGTATATAAAAGTCCGTCGTATCCAGTCCCATTGTTTAATACCGAATTTGAGGATATATTTCAGCAATTCATTTTTAGCAGAGAATTTTCTTATTTTTGGAGATTTTAATTTGTGTTTGAGCAAGTTTGACTCAGTTAGGGCTTTATATAGCGAATTAGTTGACAGAAGCTCCAGAAGCCTTTTAGATTTGAAAACGCCTACAACCAAGTGTGATTCGCACATTGATTGGGCGTTTTCAAATCTAAGCACAGAATATATCAGTGCTAGGACTTTTGAGACTGTTCATAGTTACCACAGTGGAATTTCTGTTAGTATTCAGGATAGGGAATTTTAATTTAAGTATTATATATATATATATATATATATATATATATATATATATATATATATATATATATATATATATATATATACATAAATTTTATTTAGTTTGTTTACATTTTTATAAATATATTAATAAGTTTTATATTAAGTGATTGTTTTGTTGTTAAGTATATATTTTATTTTAATATATTTTAATTTTTTTCTTAACATAACGTTTTATAAGTTTTATATTAAGTGATTGTTTTGTTGTTAAATATATATTTTATTTACATATATTTTAATTTTTTTCTTAACATAACGAAGAAGTTTTTTATTCCTTGGTTCAGGGTAGTTTCTAGTCGGGTACTCTCGACTAGAGTTTTCTTACTTGTTTAGTTTTGCATTTAGTTTTATTTGAGCCTTCTGTAATTTCGGTTTTTATTAAATTTTAGATGCCACGGCCCCTTCGCCTCAAATTTGCAAAACACGTACTAGTTCATGTACTAGAGACTTGTGCTTGCAGACTGAGCTCAGTTTCTGAGTCAAAATGCACTGATTTATTTATTCTATTTTCATGATTATATTTATTATATTTAACAAAAAATTTTGTTATTAGTAATCAATTTATCAAAAATTGGGAGAACATTAAAAAAAACAATATTTTTATACCCTGAACCCATTGAAAATGGGAAAATCAGGGTATAATGTTTTTGTTGGAGGGCGTATGTATGTAACAGGCAGAAGGAGGCGTGGCAGACACTATAAAGTATATATATTCTTGATCAGGATGACAAGCCAAGTTAAACTGCTTCCCATAACATTGCCATGCAAAGCAGCCAAAGAACAGCTGACGCACCGACTGGCGCTTGTGTGTGTATGTTTAGCTTGTAATGAACGTACATATGCATGTGTATATAAAAGAAACAAAGAATGCTTGGAATAGCGGTCCTTCGCAGGGTTCATTGTATACCATTGTATAGAGTTTTCTTACTTGTTTTGTCATAAACTGGATTTTTCGATGTTAATATATCGTTATTTTACACCCTAAACCCTAAAGTCTTTAAGCTATAACGCTCAAATTTGGCACGTGGATTTCTGTTGTGATCCTATAACGATCGCCTAAAAAAATTTACGGCCACGCCTACTAGGCGCGTGGCAAATCGGATCTGAATATATAGTGATTTTACTAATTCTGTTATATTTTGAGCACCATTGATGCTAGAGACTTGAGACTTGGTATATATACTCGGATTAACATCCCACAATCGAAAAGGTATGGCGGATATATCTACGCCTTCAGGGGGCGTGGCACCTAATATCAGCTTATATCTCCCACAGTTTCAGTGCTAGAAGCTTCAAAGTTGAATGCTAAGTTACTGGGGGCCTCCTCTGTCGATTCCTCAAAGATGATTGAGATTGAGATGATACGGCCATGCCGTACAAAAAATACCCTGTAATTTTCGCATTTTTCGAGTGTAAGCATCCAAACTTTACAGTTATATTCCTGAACGCCCACTCTATGAGCACGCCAAAAATTATGTGTATACGCCCATTGGGGCGTGGCAATCGGGCCAAACTTTATCGCCCGTGGACACTTTTATCAGCTTATATCTTTCATAGTTTTAGAGCTAGAAGCTTCCAAATTGGATGCTAAGTTACTGGGGGCCTCCTCAACCGATTTCCCAAAGATGATTGTTACGCCCCAAAAGGGGCGTGCCGTACAAAAAATACCCTGTAATTTTCGCATTTTTCGAGTGTAAGCATTCAACCTTTACAGTTATATTCTTGAACGCACACTCTATGAACATGCCAAAAATTATAGGTCTACGGCCACTGGGGGCGTGGCAATTCAAAACTGAAAAATCTGCAGCTTCTAAGCCAATAACGCGCCACATAATGACTTTGTGACCTTTGACCTTGTCTTTTGATTTGTCAAATTATATATACATATATGTTTGAAAAGACTAGTTTAATAATACATAATAACTAAATAAAGAAAATATAACAAAACAAGTAAGAACGTTGCTGTCGGACGCAACCCACAGCGAAATACTATTTCACGCCCCAACAGCACACAGGGGCATCTATCACATTAAATTTTTTAAAATTTAACCTTAAATCCCCACTGTCGCCGCTCAAATCAGCTGCAGATTAAAACTTTTCATTGGAGGTAGCCAGACAGTTTCAATTAGAATCGTAATATATATACTGTACTTATATACTGTACTTAGTGTGAAAGTGTTTTATTGCCGATGCTAAAGAAAGAACTTTTTCGTGTTATTTTTCTCTGGACCGCAAACCGCATGTTATTAAGTTATTAGTTTTTCAAGACTATTGTTAATATAATTTACTATCATAATTTAATAACTTTTATATATTATAATTTTTAAGTGCACGAAAATAATTGAAATTGGTTAAAGTTGCTTAATATTTTAGTATGTACATATATATCTAAATTAATGAATTATAATTTCACTATCTGTCCGCCCGTCTGTCCGTATGAACGCAACCCATTTCCACGCTATTGAAGCTAGAGACTTGAAATTTGAAATATATACTCGTGTATACCCTCGTCTGATAAAGTGTCAAGGTTTTCCCGATACGCCCACTAGGGATGTGGCAAATCGGAAAATGCATTTTCCTGTATCTCAGAAACACTACTTCTAGAAGGGCTAGAGAGTTGAGATTTTAACTGAACACTATTTTGAGCAGTATTGATGCTAGAGACTTGAGACTTGTTATATATACTCGGGTTAACATCCCACAATCGAAAAGCTATGGCGGATATATCTACCCCCTCAGGGGGCGTGGCAACTAATATCAGCTTATATCTCCGACAGTTTTAGTGCTAGAAGCTTTAAAATTGGATGTTAAGTTACTGGGGGCCTCCTCAATCGATTCCCCAAAATTATTGTTACGCCCCAAAATGGGCGTGACATACAAAAAATACCCTGTAATTTTCGCATTTTTTGAATGTAGACATCCAAACTTTACAGTTATATTCCTGAAAAGAATATTTTATTAATACTGTGAGTAACATTATATGCAGGCCCGTCTCAACCTGTATAACTGCATGTATTTACTGTGCATTAATATGGGTGGGCTTGCAGGCATATAAATGTTCCACACAGCGACGTGTGTACGGTAACCCTCGCGACTGGAAATGGTCAAAGGCGAGCGATGGTACGTCTCGGTCGCTCTTGCCGATTCAGCGATTTACTCGCAGGCGTGTAACGGTGCTTCGGCCAATGAGAGGCTGCCACGCGATCACGCGTATTTGGCGTCTCACAAAATCAGGCGATGTCGTTTAGGCAGAAACAAAGAGGAGACAGGCCCCGCTACAGAGAGCCGAGGCAGGCCCCGCTCCAGAGCCGAAGCAGGGCCTGCGGCGCTGCTATAAAAAGGCGCCCACGGCTCGGCGGTCGATTCCAGTTAAAAGTGAAAGTGCCGAGTGTCAACGGGAGTGAAAGTGGACAACGAAGGACAACGAGGGACATCAAGAACACAAAGGACATCGTGGGACTTCTACAAGGATATTCAGAGGAATATCCTAGACGCATACCAAACCGTATCCTTGAAGACAGAGGTACGGCCGGCAGTTAGCCGTTGTAGGAGTGCGTGTGGTGATCCAAGCGAACCGCTGGAGAACGCAGCGCGTATCCTGGCGTACTCTGGAGTGCTCTGCAAGCTCTAGACGGCTCAGAGGCTGTTCGGTCGCTAGCCGGAGTGCTTCTCACGGCAGAACTACGATCCTGTAAAGATCAGTGTGCGCTAGCCCAGCCAGCTCTAAGGTGTGCTCGGAAAAGAGATGAAATTGATATATAGTGGCAGCTAGCCGTATCTGCGCGCCTATGCTCGGCCTTACCAGTTCCGGAGCCTGACGCAGCTGATGATGCTGGCGGAGGAGTTCGAGGACTTGGATAGGGATCGGGAGAAGCTGAGGCAGCGACACAGGCAGAGCAAGAGCAGATTGATGGCCATGGGCGGCGCTGAATGCGAAGGTGAGGCCGCCTGTCACCGCAGAATGGCCGTGGAAGAGACGAGTCCACGGCCGGCACGAAGAACTGGTGTGGCAGGACCAAGACCGCACATCCCAAATCCTGCCAGGGCGTGCCGTATGTGTGGCCAAGAGGGCGCATCGGTATAAGGAAACGTCGGGAAACGGGCTGAGACGGATGGCTGTTGTTGTCAGGTGGAGGCAGCATTTGAGTTGGAGGTCAGGCTGGGAGCACAGCAGGTCCTCATGCCACTGCTCATTTTGCCAGGCGCGATCGATGATCTGGTACTGGGCTGGGATTTCTTGGCCAGCATGGGCTGCACGCTGGAATGCGGCGGCTTGAGACTGAAGATTGAGCCCAGAGATTCGCAACCCAGCGAGGCAGTGGAGGCGAAGTTGTTGGTGGCAGTCGCCAGTGCGGAGGTGGAGCCCAGAAGCCAAATGGAGGCGAATCCAGGATCGGCAAACCCACTTCATGAGGATGTGGAGGTGGACGCGTTCCTGAAGCAGGAATTGGCCAAATTCCAGCAGATGAAGGGCACCACTGACATCACCGAGCACCGGATCACGATGCACGACAAGCGGCCAATAAAGCAGCGATATTTCCCTAAGAACCCGAAGATGCAGGTGGAGATCAACAACCAGGTAGATAAGCTCCTGGCTAAAAGATGCATAGAGCCCTCGAAGAGCCCAAACAGCGTTTCCATAGTGATGGTGCGGAAGAAGAATGGCAAGTGGTGGCTGTGCGTGGACTTTCGACAGCTCAACAGCCGATCTATAAAGGATGCATATCCGCTGCCTCGAGTTCTCATATTCTGGACCGGCTTCGAGCCTGGACTTGAAGGATGGGTATTGGCAGATACCCATGGAGGAGGCTAGCCGACCACTAACGGCATTTACAGTTCCAGGAAAGGGGCTGTTCCAGTGGAAGGTGATGCCGTTCGGCCTTCACTCAGCACCAGCGACGTTCCAGAGGGCTCTGGATCAAGTCATTGGCCCAGAGATGATGCCGCATGCTTTTGCGTACCTCGATGATATCATCGTCATTGGGAGGACCCGCCAGGAGCATATGAACAACCTGCGAGAGGTGTTCCGGCGGCTGAGAGCTGCCAATTTGAAGATCAACATCGACAAGTGCGATTTCTTCAAAAAGGAGCTGAAATATCTTGGCCACAAGGTGACGGAATATGGCATCCGTACGGACCCAGAAAAGGTTACCGCGATTGCGGAACTTAAGCCTCCCGCAAACGTAAAGGAGTTGCGACAATATGTGGACGTGGCATCCTGGTATCGCCGCTTTGTGCCTGAATTTGCGACCACAGTACACCCACTCAATGCGCTCTTGAAGAAAGGAGTCAAGTGTGAGTGGACCGAGGAGTGTCAGAGGGCTTTTGATACAGTAAAGGCCAATCTGACGGAATCACCAGTCTTGGCATGCCCGGATTTCTCGAAGCCGTTCTGCTTACAAACGGATGCGAGCAACTATGGGCTCGGGTCATCTTCTATCCCAGTCGGACACTGAATAGCGCGGAGCGGAACTATTCAGCAACGGAAAAGGAATGCCTAGCGATCGTCTGGGGCATCCGGAAGTTAAGGGCTTACTTTGAAGGCTATCACTTCGTGGTGATGACCGATCACATGGCGCTGAAGTGGATCAATTCCATTGAGAGTCCTTCAGGCAGAATCGCCAGATGGGCATTGGAGCTACAACAATTTGACTTCGAGATCCGGTATAGGAAGGGCAAGCAAAATGTAGTAGCCGATGCTCTTCGCGACAGCCTCTTAAGGAAGAAGTGTGCTGCTTGGTTTTAAGCAAAAGCCAATCAGCTGGGACGCGATGTCAGTGGATGGCTAAGATTCGCCGATACCTCCACCAAAACGCACAGAAGCTGCCAGACTACCGGAAAGAGGCGGGGAATGTATACAGGCACATTCCTCATCAAGCTGGCCATGAAAATATGGCTGCATGGAAGCTATGCGTGCCGAGCGAGCAGCGCAAGCAGGTTCTGGAAGAGAACCACGACGCGGCCACCGCCGGTCACCTGGGAAGCCGGAAAACGATTGCTCGAGTGGCTCGAGTGGCAGCGTGCAGCGCTGCGAGTTATGTCAGCGCTACAAGGCCAGTCAACTCCAGGCGGCCGGACAGATGCTGAACCAGATCCCTGAGGAGCCATGGGTGACGGTGTGCGCCGACTTTGTCGGACCGCTACCCAGGTCAAAGCACGGGAACACCATGCTGTTGGTGTTCATCGGCAGATTCTCCAAGTGGACGGAGATGGTGCCATTGAGAAGCGCAAATACAGCGGCGCTTCAAAAGGCATTCAGGCAGAGGATCGTGGTCAGATTTGGAGTGCCGAAAGTGCTCAGCACGGATAATGGCACTCAATTCACAAGCCGTGCTTTCTAGGGATTCTTGGATGAACTGAGAATGCATCATCAGTTGACGGCGCAATACACGCCTCAAAAGAATCCCACTGAGAGATCCAATCGCACTGTCAAGACGATGATCGCTCAATTTGCGGGCAGCGATCAACGTTGTTGGGACGAGGCTCTACCAGAGTTGACACTGGCCGTCAACAGCAGCGTCTCGGCCTTTACAGGGTATTCCGCAACCTTCCTCATTCAAGGGCGTGAGCCAAGGCTGCCTAAGGCCTTGTTCGACGCACGGACTATGGGAACAGGCCAGGCAACACAAGCACACACGGAAAGAGCCACCAAATTGGCCGAAGTGTACCAGATTGTAAGGCGAAATCTGGAAAAGGCGGCTCAGGATCAGGCGCGGCATTACAATCTGAGGCGGCGACAGTGGAAACCAGCCATAGGGGACAGATGAATGGCGAAAGAGCGCCACCTGTCTAATGCCGCTGGAGGATTTGCGGCAAAGTTGGCTCCACGATACGGAGGACCGTATACAGTGGTCACCTTCATCTTGCCGGTCATATGCCAAATCAAGGCAGAAACGAAAAAGCACAGCCGGACAGCTCATGTGTCCGATCTGAAGCCATATCAGGCAGAGGAGGGTGAGTCTAAGTCCATTAATTAAAATATAAAAGAAGGAGTGAATACACATAGCTATGTGTATTGTTGTTGTTGTTCTTACAATCCGATTTTATTAATATCATTATAAAATTTTTTTTTAATTGTGGAACATTTATTACAAAAAAAATTTATAAAATCGGCAGCAGCGCAAGAACAATAAGAATGCCACAGCGAGCACGAAATGACGCCGAAAAGAACAACAATCGCAGATGGAGCAGTATTCCCGCAAACTAGAACGGTGTCAGCTGTAACTGTAGCGAACCCGCTCCAAACAAACAACAACAGTGTCAGCGGTAACTGTGATGGGAGAGAGCGGCGTCACAAACAACAACAATCTCGGCTGCACAGCGCGGCTCATGAAGACGAGCGAAAAGCAAAACAGAAACGTGCGCATCGCACGAGCACAGCCCAAACATGCAAAACGGGCAACAACAAAACACAGCTGGAATGGGCAACAGGCAATAACAAACATATGCGACCGTCAAGGGCAAAGGCGGGAATTAGGCGACGAAGATAGGGACCTGGAAGTCAGCGCTAAGGATGGGTGGTTAGAAGAGTGCGCCTCGCGCTAGAAAGAGATCAGTAGAGGGCGCAGTATCCGTTAAGTGCTGCCGTCCGCACGGCCAGCAGAGCGGCGGTAGAGGCTATGGAAGGACGTGTAGGCGGCAGTCCATAGCGACAGCGACGTGTAAGATGATAGCGACGTGGACGATGACAGCGACGTGAGAGAGAAGCACGTCTGGAGTGTTGTCAGACCTACGGGAAAGGGTTCGTTGGAAATTTCAGCGCCAGACTTCTGCTACGTGGTTGGAGGGTCAGGTTATTAGAGCTAGGGCATCGGCAGAAGGTAGAAGGCCGATCCCCGCGCACTGGCCAGCGTCTCTGATGGAGCTGTGTGCGAATGAGTAGTGTGCCATACAATCTGACCGGTGCCAGAAGCAGCCAACACACGGCCGCAACACAGCCACGAGGCTGGCGGCGCGTGGAAAGGAAATGAGGATCATCTACTGCAGCGGACGGAGCATGGCCAAAGGGGCATCAAGGAGTGATGTTGCCTAAAACACCGAGGAAGTTTTATTAAAATTAGGTAAATATTTTAATAAAGCACTTTGTTTTGCTTACCTGTTTGTTGTGACAGTGTCGCTAGCAGGGTGTCGATCAGCAGTTGCCACTGGGTGGATCGACATCGCATGCGGGTAGCGCAAAATAAAGAGGAGCAGAACGGTCGGAATTACTTAAACACGAAAGTTTTTGTGTTTTCCGAAGAAAGAGGGGAGTGTGAGGAACATTTATGTGTAGGCACGCCTCATACTGTATAATTGCATGTATTTGCTCTGCATTTATATGTGTGGGCGTGCAGGCATATAAATGTTCCACACAGCGACGCGAATACGGTAAGAGCGACCCTCGCAACTGGAAAGGGTCAAAGGCGAGCGATGGGACGTCTCGCTTGCTCTTACCGATTCAGCGATTAACTCGCGTCGCACTCTCTGCGTTAATCGTTCACCGCTAGCCGAAGTGTCGTTCGTTGCCGCGAGAAAGTAGCTATTACTTTCACTCGCAGGCGTGTTACGGTGCTTCGGCCAATGAGAGGCTGCCACGCGATCACGCGTATTTGGCGTCGCACAAAATCAATCGATGCTACTGTTAAGACAGATCCGAGGCGGAGACAGGCCCCGCTACGGAAAGCCAAGACAGGCCTGCTATAAAAAGGCGCCCACGGTTCGGCACTTGGGGAGTCGATTCTAATTAAAAGTGAAAATGCCGAGTGTCAACGGCATTGAAAGTGAAGAGTGCAACGAAGGACAACGATGGACATCGAGGACATCAAGGACATCAAGGAAATCAAGGACATCGTGTGATTTCAACAAAAGGACATCGTGGAACTTCCACAAGGATATTCAGAGAAATATCCAGGACGCATATCAAACCGCATCTTTAAGGATATAGGTGCGGCCGGCAGCTGGTGCTAAGAGTAGCATAACCTTAACAGGAGTGTGAGGTGAGTAAGAGTAGCCGTGCGGAAGAACGTAAGCAATCTGAGACTCGGTCTAAAGTGCCAGCGAGTAAATCCAGTTGTTAGAGTGCCTGTGATACTCCCAGCAAACCGCTAGAGAACACAGCGCGTATCCTGACGTACTCTGGAGTGCTCTTCAACATCTAGAAGGCTCAGAGGCTGATCGATCGCTAGCCGGAGTGCTCCTCACGGCAAACCACGCTCCTGTAGAAAACAGTGTGCGCTAGCCCAGCCAGCCGTGAGGTGTGCTCGGAAAGCAGCAAGAAAAGTGGCGTGTCTTGCAACCAGGAGTAAAAGCTACGTTAGAGTAGTCGTGCGGAAGAGCGTAAAAAGAGCGTTTAAATTGTTCTAAATGTATGACAATGTCTTCTGTTGTACTACTCCATATATTGCTAATTGGCTTCATTAAATGTTGCGTTGGGCAAAAGAAGAAATAAATGAAAAGGTCCGAGATGACTACCCTCAGGTACACCTGAAGGAATGAAGATTTCTTTCGAAAAAGATGTTCACAACACAAAGAAAAGGTCCGAGATGACTACCCTGAGGTACACCTGAAAGAATGAAGGGTTCTACCTTTAAACAGGATGTCATCCAAGAGAAGAGTTTAGGAGAAAACCCTATTAGGTCAAGCTTATGAAATAATACTTCATGGTGAACTGAATCAAATGGTTCGCTGAAATCTGTATATATAACATCAGTTTGCATTTTATTTAAAAAACTTTCGTTTACTAGGGAAGTAAATTATAACAGATTAGTTGAGGTTGATCGATTAAGAACAAAGCCATGTTGGAATGGCGAAATAATTGATTTACAACAAGTAAGAAAACTAGTCGAGACCGCTCGACAAGGGTATACCCTAAACCCTATGAAGAACCGCTATTCCAAGCATTCTTTGTTTCTTTTATATACACATGCATATGTACGTTCATTACAAGCAAAACATACACACACAAGCGCCAGTCGGTGCGTCAGCTGTTCTTTGGCTGCTTTGCATGGCAATGTTATGGGAAATTAAATGTTTAATAACTTTTTTTAGAGTAACGATTTTGATCAAACTTGTTGGGCGTGATCATGTCATCCATATGTATATATGTGCCAAAGCACAAGTCTGTAGTATTTGAAATTCGGGAATTACAAATTTGAGGCGAAGGGGGCGTGGCATCCAATATTTAACAAAAACCGAAATTGCGCAAATGCAAGATTTGAAGACTCTAGTTATAAAAATGTATTACATAGAATTATATAGCTGAGCATCGATTTCGTTTTTAATCGATAACAATAAAATTAAGACAGTTATCGATTTTTTTAACAAACTCGATCTTTTCGTGCTATACAGAAACCTACATAAAAAATTTCAAGTCTCCAGCTCTTATAGGTTCTGAGAACGACGCGTTCATACATACGGACAGACAGACGGACAGACGGACGGGCGGACAGACGGACAGGGCTAAATCGACTCGGCTACTCTCCCTGATCAAGAATATGTATACTTTATGGGGTCTGCCACGCCTCCTTCTCCCTGTTACATACATTTCAACAAAAACATTACACCCTGATTTTCCCATTTTCAATGGGTTCAGGGTATAAAATGTTGTAAGGTTGAGGTTATTCTCTTTTCAAATAACTTCGGAATAGCCGATAGTTTGGCAATACCCCTGTAATTAGAAATGTCAGACCTCCCACCTTTTTTATATAGAGGGATAATGAACGACTCTTTCCAAATAAACGGGAACACAGAGGTTTCCAGAGATAAGTTTAAAAGCTTAAGTAAAGGTAACTGAAGGGATTCACTACATTCCTTTATAACACAACTAGGAATATTATCAGTTCCGGGAAAGTAAGATGATTTCATTGACCGAACGGCTGAAGTCAGAGAATCAAGGGAAATACTGGATATGTTAATATTTGTAGAAGAGATAATAAGGGTTTTACATGAACATTTTATGAATAACACAACTAAGAATATTATCAGTTCTAGGCGAATAAGATGATATCATATACTAGAGGCTTGTGCTTTGGCACATACATACATATAGATGACATGATCACGCCCAACAAGTTTGACCAAAATCGTTGCTCTAGAAAACAAGTTATTAAACATTTAATTTCCCATAACATTGCCATGCAAACAGCAGCCAAAGAACAGCTGACGTACCGACTTGCGCTTGTGTGTGTATGTTTAGCTTGTAATGAACGTACATATGCATGTGTATATAAAAGAAACAAAGAATGCTTGGAATAACGGTTCTTCATAGGGTTTAGGGTATACCCTTGTCGAGCGTTCTCGACTAGAGTTTTTTTACTTGTTTCCTCTGAACTCTCTCTTCCTCTAATCAAATCCTTGCTTTCAGCTTTTCTTATCCATCAAAGTGCCCAATCATGACGGTGGGTAAATTTGTTATTAACGCATATCCGCCAATACAAAATTTATTATACATATACTTTTACAGTTAAGCGTCTCTATATTTATACCCTGAACCCATTGAAAATGGGAATTCAGGGTATAATGTTTATTCACACACCACTGAGGATTTATATTGTGGCAGAAGGCGGGCACACTGGAATGGGTGACTGGCACTTCACTGTAAATCGCCATTACGCTCGGATATCCTTCCGCTCCTCCAGCTTGCATCGGTGAAAAACCCGATAAGTATAGATCTTCTCACTCTCTTATAAGTTACACACACACGTAAAGGTGCGAGGTTTCCCGCTCTTCCATAGCGACCTGCGCATCTTTAGCACAAGTGTACATACATACATACCTGACCTGCCTCAAGGTTCCACGGTATAAGTTCTTTATATTCGTCCAGTGTGCCTTCCATTTCCATAAGTCTTCCTCCGTGAACATTGTTGTATTTTGCCACTCACATATGTATATACGTACATGCACAAGCTGACATATATGTATATGTCGAAGCAAACTATGTTGCTGCATACTGTATGTGATTGTTCTTGCGTATTGCACGTACGCACTGTGTGTGTCTGTGATACTGTGTATGGATATTCTGGTTTACACCAGAATCCTACATATGTAAAAGCGAACTGTATGCACGAACATGTGTGTGTGTTGTTGTGTATTGAAATTCTGATTTTCACTAGAATTCCTAATTTCATAATACTAAGAAATATTGCATCAGCCGCTAATTGCGCTCTGATTGGTCCTTTGCATTTTGTCGCTTTAAGAAGTTCCGTTATAGCGCGACGATAGCGCTACAACGCTGTCGTCAAGTGTGGTTCGGTGCGGGGCAGAGAAACGAAAAGGCAGTTAGTTCAGTTTTGGATCATGAAGCCTGCGCATCGAAACTCGCTGCGCTATTAGTTAAAGCCATGGAGAAGAATAACGACGCTCCGACATCAGAAGTGGGATCGGCACTACCTGCTATATTTTCGACCGAGCAGTGGCGTGCAATTATCGAATTCCCAAAGCAAAATTGAATGCAATCGTCGACATTTGGCCATCATAACTGTGATGTCGTTTTGCCAAAGCTTACCGCTGACGTGGCAGGTGCAGATGATCGAAAATGGTGTGCAATCGCTAACATTATATTGTCGGATCATACTGTGTGTACATTGTGTGGAATATTACTGCTCACTGTGTGTGTTTGTGCGTTTCTGGGTATTTCACCATAATTTCATCATAATGATAATGTTGCATCAGCCGTTAATTGTGTCGTTGTCGCCAAGTGTGGTTCGTGTCTATGCTAAGAAGAAGTAATTGCGCGTAAGAGTAGAATAAAAGACACGTGGAAGCAAGCATAAGCTACGAAATTCGCCCGGCTTAGTAAATCACTATGAATAGAATTAACGTTACCATATAACCCACATTTACTGAAGATCAGTGGCGCATAATTTTGTTAATGCGAAATCGAAATTGGTTGGAGCTTGTAAAGACAATGCAAACTTCAACATCGTAACAAGAACAAAACCGAGAATTCACCTTGCTGTAGTGTACGACATCATTTTTATTGAACGGCCGCTAGAAAAAGCAAGTTGATTATGGCACTGTTTAATGTGCTATGAAGGCCAATGCATCACAATGGTTAATGCCGCTTGGTATCATCGTTAACTACGGCCTGGAAAAACAACAACAATGAAGATATCGGCGCCTTAGTCGTGTTGTCGCATGTGGAAAATATGAACCGCCGTATGCAACGAATTGTCTTCACTTCAAAGGTGCGAACAGAAGTGATCTGCAATCAGAGTTGACAATAAAAGGAGGAAAATGTCATCTATGCTGCACCATTTCTGTGAAAAAGCCGGACACAAAGTAGCAGAATGCCGAAGCAAACCGCGACAAGAGGGCGAAACGAAATCCCAACGAGAGAAGGACCATTTTACTAGCTTCAAATGACGTCTCCATAAAATGAAAGAGTGTAAACGAATGCGTTGTGGCTAAGCCAACAGGGAAGATGATTCAACGAGGAGAGATCTATCCAATTTACTTTGATTCTGGTGTTGAATGCTCTTTAGTAACAGAACGAATTGGTAAGAGAGAGAGAAACTCTCAGGCAAACGTAATCATGTTAAAAGGTTTATGTAATGCAGCTCTATATAGTACGCTGCAGATACTAGCCAATGTCACTAAAAACAAAAATGTAATAGAAATTTTATTTTTTTCGTTACGTAGCACATGATGACAATTTGACAGAGCTAGAATGTTATTGTGACAACAAACACATTCGACATTGTGAATTCTAAGTCTGTAAATAGTTGTTCCGTAACTGAACAAGCAATTAGCATGAAAGATTTTAATACCGAATTAGTTAACAATGATAAGGGATGATGTTTTTCAAGTTTTCGATTTTCTGAATGGTCAAGTTGAACGAGTCATGGATACACTCAGAAATCTGTCGAATCGAGCCACAGATCCTGAAAAGATGCACTTGCCGAGGTTCAGCTTGCATTAAATTGCACAATTAGTCGTGCAACTGAAGTGAGCCCCTTGGAAATGCTAAAGGAAAAGAGGCTCGATCGATAGGTTTAATTCCACGTGTGGACATAGAAATAGAGGTTGATCTAAACATGCTTATGATAAGCAACGTTTTGATAAAAGTGGCATGTACGAAAAATGTCGAGTAAACAAGAGCAAGGCAATGGTTGAAAAGCTTAAGGTGGACGATTTTGTGTTATTAAAATGTGAGGAGCGAGGAGCTTCAGACAAAACTAAATCCGAAATTCAAAGGGCCATTCGTGGTAATTGAATTATTGTGAGCGATATCTTTTGATTACATTGACGAGTAAAAGGAATGCCAAAGGAATCTGAAATGATTGAAGCAGATGATTACGGTGAAAAAGACCTAGATCATCAGTCGATTAAAGAGGATGATTACGGTGAAAAAGACGTAGATCATCAGTCGATCTCTACCACCTAGGGTGAAGAGAACATCATGCATGGGGGCTAGATCCATGCAGCAATTGTCATGTCAGCAATGAATGAAATTGACTGTAAGGGATGTTTGATCTGGTGATAGATCAAGGCACATGAGGTGCATAGCATCGCAGAATGGCAGCAAGATCCCGAGAACTGTGTGCTGATAAAAGTGAGAGCCAAATGGTCGGGTTTGCGCAGAAGAGTACGAGCTACTAAGTAACAAAGTATTAATATCCTGCCAAACTGACATTTGATGACTTAAGATGATGAGTTATCCGTCTTTGGGAGACGATGGTTATCCGTCTTTGAGAGACTATGAGTTATCCGTCCAGGAGGGACGATGGTTATCCGTCTTTGAGAGACTATGAGTTATCCGTCTTTGAGAGACGATGAGTTATCCGTCTTTGAGAGACGATGAGTTATCCGTCTTTGGGAGACGATGGTTATCCGTCTTTGAGAGACGATGGTTATCCGTCTTTGAGAGACGATGGTTATCCGTCTTTGAGAGACGATGAGTTATCCGTAATGTGTGGCAATGTGTTATCCGTCTAAGAGGGACGGCAAGGAGGTCGATAAACGCCTAGAAATAGAACTCGGGCAGAAGAGAACTAAAAAGAGGCAGTCATGGCCTGAGTGTGAACACAAACAACATAGCACGGGAGTTCGTTAAAGGGGACATCGAAGTATTAATTGTAGATCAAGGCAAAACCAACGACGTCCCGACACACCGTCCATATGTACATTACTGGCAAATTAAGTGGTAAAAGTGATTTAAAGGAATATATCATTGTTCAAATTGACAGCTTCACAAAATTCGTACACCTTTACCACACTCTCAAAATAGATACGGAGAGTTGTATCAGGGCCATAAAGTCTTCAACTTCCTTGTTTGGTGCACCAACACGCATTATAGCTGATCAGGGTAGATGTTTTTCTAACGCGCAGTTTGCAGAATTTTGCTGTTCAAAAACCATAAAACTTCATTTAATCGCGACTGGGGCAAGTCGTGCTAATGGACAAGTTGAGTGCGTTATGAGCACGCTCAAGAACCTATTAACTGCAGTCGAATTAAGCCAAAGGTCCTGGCAAGATGCTCTCGGCGAGGTGCAGCTAGCTTTAAACTGCACAACAAATCGGGCAACTGAGGCCAGTCCCTTAGAAATGTTAATAGGGAAAGAAGGTCGACCTCTTGGATTAGTTCCTCCATTGGACACAGAATTGGAAGTAGACTTAGACTCCACACGGGCTCGAGCAAGTAGCAGTATGAAATCTTTAGCCTTTTACAACAAAAATCGATTTGATAAGTCCAAGGCCGCCGTTGTAAGACACAGTGTCGGTGACAATGTCCTTCTCAAGAACGAGGAGAGACACCACACAAAACTAGACCCAAAATTCAAAGGTCCATTTTTGGTAGTTACAGTCCTAGACGGTGACAGATACATGTTAAAGTCGTTATCGAGTAAACGATTATGTAAATACTGTCACGAGGACACAAGAAAACTTCCAGAGGGAAATGTGCCCCATGAGCAGGACATTGATGATGAAGATCCAGGCCCGTCAAATGGTCCGATAGAAGCTGAGAGTGAACCGTCCAAGTGAGACGATGGTGAGCCGTCCAAGTGAGACGAAGGTTATCCGTCCAAGTGAGACGATGATTGTTTTCTTTTTGAATTAAATTTGGAATTTTAGTTAAAGAAAATGTAAAATCGACAATTTGGCAAAATATTATGTAATGAAAACAAGCATCATGTTTTATTTTTGTAACCTGCATAGGTGAAGTTATTGAATTGAATTGAAAGAAATATGTTTTCAAATGTTTTAATTAAGAATAAATGTTAAAAGTTTGTACGAAGAAATGTTGAACTGAATATTTCATCAGATAGTTATCCGTCTAAAAGAGACGATGAATTAAGTTTGAAATCTATTACAAAGACATTTTTGAAGTTAATGTTTGGCATATTACACGAGGACGTGTCAAGGTCAGGATGGCCGTGTCGAAGCAAACTATGTTGCTGCATACTGTATGTGATTGTTCTTGCGTATTGCACGTACGCACTGTGTGTGTCTGTGATACTGTGTATGGATATTCTGGTTTACACCAGAATCCTACATATGTAAAAGCGAACTGTATGCACGAACATGTGTGTGTGTTGTTGTGTATTGAAATTCTGATTTTCACTAGAATTCCTAATTTCATAATACTAAGAAATATTGCATCAGCCGCTAATTGCGCTCTGATTGGTCCTTTGCATTTTGTCGCTTTAAGAAGTTCCGTTATAGCGCGACGATAGCGCTACAACGCTGTCGTCAAGTGTGGTTCGGTGCGGGGCAGAGAAACGAAAAGGCAGTTAGTTCAGTTTTGGATCATGAAGCCTGCGCATCGAAACTCGCTGCGCTATTAGTTAAAGCCATGGAGAAGAATAACGACGCTCCGACATATATATACATATGTACATACATATATATATATCACCTATACCTACGTCTGAAGGAAACAACTGCAAGTGATTCTTAAAACACCAAACACCGCGATACAGTGTCAAAGCGCCACTCACCAACAAATAAACAAATAAATTAATTAAATTTTGGCAGCCACGGCGGCTTTCACGTACGCGCGTGTATACATATTGTACATATGTTTATCGATACATGCATACATATGTATGTATGTATTTGGCATAAGCGTAACGACACTTGCAATACGATAACAATTGTATCCAATCCGATTGGCTTTCCGCAGTTTAAAACTTATCATTTAAAACCAAAAAGAAGGGTGCAATTGGTTTAAGACAACGCCCGCGTTTAAACCAAAGAAACCCACCACCGGCAAAACAGCTGTTGCGCGATCAATGTTGGCACTCGAGTTCCAAGCCGTGACTTAGTCACGGTTTCAGTCACTTTTGTCAATCCGTGAAAAATACTGCAAAACCCACCACCGGCACAACAGCTGAGCTGTTATCAGTGTTGGCACTCAAATTCAAACCGTGACTGAGTCACTGTTTCGCAAATATATATATATTTTTTTGGCAATATATATTTCTGAAAATTTCAAAATATAAATTGTTATAAAAAAAATAAAATAAAATAAAATAAAAAAAATTATGTACAGTTCCTACAATCTGGACACATTTATCATATAACTAATCCGTATACAGTCCACTACCTGACGTTGCGTTTTCTTGTTTCCACTGGTTTGGTCCGATAATAGCCCTTCTCCCCCATCGCTCACTCTATAATGTCCACTGAACCATCCAACGTTGATAAGAAGTCCGCTAGCCTTACGGTTCCAAGTCCCGCAGACACTTCGTCCGAAACTCCGTCGAAGCCTCGTCCAGTGCTAACCAAGCGCACTCCCATTCGTACCTCTACATCGACCTCTCGTAGCCACAGCGGGTCTCCAACTTCTCGTCCTCTCACTTCCTCCATATCTAATTCTCGCAAGAGCATCTCTCCGACTCCGACGGTAGTCGTGACTGAGCCGGGTTTTCCCATACTCACTCGGTCCACTTCTCAACAGCTCAGAGAACGTTCCAATGTGTCACTTTCCGACTTTATTGCGACATGCGACGCCTTGGCGATGTTCGAGGCTCGCGAAAGTGAGGCTCTAAGTGACGAGAGTCCCCTATATTCTATAAAAATGCACTTAGAGCAGCTGAAGTCGCTTTGGGCGAATGTGGAATCGGAATATACCCGCTGCCACAGGGCCTTCAGTGCCCAAAACCTTGAAGAGAGTCAGATTATGTTAAGCACTCTCAAAGCCAAGAACGAATACTGCTGTATGATATACGTGCAATGCGGAACTCTTTTCGGGGAACGCATCGAGCAGATATCGGCTCAGACGGTTCCCACTCCAGCTAGGCCTCCGACTTCCCAAGGCCATCGACTGCCTCCATGTGAGGTCGAGATTTTCGAAGGCTACAGCCTTGCGTGGCCAACATTCCGCGATTTGTTCTCTGTTAGAGCGCTCGCTAGTACAGAGAATTGGGATATTCTTCTTATAGCAATCTGTACGAGCAAGCTACCCAAATCAACTATCCTGTTGTGGGAGCAATCCGTCCCGAATAAGACTGCAGTTTCATCCTGGGATGACCTGAATCGTTTTCTGACGGATCGCTATCGCGTGCTTGAGGCAACTGAGGATCATAAGTCGATTCCAGGTGCTCAGGTCGTACCGTCTGTGTCCCGAAAGCCCGCCGCCACCGTGAGAGTCCAGGCATACCCAACGAAGACTCATGTTAAAACGGCATCCTGTAGGCTTTGTAACAAAGAGAATCATCCGATCCGTGTCTGCCCCAATTTTCTGGACATGTCCGTCACAAAGAGAGCCGAGATAATAAGGCTTCAGAGTTTGTGCTTGAACTGCTTCGCCCAGGGTCATCAAGCTCGGGACTGCTCCAGTGCGCATAATTGCCATATCTGCAAGGAGCGCCATCACACCCTGTTGCACTCCGGCAACGAGTCCGCCACCTTGAATTCAATGTCGCAGTTACCCAACTCGCACGAACGTCCATCGACGTCTTACCCACCCTCGAATACGCAAAGATACTTTGAGGCCACTCCAGGTCGGAATCTCCTAGGCACCGCGATCGTAACGCTCAACCATCGTGGTGAAGAATTTCATGTCCGAGCATTGATCGATTCCGGAGCCGACTCCACCTTCCTGTCCGAGAGGGTTTTCAATTTGGTCCAACCTCCGTTCCGTCATACCAACTCAGCAGTTTCTGGCATGGGACAAAGCGACGGGGGTAGTGTAAAAAAGGAGTGTCTTCTGAAACTGTCCCCCCTGGTAACAGGAAAATTCAGGTGGAGGCTCTGGCCTTAGTCGTCCCCAAGCTGACAGGGGCGATCAAAGCGTGTCCTTTCCCAGACAAGGTGCAATACCAGTGCTTAGATCGTTCACTGGCTGACCCGCACTACAATAGGCCAGCTCCAATTGAGATGATGATTAGGGTGGATCTCTTCCCGCATATTCTTGGGGAACGGATCAAAAAGAACATGGGTGGCGAGTTCGTCGGTCTGGAGACCATTTTTGGTTGGGTGTTGTGCGGGCCAATACTAGCCGATTCACCAAGGCCTCGCCAAGCACTCATTGCCCGATCAGGAGGGCCTGAGGTGAAACTTGATGCGCTGCTCACCAAGTTTTGGGAGATGGAAGATCTTCCGGCAAAGCCGAAAAATGAGCAGACGTTCTTTGTGAAGAAGTTTTCCAGGAGACGACCAGAAGGAGGAAGGATGGTCGATATGTAGTTTCTCTACCATTCAAAGATCCGAATAGTGTAGACTTGACTCACTTCAGACCTATCGCTTTTGCTCAATTCCTGAGGAATGAGGCGCGGCTGCAGAGGAACCCGCCTTTAAAAGCCCGTATGACGCTGTGTTGCAGGAGTATGTCGATTTGGGCCACATGATTCGGGTGGCCCCACCCACGGACGGGAATCATTTCTACCTCCCCTCATCACGCTGTCTTCAAACCTGACAGCACTACCACCAAAGTCCGCGTCGTCTTTAACGCCTCTAGTCCTTCCACTAAAGGAGTCTGCTTAAATGATGTCTTGCATACCGGCCCCACTCTTCAAGTCGACCTCACACTGCAGATACTCAAATGGCGCTTCTTCCAATTCGTCTTTAACGCTGACATTACTCAGATGTATCGACAGATTCTTGTTAACCCCAAGCACACCCCGTTCCAGCGTATTCTCTACCGATATCGCAGCGGAAATAGCAGGACTACGAGCTTCAAACGGTCACTTGCGGCGTCAACTGCGCACCCTTTCTAGCCATAAGAGTCCTGCTAAAGCTAGCACACGACGTGCAACACCTGCATCCAAAGGCAAGTGAGATCCTTCGTCACTACATGTACGTAGACGATGTCCTCGCCGGCGCTACTCTCGACTGGATTCCCGCTGAGGAAATGGACTTCTAATAAAAAGGAGATACTCCATGCTCTTCCAAGAGAGCATTTGCTGCATGAGGACTTCCTCGAGCTAGAAGATGCTAGTACGGCCAAGACATTGGGCATCCGCTGGCAAGCCACGAGAGACTGCTTATTCTTCTCCATTGCCCACCCACAACCAAAGTATCCGGTCACCAAGAGAGAGGTCCTGTCCCATATAGCGAAGCTCTTCGATCCAGCAGGGTGGCTGGCTCCCTTCGTGATTCGGGCTAAGGTGTTCATGCAGCAAATCTGGCTAACGAAACTTGGATGGGACGACGCCCTTACCCCCGTCCCTATTACTTCAATGGCATGATTTTCTACAGGATTATCCGGGTCTTAGCCGGCTACGCATCCCCAGATGGTTAGAGATCCGACCTGACCTAAAATGGGACCTACATGGCTTTTGCGGTGCTTCTCAGTAAGCCTACGGAGCAGCTCTCTACGCGCGAGTCCAGCATAAGGACCATCTGAGTGTCCATCTCTTGACCGCTAAAACGAGAGTGGCCCCAGTCAAAACTGTTTCGTTGCCACGACTGGAGCTCTGCGGCGCGGTGTTGTTAGCCGACTTGTATGCGGCAGTGATTCCGGAGCTCCCAATACAGCCGACATCTTCCCAATTCTGGACTGATTCCACCATCGTGTTGGCCTGTAGCTCCTCCATGTAGCTGGGCTACGTTCGTGGCAAACCGCGTGTCCAGCATCTCTCAGAGTACCAGCGGCCACAGTTGGTCTCATGTTAGGTCCGAGGATAATCCATCGGATCTTGCGAGTCAAGGCGTCTCCGCTGATGACTGGGCGGTCAGTACGCTATGGTGGCATGGACCGGATTGGCTCCGGCAAACTTCCGAATGTTGGCCAGCTTCTCTCTGCGATGTCCCGGACACGCAACTGGACCAGCGGGTCCACTGTCACACCGTCACATCCACGCCTAAAGACGACTACAGCGGCCGGTTTTCAGGCGGCTCGTCGCCCCAAAGGCTGCGAGGCCTTCCACGGTGCAACTCAGTAAGGACGAGTTGCTTTCCTCAGAACAGATTCTTGTACGGCTCGCTCAGAAGCAGAAGTACGCTGCTGAAATCCGAGCACTCTCCGAAAAACAGACTGTTCCGCCTTCGAGCTCCTTGTTAAACTGAAACCATTATCTCGATCAATACGGCATCCTTCGCTCATGCGGGCGACTACGAGCGGCAGAGTCCCTGAGCTACGACGAACGTCTCCCCATCCTACTCCTATACGACGCCCATTTCACGCGTTTGCTGGTCCAATTCGCACATCGCATCACACAGCACGGTGGCAGCCAGCTGATGGTGCGCTATTTGCGTACGAAGTTCTGGATTCCGAGGATCAAGAACTTGATCAAAGCCCATTTGCAAAGATGCAAGACTTGCGTCATTTTCCGGCGCCGTCAACAGACGCAAATGATGGGAGACCTTCCTCGAGAGCGAATCACATTTTCCAGGCCCTTTACGCACACCGGAATCGATTTCGCAGGACCTTTCGAAATCAAGAACTATACCGGGCGATTCACTTGGAGGCGACATCCGATCTCACTACGGAGAAGTTTCTGGCGGCTTTCTCACGGTCGATGCCCACAGCGCATCTATTCCGATAACGGAAAAATATTCGTTGGAGCACCCAAGGCGCTAGAAAGAGACTTTCTAGCTGCTACCAAGCAATGCGTCGTGCAGACTTTTCCTCAGCATATCCTGTCTTGGCATTTCATTCCCCCCAGCGCTCCCCACCTGGGCGGGTTATGGGAGGCGGGAGTCAAGAGCTTTAAGGCCTTATTCTACAAGGCCACGTCTACCATCAAGTACACGTTCGAGGAATTGTCCACTCTGCTCTGTCGAATAGAAGCATGCCTCAACTCTCGTCCCATCTCCCATATGAGTGAGGATCCAACGGACCTCTTAGCATTGAGCCCCGGGCACTTTCTGGTCGGAGGCCCCCTCGTATCTATTGCAGAGCCTGAGATCCATGCCGAGCCCATGTCCTTGATCAGCTTTTGCCGCGGCTGGAAGGACGAATACGTGAAGGAGCTCCACAAGCGGAATAAATGGAAAACGCCAACTCGTTGCCTTCAGATGGGTGACCTGGTCATCATTTCAGAGGACAACCTGCCACCTATCGAATGGCGCTTAGGACGAGTGGAGTGCGCGCACTCGGGCGTCGACGGCTTGGTTCGCGTCGTCGATGTTCGAACCTCGCTGGGGACCATCCGACGACCTGTGACGAAGCTCATTGTGCTGCAGAGTGAGCCTGAGGTAGCCCCGACGAAGCACTAACCCCCTCCGGATCCTTTTATGTGCTGTCTCCATGTCCTCGTTCCAGTGTCCGCTCTTTCGAGCTCCCCACACCAACTAATCCATTTCTGTTTACTGTCTGATTCCAACCAAGCATTCTTTTCCGCAGCAATATGGCTCCGACTCGGTACTCGATCGCTCGACCTAACAAACTCCGCCCCCGCGGGGTAGATTCTTACCGGTGTCGAGTGTGCCGCGGAGTTCACGCACTCCGTCAGTGCCGGCGGTTCCTCAACCTGAGCGCTGAGAAACGCCTGAGAGCAGTGCTCGTCAACCGCTACTGCCCGAACTGCTTAGCCCACGAGCATTCGGGAGGGGCTTGCCGAAGCTCAGAGGGATGTCGTCGGTATGGTCAATCCCACCACACACTTCTCCACATGGCGGATCTACCTTCTCGGCGCGGATCGCCAGTTCCCCACTGTGATCACCGCCGTCCCAGATCTCCTAGGCGGCGATCGGTTAAATCATCCGATCGCCTGGCGGCAGTCACAGCATCGCAGGCGCCCACACTAGCGTCACTCCTCCAATCCAGGACGACGACGCTGATGCCCACCGCGATGATCCGGATCGGTGACGGGGCGAAGCAATTTGAGACCCGAGCGCTGCTGAACGCATGCGCCCCCGTGAGCCTAATCAATGGCTCGTTTGCCAAGGCCCTCGGACTGGCTGTCACTCGGGTCGGGGACGACAAAGCTTGCTCAGCTGTAATTGAGTCCAAGAGCGACTCGGCTCTTCGGAAGGCGCTCATGCTCAAGGTGGAGCCCGATCTGTGCATCCGCACGCCTAACCGCGAGGCTCCCGAGACGGTGCGAGGGAAGTTCTCCACACTCGTCCTGGCGGATCCGACCTTCTACCGGCCTGGGTCTATCTCCGTGGTTCTGGGTGCAGACCTTTATCCTGAGGTCATCCAACCGGGTTGTGTGCCTGCCCACCACGGCACACCCGCCGCCCAAAGCACGCTGTTCGGTTGGGTAATTTCCGGCTCCTGCGGCGTCTAGGTGCTCCAGAACGCTGCCGCCCAACAAATTTGATCAAAATCGTTGCTCTAGAAAAAACATTTAATTTCCCAGTACATTGCCATGCGAACCAGCCAAAGAACTGCACACTCAGCGACTGGTGTTTGTGTGTGTGCGCCCGTGCGTGTGTGTGTATGTTTGGCTTGTAATGAACATACATATACATATGAATATAACAGGAACGAAGAATGCTTGGAATAGCGATTCTTCGCAGGGTTCAGGGTATACCCTAGCTTATTTATTTATTTATTTTTAATTTTTCTTGAATGCCTCTATCATCAATTCTCTTTAGTTCAATAATATCATTGACCATGTAGGGCTGTGAACTGGGGCATAGCCGGCCGGACTGGCAAATAAAATACCCCCATCGGGTTGGTGATATTTTGAATCATTTAATCTGTTTGCTCTTAGGGTTTAAACAAAATTGTTATTTTATATTTAAGTTGACACTCGCTTTTGTCAAGTATTTTTTTTAATAAATAAATAAATAAATAAATACATAAACAAATCCCATGGAACTATCTTTCCCTACATTCAACTAAAGCTCAACACCCGAAATTCTTATCAATTTTTAATTTATACCGGAGCTTAACGTGATAACATCCATTGACAAGAGAAAAGGTTGACCGATTTGACGATAATGAATTTGTAATAGTTAACGTATTGACTAATAATGAAGATATTAATAGACCATTACACAACTCAGAACAGATTATCTAAATGACGAAGAGAAATCTGCCTATCTTAAACTGTGCGGAGACTTCTCAGAATTATTCTATAGCGTCAGGACACACTTCCTTTCACTGCAGCGGCGGACGGAGCATGGCCAAAGAGGCAACAAGGAGTGATTTTGCCTAAAACACCGAGGAAATTTTATTAAAATTAGGTAAATATTTTAATAAAAGACTTTGTTTTTCTTACCTGTTTGTTGTGACAGTGTTGCCAGCAGGGTGTCGATCAGCAGTGAGTACGGCGTTGCCACTGGGTGGATCGACATCGCGTACCAGGTGGCAATACTGAGCAATGCGGGTGGAGCAAAACAAAGAGAAGCAGAACGGTTGGAGTGGCGCCAAATTTTAAAACGGACAAATTTAAACACGAAGTTTTCGTGTTTACCGAAGAAAGAGAGTGTGAGGAACGTTATATGCAGGCACGTCTCAACCTGTATAATTGCATGTATTTGCTGTGCATTTATATGGGTGGGCGTGCAGGCATATAAATGTTCCACACAGCGACGCGAGTACGGTAAGAGCGACCCTCGCGACTGGAAAGTGTCAAAGGCGAGCGATGGGACGTCTCTCTCGCTCTTACCGATTCAGCGATTTACTCGCGTCACACTCTCTGCGTTGATCGTGAACCGCTAGCCGAAGTGCCGTTCGTAGCCGCGAGAAAGTAGCTATTACTTTCACTCGCAGGCGTGTAACGGTGCTTCGGCCAATGAGAGGCTGCCACGCGATCACGCGTATTTGGCGTCGCACAAAATCAGGCGATGTTGCCGTTTAGGCAGACCCGAAGAGGAGACAGGCCCCGCTACAGAGAGCCGAGGCAGGCCACGCTCCAGAGCCTAAGCAGGGCCTGCGGCGCTGCTATAAAAAGGCGCCCACGGCTCGGCACTAGGTCAGTCGATTCGAGTTAAAAGTGAAAGTGCCGAGTGTCAACGAAGGACAACGAAGGACAACGAGGGACATCAAGGACATAAACAACATCGTGGGACTTATGCAAGGATATTCAGAGGAATATCCTGGCCGCATACCAAACCGTATCCTTGAGGACAGAGGTACGGCCGGCAGCTGGTGCTAAAGCAGCGTAACCTGAACAGGAGAGTGAGGTTAGTGAGGGTAGCCGTGCGAAAGAACGTAAGCCTTCTGAGACGCAGTCTAGAGTGCCAGCGAGTACATCCAGTTGTAGGAGTGCATGTGGTGATCCAAGCGAACCGCTGGAGAACGCAGCGCGTATCCTGGCGTACTCTGGAGTGTTCTGCAACTTCTAGACGGCTCATAGGCTGATCGGTCGCTAGGCGGAATGCTTCTTACGGCAGAACTACGATCCTGTAGAGATCAGTGTGCGCTAGCCCAGCCAGCTCTAAGGTGTGCTCGGAAAGCGTTACAAGGAGTGGCGGTCCCTACAACAATGAGTAAAAGGTATGTGAGAGTAGTCGTGCGGAAGAGCGCACATCTTTGAGGCGCGGTCTAGAGTGTCAGCGAGCGAATCCAGCAGTAGGAGTGCCTGTGATACTCTCGGCGAACCGCTAGAGATCACAGCGCGTATCCTGGAGTACTCTGGAGTGTTCTGTAACCTCTAGACGGCTCAGAGGCTGACCGCTCGTTAGCCGAAGTGCTCCTCACGGCACCTACGAATCCTGCGGGCTTAGCCGTGTGCAGCTATAGCCTAAGCCAGCACTTACTGTACTATAATAGTTATATATCTACGTGAATAAACCAGTTAATATTATTAAATCTAATAAGCAGGACTTATTATTTATCGGCAGGCGCGCAACATATAAATTTGTTGGTACGAACACACAGTCGGCTGAGTGCGGCCCGGCTTAAACTCGGGGCAAACCGAAGGTTCGTTACTGTTTGTAGTAGGGCGTACTGGCTTGAATAAGCAATTGACGGCGGCCAATGTTTTCACTCTCTTGGAGTGGATCGCGGTAGCAAAAGATAACGCGCGGTTTTGATGTAGCACAACTTACTCTTTATTTTAGTACGAGATAAATGTAAGATTAGGAGATTAAGTATGAGCGAATATATATATGTAGAAAACGCGAGGAAAAGACCGAGCGTAATGGCGATTTACAGTGAAGTGCCAGTCACCCATTCCAGTGTGCCCGCCTTCTGCCACAATAAAAATCCTCAGCTTGGTTCCCCTGATCACCCTGTGGTGTGAACATGCCGCCCCCCTTGCAACAAGTTGCAATTGCCACACTAGCCATATGATAGGATAGGGAACGGCAGCGTTCTGGAGCACCTAGACGCCGCAGGAGCCGGAAATTACCCAACCGAACAGTGTGCTTTGGGCGGCGGGTGTGCCGTGGTGGGCAGGCAGGCAGGATGACCTCAGGATAGATGTCTGCACCCAGAACCACGGAGATAGACCCAGGCCGGTAGAAGGTCGGATCCGCCAGGACGAGTGTGGAGAACTTCCCTCGCACCGTCTCGGGAGCCTCGCGGTTAGGCGTGTGGATGCACAGATCGGGCTCCACCTTGAGCATGAGCGCCTTCCGAAGAGCCGAGTCGCTCTTGGACTCAATTACAGCTGAGCAAGCTTTGTCGTCCCCGACCCGAGTGACAGCCAGTCCGAGGGCCTTGGCAAACGAGCCATTGATTAGGCTCACGGGGGCGCATGCGTTCAGCAGCGCTCGGGTCTCAAATTGCTTCGTCCCGTCACCGATCCGGATCATCGCGGTGGGCATCAGCGTCGTCGTCCTGGATTGGAGGAGTGACGCTAGTGTGGGCGCCTGCGATGCTGTGACTGCCGCCAGGCGATCGGATGATTTAACCGATCGCCGCCTAGGAGATCTGGGACGGCGGTGATCGCAGTGGGGAACTGGCGATCCGCGAGAGTGGAGAGTGCTCGGATTTCAGCAGCGTACTTCTGCTTCTGAGCGAGCCGTACAAGAATCTGTTCTGAAAAAAGCAACTCGTCCGTGGAAGGCCTCGCAGCCTTTGGGGCGAAGAGCCGCCGGACATATGCGGTGACCCCTAAGGCTCGCCCGTAGTCTGAAAACCGGCCGCTGTAGTCGTCTTTAGGCGTAGATGTGACGGTGTGACAGTGGACCCGCTGCTCCAGTTGCGTGTCCGGGGCATCGCAAAGAGAAGCTGGCCAACATTCGGGCGTTTGCCGGAGCCAATCCGGTCCATGCCACCATAGCGTACTGACCGCCAAGTCATCAACAGAGACGCCTCGACTCGCAAGATCCGCTGGATTGACCGGGGTCACTCTCGTTTTAGCGGTCAAGAGATGGACACTCACATGGTCCTGATGTTGGAAACGCGCGAGTTATGTAGTCTAAGTGCTGCTTCCCAGTCTCTGCCTACTTTAACATTGAGAGAGAAAAAGCTCGATCTGTATGTTAACTACTCAAAAGCTCTCTCGAGCAGTAGAAAGCTCTCGAGCTCACTTTTGAGGTGCATGTCGAGAAGAAAAGAACATGAAGTGAAATAAATACTTTTAATTAAATTAAAAACACAAAGAACATTATTTATAAATAATTAAATGTTAACATAATCATGTTGAAAAAACTTAAAGTGAAATAAATACTTTTATTTAAATTAAAAACACAAAGAACATTATTAATAAATAATTAAATGTTAACATAACTGTGTTAACAAAACTGGCGCAGCCGACGGAGTAACCAAAAACATTAAAATACTCACTTAAGTGCAGTTTTAAACGAATTTGTGCTTGTACGCAATTCTATACATATCTACCTTGTGCTAAAGACACATAACCTGAAAAGTCACGAAAAAACGTGCCAGCATTTGCAACCGTATTCATCTCTGTATGTATGTGTGAATGTGTGTTTAAATCAGCAATTGCACACACATACTCAGCATCTCGGAGTGAAGAAGAACATTCGGCATCGATTGGCGACGAAAACTAACAGAACTAATTCTGTTAGCATATTATAAGATCTAAAGAACTCAACAGCTATTAATTCTTTGATAGCTATGGCAAACGACTTTACTTTAACGTTTGGGGATATTCTTAAGGATGCCCACCACATTCACGAGTACAGAGGAGACAACTCAAGGGCTTTATCATCATTTATTCGTGAAATGGATATGAGATTTTCATTATTACCTCCTACATCTCCCGCAGGAGTCTACGTCTTTCGCCGTGTCATCCTCAATAAAATTCAAGGCGAAGCTCTACATGTTGTAAGAACCATCGAGAATTCCGAGCCGTCATGGAATGACATCAAGACGATTCTTATTCGGAATTTTGGCATAAAGGAGTCTTATAATCAACTTTACCAAGAGGCGTTTATGCTAAGTAACAAAAACAATATCACAGAATATTTTAAGTCTTTAAGAAGTATAATGTGTAAAATTAATGAAAAATATGAATATGATAATGTAAAGCATCCTGAGTTTAGTCCCAAAAATGGCGAAGATACTATTGTTGAATCATAGCTTAAGTTAGTGTAAGAGTATACGCAAATATTAGTTAAAAGACTTAAAGTGAAGTATTAGAGTTAAGCATGAATTCTCTTAGAATGTAAGCTAACATGCAAGCGCACAATTGTATTCGGCAGTGCAGCTGTCGCGAGCGACAATTCAATCGCTTTCTTTCGTTCGTATGCACCGCACGCACGCTGCCAGCCTCTCCGCGCCGAACTGTCCAATAAATTAAATTTGCTGAACACACAAGTGTTTTTATTTACATATTTGTTTTTCGATTTTGCATTGGCGCCCGAGCAGGGACTTTTCTTCGCGGTTGTCGGTCTAATTGTTAGACATTTCGAGGTTTGGTGTGCGTGTGTGTTTGTTTCGGTTGAAGCAGCATAACTTTTTGGAGCTGCCCTTTTTCGAGCTGGAGCTAGAGGATTCTGGAGGTGGACCATTATCAGCGCGGAATTGAAACCAATGCCCAGAATTGAGCCAATGAGCGACTCTTCTGATGACCAGGTAACAGTGCCAAAACGAATCGGTGCATAGAAATCAGTGCAGTTATATTTAACCACATACATCCATACATACTTGTATGCAGTCGCACTTAAAAAGACCCAAAATAACCTAAATTGTTGGCACAAGTGATATTCGTTTCGGCACTGATTTAATAATTGTGTTATTTGGTAGTGAATAGTCGAAGCAAACAGCAATAATAAATACATTGAAATTAACTCGTGCATTATTCATTTAACTATTTATTAATAATTCGCAAAATTTGATGTGGCTTATAACTGCGCATACATATATACATACATACATACATATGTGCACTTGCTGTTCTCTTGCGTTCTGCTGTTCGCTTTGATCGACGGTTATTCGGTGGTGGTTTTTTCTTTACCTTTGCTCTCGCGTTCTCTTCCAAATTGGCACATAAGAAAAAGCGCGGGTCGCTGTACATACATACAGTTTGTGAATTTCGGTTTGCGTTGGTGTCAACGGTGCTTATACCGACATACATACATACGTACGCTGTTGTTGTTATAGTTGGTTGATCGCATCGTTTTGTCTGCCTATACCTAGATAAGCACTAGCAACATACATACATACACATGCGTATGTTAATTAACTGCAAGCCCTTTTAGTTGTTGTTGGTAAATTCGCTTTGGTGGTTACATACATACGTACGTGTTGTTGCTTATCAACTGTCAATTTGTGCTTGCGCTTGCATTTGGTGCAGCTGGTATTTCAACTATTTGAAGGGTCTGCGTAGTCAGTTTCTTGTTGTTTTTGCTGGTCAGCTGACTATTGACAGTACACTTACGTGCAGTCGAATAGGTCCGAATTAAAAAAAAAATTAAAATAGTACACTTCTGTACATTCAAATAGAACAAAAAAAAATAAATAAATTTAATATGGCACAAAAAAGAGATCTTAATGAAACCGACCTGGTTGACGCAGGAGCTTGCTTTAGTGATCGTTTAAGTCAACTATTCGTTAAATTGGAAAAAGTAGAGAGCGATATCGAGAGACAACGGAGTTCACTCATAAATAAAATGGTGACTCCAAGTAAATTTGAAATTCAATGCCGGCTAGATATCCTCAACTCGTACATTTCGAAGGCTATGGATCTTCAGTCAGAGATCGATTCGATAGATCCTGACAATACTAGCCGCGCAACGCTTGAGGAAACGTGCATTCTGGCTCGATCGTCATATATGTCTGCCCTTAGTGCGTACCAGGCTTCTGAAACCGTGCCTCCACTTTCTCACCACTCTCACCTACACAAACTTAAGTTGCTCAAGTTCACTGGTAAGCACTCGGAATACAATTTATTGGTCTGTTCAATAGTTTAGTAGACTCCGATCGCTCGCTATCAAATATTGAGAAATTCAATCATTTGATTTCGTGCTTATCGGATGAGGCGTTGGGGACCATCAGAGCCTTCCAGGTCTCTGATGCTAATTACCCAAAGGCATTAGAGAGTCTGAGTCGAGTATACGACAACAAATGTCTGATTTTCTTTGACACTCTTGCCCAGTTGTTCGACTTTGAGCCGATGTCAAAACCAACGGCACTCGGAATTAGAACAATGGGGGACTCGGTATCGGCAATTTTCGATTCGCTAATGTCAGTTGGGAATGAGGAAGATTTCGCTAACGCGATTTTAATACACATCGTCATGTCAAAGGTAGATCCTCATACGAAATCGACGAACGCCGATTGCGTTATGGCTTTGAACAGGCGATATCAGCACTTGTCTGCTGAAGAAAGTTCAAAGTCCAGAATGAAGCAGAAATCCGACATGAAATATGCAAAAAAGTCGTCATTTGCATGCACGAATGTCGAGAAAGAAATGGAACCCAAATGCAACTTTTGCAGTGCCAACCATATGATTGGAAACTGCCAGGGGTTCGCAGCATTGCCAGTTGACGAAAGATTCAATTGCGTGAAAATCCATCAGATGAGCTTCAAGTTTATCAATTAAACACGGTGACTTATGGAACTGCGTCCGCACCGTTTTTGGCCATCAGATGTTTGCAGGAGCTGGGTTTGAGTCATAGGGACACCCACGCTCTTGGTTCAGAAATCATTTGTAACGATTTCTACGTCGATGATATGCTTACGGGAGCTGACGACATCGAAACGTTAAAAAAGATATGCAAACAAGTGCCCGAAATTCTCGAATCGGGCGATTTTCAATTGGCAAAGTTATTTTCAAACCATCCACATTTTGTAGAAGAAGGCGGAAATGAGAAACTTTTAAGTTTCAATGATGTCGATTCGACTAAAACGCTTGGCATGAGGTGGACACCAAGATTAAATACTTTCCAGTATCACTTGGACGATAGCTTTACCCAGTTAAGTCCCACCAAGCGCAATATTCTGTCAGTGGCTGCACGCATGTTTGACCCACTTGGCTTGTTGTGCCCAATTAGCATACGGGCAAGAATTCTGCTTCAGGAGCTGTGGCGCATGCAGTTACCGTGGGATGATACACTTCCCATGGAACTACATAGCAGATGGGATAAGTCCAAGGAGAATCTTCTAGAACTAGATAGAGTTCAAGTCCCCAGATACGCTCACGCCAGCCCCAATGCAAGCATACAAGTGCACGGATTTGCGGACGCATCCAGTCAAGCTTATGGCTGCTGCATCTACGTTCGGGCTAACGATGGTACCAACACCGTCTGCCGGTTGCTAACGGCAAAGGCAAAAGTCGCTCCACTCAAAACCAAGTCCATTCCCAGACTTGAACTGTGTGCGGCTTATATGTTAGCGCAACTGTGGTCCTCCATAAAGCACATGTTGGATCGATGTCGAATCGAGAGTGTGAATTTCTGGACTGATTCAGAAATCACACTACATTGGATTAATACTTCCCCTTCGTTATTAGCAACATTCGTAGCCAATCGAGTTGCAGGCATCCAAGAGATGTCACCTAAAGTATCTTGGAGGCATGTACCCACATCAAGCAATCCAGCTGATTTGGCGTGGAGAGGGTGTGACGTTCAAGAAATATTACAGTCGATTTGGTTCGAAGGCCCTCCATTTCTTTGCGACGATGAAAAAGAATGGCCTTACAATGAACACTTTGAGATACCGAAGGAGTTAAAAGAGAGTGAGGTCAAAAAGTCAGCACTTGTCTGCTTACTTAGCAGCTCAAGTTGGTTACCTGAATTTGTGTCCCGATTTTCGTCATGTCGCAAATTGGTGCGAATAGTTGCGTACATGTACAGATTCGTTTCAATGTCGAAACAAGAAATACGAACTGTCGAACTAGGACCAAGGGAATTAAATTTCGCTTTTCTAAAACTGCTGGAACTAGTTCAGCGAGCAGAATTCAAGGTGGAATACGAGAATTTAAAAAAAGGTAAAACGGTGCACCCCCGAAGGAGTTAGGCCTAACCCAACAAAAGTTAACAGCATTCTTCAGATCAAAATTCCGAGAAATGTTAAACAAATTAGAGCTTTTCTAGGAATCACCGGGTATTATAGAAAGTTCATAAAAGATTTTTCTCAAGTAGCTTATCCATTGATTAAATGCCTTAAAAAGGATGCTAAGATCGATGTTAATGACAACCACTTAAGTGGCTGCTAATTAAATATAATGGAAAAGAACTTAATGAAACACTTTATAGATGGCTTGTGAAGCTTAGCGAATTTAATATAAACGTATCATACATTAAAGGAAAGAATAACCAGGTAGCTGATTTTTTAAGCCGAATAAGCAACGACGAAATTTGTGCCGTAAACATAACTAAATCTTGTAACTCTTTAGAAAACAATGTTGATGATATTAGTACCCAACATACACAAGCCGAAGACTTTGTGGACTCACCTATTTTAGGCTGCTTAGAAACAGTTGTTAATAGATTTAAAATACAAATCATTCTAACAGATAAAAAACTAAGGAGTTTGAATATAAGAATAGAAATAAGAAAATTTATTTAAATTTAAATGATCTTGAAAATGGAATGGAAGAAATTTTGAAGAATCATATCATAAAAGGCAAAGTAGGAATATTCAGTGAATATAACGACCACCAATACAATAAATTTCAAAACAAAATCATCCAAATTTTCGAAGGCAATAAAAATGTTAAGTTTGTAAAATGCTCATTTCACGCAAAAGACATTGAAAACGAAGAAGATGTGTATAAAGAAATTGAACGATTCCATAAATATTACACTGGTCATTCAGGTATAAATGAAAATTACCAAAGTTTAAAGAAGATTATTTACTTTCCAAAACTTCAACATTACATCCAAAAGTATATCAACAATTGTGAAATTTGTAATCGGTGTAAATATGATAGAAACCCGGTAAAAGAAAAATTTAAATATACGGAAACACCAACTGATATAAGAAAAATTGTTCATTTGGACATCTACACAAATTCAAAATGTAATTTCCTAACTTTTATTGACCGATTTTCAAAATTTGCTACTGCCTTCTACCTTGAGGATCGCAATAATCAAACTATAATCGAAAAAATGCGCTTGCACAAATCCCAAAGAGGAAGCTTTGAAAAATTAATAACTGATAATGAATTTAATAGTGTAAATATAAAAGAATATTTAAGAAATGAGCTGATGATGCTGGCGGAGGAGTTCGAGGATAGGGATCGGGAGAAGCTGAGGCAGCAACACAGGCAGAGCACGACCAGATTGATGGCCATGGGCGACGCTGAATGCGAAGGTGAGTCCGCCTGTCACCGCAGAATGGCCGTGGAAGAGACGAGTCCACGGCCGGCACGAAGAACTGGTGTGGCAGGACCAAGACCGCACATCCCAAATCCTGCCAGGGCGTGCCGTATGTGTGGCCAAGAGGGCCACTTCGCCGTTGAATGCCGCAATGAAGTGCTGAAATTTTGCTGGCAATGTGGGCGCATCGGTATAAGGAAACGTCGGGAAACGGGCTGAGACGGATGGCTGTTGTTGTCAGGTGGAGGCAGCATTTGAGTTGGAGGTCAGGCTGGGAGCACAGCAGGTCCTCATGCCACTGCTCATTTTGCCAGGCGCGATCGATGATCTGGTACTGGGCTGGGATTTCTTGGCCAGCATGGGCTGCACGCTGGAATGCGGCGGCTTGAGACTGAAGATTGAGCCCAGAGATTCGCAACCCAGCGAGCCAGTGGAGGCGAAGTTGTCGGTGGGAGTCGGCAGTGCGGAGGTGGAGCCCAGAAGCCAAATGGAGGCGAATCCAAGATCGGCACACCCACTTCATGAGGATGTGGAGGTGGACGCGTTCCTGAGGCAGGAATTGGCCAAATTCCAGCAGATGAAGGGCACCACTGACATCACCGAGCACCGGATCACGATGCACGACAAGCGGCCAATAAAGCAGCGATATTTCCCTAAGAACCCGAAGATGCAGGCGGAGATCAACAACCAGGTAGATAAGCTCCTGGCTAAAAGATGCATAGAGCCCTCGAAGAGCCCACACAGCGTTTCCATAGCGATGGTGCGGAAGAAGAATGGCAAGTGGTGGCTGTGCGTGGACTTTCGACAGCTCAACAGCCGATCTATAAAGGATGCATATCCGCTGCCTCGAGTTCTCATATTCTGGACCGGCTTCGAGCCTGGACTTGAAGGATGGGTATTGGCAGATACCCATGGAGGAGGCTAGCCGACCACTAACGGCATTTACAGTTCCAGGAAAGGGGCTGTTCCAGTGGAAGGTGATGCCGTTCGGCCTTCCCTCAACACCAGCGACGTTCCAGAGGGCTCTGGATCAAGTCATTGGCCCAGAGATGATGCCGCATGCTTTTGCGTACCTCGATGATATCATCGTCATTGGGAGGACCCGCCAGGAGCATATGAACAACCTGCGAGAGGTGTTCCGGCGGCTGAGAGCTGCCAATTTGAAAATCAACATCGACAAGTGCGATTTCTTCAAAAAGGAGCTGAAATATCTTGGCCACAAGGTGACGGAACATGGCATCCGTACGGACCCAGAAAAGGTTACCGCGATTGCGGAACTTAAGCCTCCCGCAAACGTAAAGGAGTTGCGACAATATGTGGACGTGGCATCCTGGTATCGCCGCTCATCTTCTATCCCAGTCGGACACTGAATAGCGCGGAGCGGAACTATTCAGCAACGGAAAAGGAATGCCTAGCGATCGTCTGGGGCATCCGGAAGTTGAGGCCTTACTTGGAAGGCTATCACTTCGTGGTGGTGACCGATCACATGGCGGTGAAGTGCCTCAACTCCATTGAGAGTCCTTCAGGTAGAATCGCCAGATGGGCATTGGAGCTACAACAATTTGACTTCGAGATCCGGTATAGGAAGGGCAAGCAAAATGTAGTAGCCGATGCTCTTCGCGACAGCCTCTTAAGGAAGAAGTGTGCTGCTTGGTTTTAAGCAAAAGCCAATCAGCTGGGACGGGATGTCAGTGGATGGCTAAGCTTCGCCGATACCTCCACCAAAACGCACAGAAGCTGCCAGACTACCGGAAAGAGGCGGGGAATGTATACAGGCACATTCCTCATCAAGCTGGCCATGAAGGTGGACACCAAGATTAAATACTTTCCAGTATCACTTGGACGATAGCTTTACCCAGTTAAGTCCCACCAAGCGCAATATTCTGTCAGTGGCTGCACGCATGTTTGACCCACTTGGCTTGTTGTGCCCAATTAGCATACGGGCAAGAATTCTGCTTCAGGAGCTGTGGCGCATGCAGTTACCGTGGGATGATACACTTCCCATGGAACTACATAGCAGATGGGATAAGTTCAAGGAGAATCTTCTAGAACTAGATAGAGTTCAAGTCCCCAGATACGCTCACGCCAGCCCCAATGCAAGCATACAAGTGCACGGATTTGCGGACGCATCCAGTCAAGCTTATGGCTGCTGCATCTACGTTCGGGCTAACGATGGTACCAACACCGTCTGCCGGTTGCTAACGGCAAAGACAAAAGTCGCTCCACTCAAAACCAAGTCCATTCCCAGACTTGAACTGTGTGCGGCTTATATGTTAGCGCAACTGTGGTCCTCCATAAAGCACATGTTGGATCGATGTCGAATCGAGAGTGTGAATTTCTGGACTGATTCAGAAATCACACTACATTGGATTAATACTTCCCCTTCGTTATTAGCAACATTCGTAGCCAATCGAGTTGCAGGCATCCAAGAGATGTCACCTAAAGTATCTTGGAGGCATGTACCAACATCAAGCAATCCAGCTGATTTGGCGTGGAGAGGGTGTGACGTTCAAGAAATATTACAGTCGATTTGGTTCGAAGGCCCTCCATTTCTTTGCGACGATGAAAAGAATGGCCTCACAATGAACACTTTGAGATACCGAAGGAGTTAAAAGAGAGTGAGGTCAAAAAGTCAGCACTTGTCTGCTTACTTAGCAGCTCAAGTTGGTTACCTGAATTTGTGTCCCGATTTTCGTCATGTCGCAAATTGGTGCGAATAGTTGCGTACATGTACAGATTCGTTTCAATGTCGAAACAAGAAATACGAACTGTCGAACTAGGACCAAGGGAATTAAATTTCGCTTTTCTAAAACTGCTGGAACTAGTTCAGCGAGCAGAATTCAAGGTGGAATACGAGAATTTAAAAAAAGGTAAAACGGTGCACCCAAGCTTGCAATCACTGACTCCATTTATTCATGAGTCAGAAGAGTTTGGAAGGCGAGTTTCGTTAATACGAGTAGGAGGCAGACTAGTGAATGCACCGCTAGATTATGACGCGAAATTCCCTGTCCTCATGCCGAAAAATTGTTTGTTTGTGCAACTGTACTTGAGAGAGTTGCACATCGGCAATTGTCACGCAGGAGCAAAGACGATGATCGCTTTACTCGGCAGAGGATGTGGCTCGTGAATGCTCGACGGGAATACACTCAGATAATTCGGAAATGCGTCCATTGTTTCAGGTATAAACCGAAGTTAATGGAGCAAATCATGGGAAATTTGCCGGCCGACCGATTTGCCGCGGTTCGGCCATTTAATGTTTGTGGGGTAGACGCTGAGGATTAGAGGACGAGCCCCAATTAAAATGTATATTGCCGTGTTTGTTTGTTTTGCTTCGAAGGCTGTTCATTTGGAACTTGTAGCCGACTTGTCCACTAACTCGTTCTTATGTACTTTGAACAGCTTCATCGCGCGACGTGGCATCCCCGTCCGGCTATACTCGGACAATGCGACGAATTTCGTGGGGGCGAACAACCAGCTCAAGGATCTGCAAGACGCCTTCAACCGCCAGCAAAGCAAGCTGCAGCTGTACGCAGCGGAACGAGGGATGGAGTGGAGGTTTATCCCTCCGAGAGCGCCGCACTTCGGAGGACTGTGGGAGGCGGCGGTGAAGTCAGCCAAGCATCTCCTCATGCGCCAAATAGGCAGCGCGTCGCTGACGGAGAGCGAGGTCCGAGGGCATCTGGCAGACGTGGAGGCCATCCTCAATTCCAGACCTCTAACGCCACTAGGCAGCGATCCCAGCGACGGAGAGGCGCTTACCCCAGGCCACTTCCACATAGGACAGCCGCTTCGTTCGCTGCCGCAAGGATTCGAGCAGGAGAGACAAAGCAGAGGAACTTCGTTTTGTCACAGGTGGCAGCTGCTGTCCACGCTCAGACAGCGCTTCTGGCAAGCGTGGTCGAGGGACTACATCCACAGTCTGCAGCAGCGAGGGAAGTGGCAGGAGGCGCACGACAACGTCACAGTTGGGGATCTCGTCCTGATCCACGAGGACAACATGCCTCCCCAGCGGTGGACAACAGGCAGAGTCGTGGAGGTAACTCCAGGAGGCGACGGGCGAATCAGGGTCGTAGGCGTTAAGACCAGCATGGGCATCGTGAAGCGCCCAATAGCGAAACTGGCCCGGCTACCAGTAGGTTGAAGGCGATCCCTTCAAGGTGGCCGGTGTTGAATCATAGCTTAAGTTAGTGTAAGAGTATACGCAAATATTAGTTAAGAGACTTAAAGTGAAGTATTAGAGTTAAGCATGAATTCTCTTAGAATGTAAGCTAACATGCAAGCGCACAATTGCATTCGGCAGTGCAGCTGTCGCGAGCGACAATTCAATCGCTTTCTTTCGTTCGTATGCACCGCACGCACGCTGCCAGCCTCTCCGCGCCGAACTGTCCAATAAATTAAATTTGCTGAACACACAAGTGTTTTTATTTAAATATTTGTTTTTCGATTTTGCAACTATGTTAAGAACATTCTTGAAAAATATCGATGTAAATTTAGCCTCAGTCGTAATTAATAGAAATGTTAAAAATTTAAGAGAAGCTTTCGATTTATTAGAAACCGAAGGCCTCATTAGAACTCAAAATCTTAAACCAAAATTTTCACAAAATAATAATACATATAATCAAAAAGACCGATTCTACGTACCAAATTATAATAATCAAGATAACAGTGCAAAACACAACAGCAATTTCCAAAATGTAAAAGCAAATTCAGGAAACTTTCGATCAGGAACACAAAATTTAAATTCAAATCAGAACTATACAAATCAACAAAGTCATGTGTCAAAAATGGAAATTGATCATGTCGAAGCAGATAGAGCTCATTGTAGCCAATTTAAAAATGATAATCAAAATCAAAACATCACTCATGAATCTGAGTCTGAGCAAAAGAACTGTTCTTGCCATGCAAATTTTCATACAATTGCCTCGAAAAATCACTTCCCTTGATTAAGTTAACTTTAAACAATGAAATGATAACTGCCTTGATTGATACTGGTTCAACAACTTCCATATTAGATAGGAATAAATTGTTACAATATCCTCGAAGAACTTTGTGTCACCCAATATCATTTTCATCTCTTAATTCAAAATCGTTAATAACGCAAGCAATTATAACTGATTTGCCTCTTGAATTTAAAGAAGATGCAACAATGAGTTGGAAATTGACAACATTTGATAACAAATCATTCGATGCTATTATAGGTCAAAACATTCTTAAACCATTAAATGCTCTTATTGATTTCTACCACAATACAATTACGATTAATAATAATACTATTCAATTTGAAAATACTTCACCATACTCTGATGAGGCAAATCAAATTTAATCAATCAAAATAGATGATAGAACACAGAAAATTATTTTTAATGATTTAAATCAAGAAGAAAGCAATGCTCTAACAAAAATTTTAAGTAGATTTAAAACATTAATATTTCTTGAAGGTCAGTGTCTTAGCAATACGAACATTATTGAACATCAGATAAAAACAATAGTGGATAAACCCTTATATTGTAAGATTTATAGATATCCTCAACTACATGAGCAAGAAATATATAAGCAAATTGAAGAAATGCTACAACAGGGAATAATACGTAAAAGCAATTCCCCATTTATGGCTCGTACCCAAAAAAGCTGATAACAGTGGAGAAAAAAAATGGCGTATAGTTATTGATTACCGCAAATTGAATGAAAACACAGTAGACGATAAGTTTCCTATCCCCAATATAGAAAGTATACTGGACAAGTTAGGAAGAGCGCAATATTTTTCTACTATAGATCTAGCGAAAGGCTTTCACCAAATTCTCGTTCAGGAACAAGATAGGGAAAAGACAGCGTTTTCTACCCCCACGGACATTACGAGTTTAATCGAATGGCCATTTGGGCTCAAAAATGCTCCTGCCACTTTCCAACGTCTTATAAACACAGTTTTAAAAGAAGAAATAAATAGAATTTGTGTCGTCTATCTTGATGACGTTCTTATTTTTTCCACTAGTTTTTCAGAACATGTTGGCCATATTCACACAATCTTTAAAAACTTTCTGAAGCAAACCTTAAGATTCAAATCAACAAATGCAATTTCTTCTCAAAAGAAACTCAGTTTTTGGGTCATGTTTTAACCCCCGAAGGAGTTAGGCCTAACCCAACAAAAGTTAACAGCATTCTTCAGATCAAAATTCCGAGAAATGTTAAACAAATTAGAGCTTTTCTAGGAATCACCGGGTATTATAGAAAGTTCATAAAAGATTTTTCTCAAGTAGCTTATCCATTGATTAAATGCCTTAAAAAGGATGCTAAGATCGATGTTAATGACAACCACTTAAGTGGCTGCTAATTAAATATAATGGAAAAGAACTTAATGAAACACTTTATAGATGGCTTGTGAAGCTTAGCGAATTTAATATAAACGTATCATACATTAAAGGAAAGAATAACCAGGTAGCTGATTTTTTAAGCCGAATAAGCAACGACGAAATTTGTGCCGTAAACATAACTAAATCTTGTAACTCTTTAGAAAACAATGTTGATGATATTAGTACCCAACATACACAAGCCGAAGACTTTGTGGACTCACCTATTTTAGGCTGCTTAGAAACAGTTGTTAATAGATTTAAAATACAAATCATTCTAACAGATAAAAAACTAAGGAGTTTGAATATAAGAATAGAAATAAGAAAATTTATTTAAATTTAAATGATCTTGAAAATGGAATGGAAGAAATTTTGAAGAATCATATCATAAAAGGCAAAGTAGGAATATTCAGTGAATATAACGACCACCAATACAATAAATTTCAAAACAAAATCATCCAAATTTTCGAAGGCAATAAAAATGTTAAATTTGTAAAATGCTCATTTCACGCAAAAGACATTGAAAACGAAGAAGATGTGTATAAAGAAATTGAACGATTCCATAAATATTACACTGGTCATTCAGGTATAAATGAAAATTACCAAAGTTTAAAGAAGATTATTTACTTTCCAAAACTTCAACATTACATCCAAAAGTATATCAACAATTGTGAAATTTGTAATCGGTGTAAATATGATAGAAACCCGGTAAAAGAAAAATTTAAATATACGGAAACACCAACTGATATAAGAAAAATTGTTCATATGGACATCTACACAAATTCAAAATGTAATTTCCTAACTTTTATTGACCGATTTTCAAAATTTGCTACTGCCTTCTACCTTGAGGATCGCAATAATCAAACTATAATCGAAAAAATGCGCTTGCACAAATCCCAAAGAGGAAGCTTTGAAAAATTAATAACTGATAATGAATTTAATAGTGTAAATATAAAAGAATATTTAAGAAATGAGCTGATGATGCTGGCGGAGGAGTTCGAGGACTTGGATAGGGATCGGGAGAAGCTGAGGCAGCAACACAGGCAGAGCAAGACCAGATTGATGGCCATCATGGGCGACGCTGAATGCGAAGGTGAGTCCGCCTGTCACCGCAGAATGGCCGTGGAAGAGACGAGTCCACGGCCGGCACGAAGAACTGGTGTGGCAGGACCAAGACCGCAAATCCCAAATCCTGCCAGGGCGTGCCGTATGTGTGGCCAAGAGGGCCACTTCGCCGTTGAATGCCGCAATGAAGTGCTGAAATTTTGCTGGCAATGTGGGCGCATCGGTATAAGGAAACGTCGGGAAACGGGCTGAGACGGATGGCTGTTGTTGTCAGGTGGAGGCAGCATTTGAGTTGGAGGTCAGGCTGGGATTTCTTGGCCAGCATGGGCTGCACGCTGGAATGCGGCGGCTTGAGACTGAAGATTGAGCCCAGAGATTCGCAACCCAGCGAGCCAGTGGAGGCGAAGTTGTCGGTGGGAGTCGGCAGTGCGGAGGTGGAGCCCAGAAGCCAAATGGAGGCGAATCCAAGATCGGCACACCCACTTCATGAGGATGTGGAGGTGGACGCGTTCCTGAGGCAGGAATTGGCCAAATTTCAGCAGATGAAGGGCACCACTGACATCACCGAGCACCGGATCACGATGCACGACAAGCGGCCAATAAAGCAGCGATATTTCCCTAAAAACCCGAAGATGCAGGCGGAGATCAACAACCAGGTAGATAAGCTCCTGGCTAAAAGATGCATAGAGCCCTCGAAGAGCCCACACAGCGTTTCCATAGCGATGGTGCGGAAGAAGAATGGCAAGTGGTGGCTGTGCGTGGACTTTCGACAGCTCAACAGCCGATCTATAAAGGATGCATATCCGCTGCCTCGAGTTCTCATATTCTGGACCGGCTTCGAGCCTGGACTTGAAGGATGGGTATTGGCAGATACCCATGGAGGAGGCTAGCCGACCACTAACGGCATTTACAGTTCCAGGAAAGGGGCTGTTCCAGTGGAAGGTGATGCCGTTCGGCCTTCCCTCAACACCAGCGACGTTCCAGAGGGCTCTGGATCAAGTCATTGGCCCAGAGATGATGCCGCATGCTTTTGCGTACCTCGATGATATCATCGTCATTGGGAGGACCCGCCAGGAGCATATGAACAACCTGCGAGAGGTGTTCCGGCGGCTGAGAGCTGCCAATTTGAAAATCAACATCGACAAGTGCGATTTCTTCAAAAAGGAGCTGAAATATCTTGGCCACAAGGTGACGGAACATGGCATCCGTACGGACCCAGAAAAGGTTACCGCGATTGCGGAACTTAAGCCTCCCGCAAACGTAAAGGAGTTGCGACAATATGTGGACGTGGCATCCTGGTATCGCCGCTCATCTTCTATCCCAGTCGGACACTGAATAGCGCGGAGCGGAACTATTCAGCAACGGAAAAGGAATGCCTAGCGATCGTCTGGGGCATCCGGAAGTTGAGGCCTTACTTGGAAGGCTATCACTTCGTGGTGGTGACCGATCACATGGCGGTGAAGTGCCTCAACTCCATTGAGAGTCCTTCAGGTAGAATCGCCAGATGGGCATTGGAGCTACAACAATTTGACTTCGAGATCCGATACAGGAAGGGCAAGCAAAATGTAGTAGCCGATGCTCTGTCGCGACAGCCTCTGGAGGAAGAAGTGTGCTGCTTGGTTTTAAGCAAAAGCCAATCAGCTGGGACGGGATGTCAGTGGATGGCTAAGCTTCGCCGATACCTCCACCAAAACGCACAGAAGCTGCCAGACTACCGGAAAGAGGCGGAGAATGTATACAGGCACATTCCTCATCAAGCTGGCCATGAAAATATGGCTGCATGGAAGCTATGCGTGCCGAGCGAGCAGCGCAAGCAGGTTCTGGAAGAGAACCACGACGCGGCCACCGCCGGTCACCTGGGAAGCCGGAAAACGATTGCTCGAGTGGCTCGAGTGGCAGCGTGCAGCGCTGCGAGTTATGTCAGCGCTACAAGGCCAGTCAACTCCAGGCGGCCGGACAGATGCTGACCCAGATCCCTGAGGAGCCATGGGTGACAGTGTGCGCCGACTTTGTCGGACCGCTACCCAGGTCAAAGCACGGGAACACCATGCTGTTGGTGTTCATCGGCAGATTCTCCAAGTGGACGGAGATGGTGCCATTGAGAAGCGCAAATACAGCGGCGCTTCAAAAGGCATTCAGGGAGAGGATCGTGGCCAGATTTGGAGTGCCGAAAGTGCTCATCACGGATAATGGCACTCAATTCACAAGCCGTGCTTTCTAGGGATTCTTGGATGAACTGAAAATGCATCATCAGTTGACGGCGCAACACACGCCTCAAAAGAATCCCACTGAAAGGGCCAATCGCACTGTCAAGACGATGATCGCTCAATTTGCGGGCAGCGATCAACGTTGTTGGGACGAGGCTCTACCAGAGTTGACACTGGCCGTCAACAGCAGCGTCTCGGCCTCTACAGGGTATTCCGCAACCTTCCTCACTCAAGGGCGTGAGCCAAGGCTTCTTAAGGCCTTGTTCGACGCACGGACTGTGTGAACAGGCCAGGCAACACAAGCACCCACGGAAAGAGCCACCAAATTGGCCGAAGTGTACCAGATTGTAAGGCGAAATCTGGAAAAGGCGGTTCAGGATCAGGCGCGGCATTACAATCTGAGGCGACGACAGTGGGAGCCAGCCATAGGGGACAGGGTGTGGGCGAAAGAGCGCCACCTGTCTAATGCCGCTGAAGAATTTGCGGCAAAGTTGGCTCCACGATACGGAGGACCGTATACAGTGGACACCTTCATCTTGCCGGTCATATACCGAATCAAGGCGGAGACGAATAAGCACAGCCGGACAGCTCATGTGTCCGATCTGAAGCCATATCAGGCAGAGGAGGGTGAGTCTAAGTCCATTAATTAAAATATAAAAGAAGGAGTGAATACACATAGCTATGTGTATTGTTGTTGTTGTTCTTACAATCCGATTTTATTAATATCATTATAAAATTTTTTTTAATTGTGGAACATTTATTACAAAAAAAATTTATAAAATCGGCAGCAGCGCAAGAACAATAAGAATGCCACAGCGAGCACGAAATGACGCCGAAAAGAACAACAATCGCAGCTGGAGCAGTATTCCCGCAAACAAGAACGGTGTCAGTTGTAACTGTAGCGAACCCGCTCCAAACAAACAACAACAGTGTCAGCGGTAACTGTGATGGGAGAGAGCGGCGTCACAAACAACAACAATCTCGGCTGCACAGCGCGGCTCATGAAGACGAGCGAAAAGCAAAACAGAAACGGCCACCACCACACACAGTAAGATGATTTCATTGACCGAACGGCTGAAGTCAGAGAATCAAGGGAAATACTGGATATGTTAATATTTGTAGAAGAGATAATAAGGGTTTTACATGAACATTTTATGAATAACACAACTAAGAATATTATCAGGTCCAGGCGAATAACTCAACAAGTTTGATCAAAATCGTTCATCTAGAAAAAAAGTTATTAAGCATTTAATTTCCCATGGCATTGCCATACAAAAAGAAGCCCAAAAACAGCTGACGCAACGACTTGCGCTTGTGTGTGTGCGCCTGTGTATGTGTGTGTGTATGTTTCGCTTGCAATGAAAGTACATATGAATGTGTATATAAAAGAAACAAAGAATGCTTGGAATAGCGGTTCTTCGCAGGGTTCAGGGTATACCCTAGTCGAGCGTTCTCGACTAGAGTTTTTTTACCTGTTTCCTCTGAACTCTCTCTTCCTCTAATCAAATCCTTGCTTTCAGCTTTTCTTATCCATCAAAGTGCCCAATCATGACGGTGGGTAAATTTGTTATTAACGCATATCCGCCAATACAAAATTTATTATACATATACTTTTACAGTTAAGCGTCTCTATATTTATACCCTGAACCCATTGAAAATGGGAATTCAGGGTATAATGTTTATTCACACCACAGGGTGATCAGGGGGAACCAACAGCTGAGGATTTTTATTGTGGCAGAAGGCGGGCACACTGGAATGGGTGACTGGCACTTCACTGTAAATCGCCATTACGCTCGGATATCCTTCCGCTCCTCCAGCTTGCATCGGTGAAAAAACCCGATAAGTATAGATCTTCTCACTCTCTTATAAGTTACACACACACGTAAAGGTGCGAGGTTTCCCGCTCTTCCATAGCGACCTGCGCATCTTTAGCACAAGTGTACATACATGCATACCTGACCTGCCTCAAGGTTCCACGGTATAAGTTCTTTATGTTCGTCCAGTGTGCCTTCCATTTCCATAAGTCTTCCTCCGTGAACATTGTTGTATTTTGCCACTCACATATGTATATACGTACATGCACAAGCTGACATATATGTATATATACATTTGTACATACATATATATGTATCACCTATACCTACGTCTGAAGGAAACAACTGCAAGTGATTCTTAAAACACCAAACACCGCGATACAGTGTCAAAGCGCCACTCACCAACAAATAAACAAATAAATTAATTAAATTTTGGCAGCCACGGCGGCTTTCACGTACGCGCGTGTATACATATTGTACATATGTTTATCGATGCATGCATACATATGTATGTATGTATTTGGCATAAGCGTAACGACACTTGCACTACGATAACAATTGAAGCCAATCCGATTGGCTTTCCGCAATTTAAAACTTATCATTTAAAACCAAAAACAAAGGTTGCAATTGGTTTAAGACATCGCCCGCGTTTATACCAAAACTAAGAAATAATTAAATAAATCACACATTTTCATAACTGACCCGCACTACAATAGGCCAGCTCCAATTGAGATGATGATTGGGGTGGATCTCTTCCCGCATATTCTTGGGGAACGGATCAAAAAGAACATGGGTGGCGAGTTCGTCGGTCTGGAGACCATTTTTGGTTGGGTGTTGTGCGGGCCAATACTAGCCGATTCACCAAGGCCTCGCCAAGCACTCATTGCTCGATCAGGAGGGCCTGAGGTGAAACTTGATGCGCTGCTCACCAAGTTTTGGGAGGTGGAAGATCTTCCGGCAAAGCCGAAAAAAGGAGCAGACGTTCTTTGTGAAGAAGTTTTCCAGGAGACGACCAGAAGGAGGAAGGATGGTCGATATGTAGTTTCTCTACCATTCAAAGATCCGAATAGTGTAGACTTGACTCACTTCGCTTTTGCTCAATTCCTGAGGAATGAGGCGCGGCTGCAGAGGAACCCGCCTTTAAAAGCCCGTATGACGCTGTGTTGCAGGAGTATGTCGATTTGGGCCACATGATTCGGGTGGCCCCACCCACGGACGGGAAGCATTTCTACCTCCCCTCATCACGCTGTCTTCAAACCTGACAGCACTACCACCAAAGTCCGCGTCGTCTTTAACGCCTCTAGTCCTTCCACTAAAGGAGTCTGCTTAAATGATGTCTTGCATACCGGCCCCACTCTTCAAGTCGACCTCACACTGCAGATACTCAAATGGCGCTTCTTCCAATTCGTCTTTAACGCTGACATTACTCAGATGTATCGACAGATTCTTGTTAACCCCAAGCACACCCCGTTCCAACGTATTCTCTACCGATATCGCAGCGGAAATAGCAGGACTACGAGCTTCAAACGGTCACTTGCGGCGTCAACTGCGCACCCTTTCTAGCCATAAGAGTCCTGCTAAAGCTAGCACACGACGTGCAACACCTGCATCCAAAGGCAAGTGAGATCCTTCGTCACTACATGTACGTAGACGATGTCCTCGCCGGCGCTACTCTCGACTGGATTCCCGCTGAGGAAATGGACTTCTAATAAAAAGGAGATACTCCATGCTCTTCCAAGAGAGCATTTGCTGCATGAGGACTTCCTCGAGCTTGGGCATTGGGCATCCGCTGGCAAGCCACGAGAGACTGCTTCTTCTTCTCCATTGCCCACCCACAACCAAAGTATCCGGTCACCAAGAGAGAGGTCCTGTCCCATATAGCGAAGCTCTTCGATCCAGCAGGGTGGCTGGCTCCCTTCGTGATTCGGGCTAAGGTGTTCATGCAGCAAATCTGGCTAACGGAACTTGGATGGGACGACGCCCTTACCCCGTCCCTATTACTTCAATGGCATGATTTTCTACAGGATTATCCGGGTCTTAGCCGGCTACGCATCCCCAGATGGTTAGAGATCCGACCTGACCTAAAATGGGACCTACATGGCTTTTGCGATGCTTCTCAGTAAGCCTACGGAGCAGCTCTCTACGCGCGAGTCCAGCATAAGGACCATCTGAGTGTCCATCTCTTGACCGCTAAAAGGAGAGTGGCCCCAGTGAAAAGTGTTTTGTTGCCACGATTGAAGCTCTGCGGCGCGGTGTTGTTAGCCGACTTGTATACGACAGTGATTCCGGAGCTCCCAATACACCCGACATCTTCCCAATTCTGGACTGATTCCACCATCGTGTTGGCCTGTAGCTCCTCCATGTAGCTGGGCTACGTTCGTGGCAAACCGCGTGTCCAGCATCTCTCAGAGTACCAGCGGCCACAGTTGGTCTCATGTTAGGTCCGAGGATAATCCATCGGATCTTGCGAGTCAAGGCGTCTCCGCTGATGACTGGGCGGTCAGTACGCTATGGTGGCATGGACCGGATTGGCTCCGGCAAACTTCCGAATGTTGGCCAGCTTCTCTCTGCGATGTCCCGGACACGCAACTGGACCAGCGGGTCCACTGTCACACCGTCACATCCACGCCTAAAGACGACTACAGCGGCCGGTTTTCAGGCGGCTCGTCGCCCCAAAGGCTGCGAGGCCTTCCACGGTGCAACTCAGTAAGGACGAGTTGCTTTCCTCAGAACAGATTCTTGTACGGCTCGCTCAGAAGCAGAAGTACGCTGCTGAAATCCGAGCACTCTCCGAAAAACAGACTGTTCCGCCTTCGAGCTCCTTGTTAAACTGAAACCATTATCTCGATCAATACGGCATCCTTCGCTCATGCGGGCGACTACGAGCGGCAGAGTCCCTGAGCTACGACGAACGTCTCCCCATCCTACTCCTATACGACGCCCATTTCACGCGTTTGCTGGTCCAATTCGCACATCGCATCACACAGCACGGTGGCAGCCAGCTGATGGTGCGCTATTTGCGTACGAAGTTCTGGATTCCGAGGATCAAGAACTTGATCAAAGCCCATTTGCAAAGATGCAAGACTTGCGTCATTTTCCGGCGCCGTCAACAGACGCAAATGATGGGAGACCTTCCTCGAGAGCGAATCACATTTTCCAGGCCCTTTACGCACACCGGAATCGATTTCGCAGGACCTTTCGAAATCAAGAACTATACCGGACGAGCTTGTCTCATCACTAAGGGGTACGTCTGCGTCTTCGTGTGTTTCAGCACCAGGGCGATTCACTTGGAGGCGACATCCGATCTCACTACGGAGAAGTTTCTGGCGGCTTTCTCACGGTCGATGCCCACAGCGCATCTATTCCGATAACGGAAAAACATTCGTTGGAGCATCCAAGGCGCTAGAAAGAGACTTTCTAGCTACTACCAAGCAATGCGTCGTGCAGACTTTTCCTCAGCATATCCTGTCTTGGCATTTCATTCCCCCCAGCGCTCCCCACCTGGGCGGGTTATGGGAGGCGGGAGTCAAGAGCTTTAAGGTCTTATTCTACAAGGCCACGTCTACCGTCAAGTACACATTCGAGGAATTGTCCACTCTGCTCTGTCGAATAGAAGCACGCCTCAACTCTCGCCCCATCTCCCCTATGAGTGAGGATCCAACGGACCTCTTAGCATTGAGCCCCGGGCACTTCCTGGTCGGAGGCCCCCTCGTATCTATTGCAGAGCCTGAGATCCATGCCGAGCCCATGTCCTTGATCAATCGGTGGCAGCGTTTGAAGGCAATCCATCACAGCTTTTGCCGCCGCTGGAAGGACGAATACGTGAAGGAGCTCCACAAGCGGAATAAATGGAAAACGCCAACTCGCTGCCTTCAGATGGGTGACCTGGTCATCATTTCAGAGGACAACCTGCCACCTACCAAATGGCGCTTAGGACGAGTGGAGTGCGCGCACTCGGGCGTCGACGGCTTGGTTCGCGTCGTCGATGTTTGAACCTCGCTGGGGACCATCCGACGACCTGTGACGAAGCTCATTGTGCTGCAGAGTGAGCCTGAGGTAGCCCCGACGAAGCACTAACCCCCTCCGGATCCTTATATGTGCTGTCTCCATGTCCTCGTTCCAGTGTACGCTCTTTCGAGCTCCCCACACCAACTAATCCATTTCTGTTTACTGTCTGATTCCAGCCAAGCATTCTTTTCCGCAGCAATATGGCTCCGACTCGGTCCTCGATCGCTCGACCTAACAAACTCCGCCCCCGCTGGGTAGATTCTTACCGGTGTCGAGTGTGCCGCGGAGTTCACGCACTCCGTCAGTGCCGGCGGTTCCTCAACCTGAGCGCTGAGAAACGCCTGAGAGCAGTGCTCGTCAACCGCTACTGCCCGAACTGCTTAGCCCACGAGAATTCGGGAGGGGCTTGCCGAAGCTCAGAGGGATGTCGTCGGTATGGTCAATCCCACCACACACTTCTCCACATGGCGGATCTACCTTCTCGGCGCGGATCGCCAGTTCCCCACTGTGATCACCGCCGTCCCAGATCTCCTAGGCGGCGATCGGTTAAATCCATCGCAGGCGCCCACACTAGCGTCACTCCTCCAATCCAGGACGACGACGCTGATGCCCACCGCGATGATCCGGATCGGTGACGGGACGAAGCAATTTGAGACCCGAGCGCTGCTGAACGCATGCGCCCCCGTGAGCCTAATCAATGGCTCGTTTGCCAAGGCCCTCGGACTGGCTGTCACTCGGGTCGGGGACGACAAAGCTTGCTCAGCTGTAATTGAGTCCAAGAGCGACTCGGCTCTTCGGAAGGCGCTCATGCTCAAGGTGGAGCCCGATCTGTGCATCCGCACGCCTAACCGCGAGGCTCCCGAGACGGTGCGAGGGAAGTTCTCCACACTCGTCCTGGCGGATCCGACCTTCTACCGGCCTGGGTCTATCTCCGTGGTTCTGGGTGCAGACCTTTATCCTGAGGTCATCCAACCGGGTTGTGTGCCTGCCCACCACGGCACACCCGCCGCCCAAAGCACGCTGTTCGGTTGGGTAATTTCCGGCTCCTGCGGCGTCTAGGTGCTCCAGAACGCTGCCGCCCAACAAATTTGATCAAAATCGTTGCTCTAGAAAAAACATTAAATTTCCCAGTACATTGCCATGCGAACCAGCCAAAGAACAGCACACTCAGCGACTGGTGTTTGTGTGTGTGCGCCCGTGCATGTGTGTGTATGTTTGGCTTGTAATGAACATACATATACATATGAATATAACAGGAACGAAGAATGCTTGGAATAGCGATTCTTCGCAGGGTTCGGGGTATACCCTAGCTTATTTATTTATTTATTTTTAGTTTTTCTTGAATGCCTCTATCATCAATTCTCTTTAGTTCAATAATATCATTGACCATGTAGGGCTGTGAACTGGGGCATAGCCGGCCGGACTGGCAAATAAAATACCCCCATCGGGTTGGTGATATTTTGAATCATTTAATCTGTTTGCTCTTAGGGTTTAAACAAAATTGTTATTTTATATTTAAGTTGACACTCGCTTTTGTCAAGTATTTTTTTTAATAAATAAATAAATAAATAAATAAATACATAAACAAATCCCATGGAACTATCTTTCCCTACATTCAACTAAAGCTCAACACCCGAAATTCTTATCAATTTTTAATTTATACCGGAGCTTAACGTGATAACACCCATTGACAAGAGAAAAGGTTGACCGATTTGACGATAATGAATTTGTAATAGTTAACGTATTGACTAATAATGAAGATATTAATAGACCATTACACAACTCAGAACAGATTATCTAAATGACGAAGAGAAATATGCCTATCTTAAACTGTGCAGAGACTTCTCAGAATTATTCTATAGCGTCAGGACACACTTCCTTTCCCTAATAGTGTTAAACACACTGCAGCGGCGGACAGAGCATGGCCAAAGAGGCAACAAGGAGTGATTTTGCCTAAAACACCGAGGAAATTTTATTAAAATTAGGTAAATATTTTAATAAAAGACTTTGTTTTTCTTAGCTGTTTGTTATGACAGTGTTGCCAGCAGGGTGTCGATCAGCAGTGAGTACGGCGTTGCCACTGGGTGGATCGACATCGCGTGCCAGGTGGCAATACTGAGCAATGCGGGTGGAGCAAAACAAAGAGAAGCAGAACGGTTGGAGTGGCGCCAACTTTTAAAACGGACAAATTTAAACACGAAGTTTTCGTGTTTACCGAAGAAAGAGAGTGTGAGGAACATTATATGCAGGCACGTCTCAACCTGTATAATTGCATGTATTTGCTGTGCATTTATATGGGTGGGCGTGCAGGCATATAAATGTTCCACACAGCGACGCGAGTACGGTAAGAGCGACCCTCGCGACTGGAAAGTGTCAAAGGCGAGCGATGGGACGTCTCTCTCGCTCTTACCGATTCAGCGATTTACTCGCGTCACACTCTCTGCGTTGATTGTGAACCGCTAGCCGAAGTGCCGTTCGTAGCCGCGAGAAAGTAGCTATTACTATTACTTTCACTCGCAGGCGTGTAACGGTGCTTCGGCCAATGAGAGGCTGCCACGCGATCACGCGTATTTGGCGTCGCACAAAATCAGGCGATGTTGCCGTTTAGGCAGACCCGAAGAGGAGACAGGCCCCGCTACAGAGAGCCGAGGCAGGCCACGCTCCAGAGCCGAAGCAGGGCCTGCGGCGCTGCTATAAAAAGGCGCCCACGGCTCGGCACTAGGTCAGTCGATTCGAGTTAAAAGTGAAAGTGCCGAGTGTCAACGAAGGACAACGAGGGACATCAAGGACATAAAGAACATCGTGGGACTTATACAAGGATATTCAGAGGAATATCCTGGACGCATACCAAACCGTATCCTTGAGGACAGAGGTACGGCCGGCAGCTGGTGCTAAAGCAGCGTAACCTGAACAGGAGAGTGAGGTTAGTGAGGGTAGCCGTGCGAAAGAACGTAAGCCTTCTGAGACGCAGTCTAGAGTGCCAGCGAGTACATCCAGTTGTAGGAGTGCGTGTGGTGATCCAAGCGAACCGCTGGAGTCTACAGCGCGTATCCTGGCGTACTCTGGAGTGCTCTGCAACTTCTAGACGGCTCATAGGCTGATCGGTCGCTAGGCGGAGTGCTTCTTACGGCAGAACTACGATCCTGTAGAGATCAGTGTGCGCTAGCCCAGCCAGCTCTAAGGTGTGCTCGGAAAGCGTTACAAGGAGTGGCGGTCCCTACAACAATGAGTAAAAGGTATGTGAGAGTAGTCGTGCGGAAGAGCGCACATCTTTGAGGCGCGGTCTAGAGTGTCAGCGAGCGAATCCAGCAGTAGGAGTGCCTGTGATACTCTCGGCGAACCGCTAGAGATCACAGCGCGTATCCTGGAGTACTCTGGAGTGTTCTGTAACCTCTAGACGGCTCAGAGGCTGACCGCTCGTTAGCCGAAGTGCTCCTCACGGCACCTACGAATCCTGCGGGCTTAGCCGTGTGCAGCTATAGCCTAAGCCAGCACTTACTGTACTATAATAGTTATATATCTACGTGAATAAACCAGTTTATATTATTAAATCTAAAAAGCAGGACTTATTATTTATCGGCAGGCGCCCAACATATAAATTTGTTGGTACGAACACACAGTCGGCTGAGTGAGGCGCGGCTTAAACTCGGGGCAAACCGAAGGTTCGCTACTGTTTGTAGTAGGGCGTACTGGCTTGAATAAGCAATTGACGGCGGCCAATGTTTTCACTCTCTTGGGGTGGATCGCGGTAGCAAAACATAACGCGCGGTTTTGATGTAGCACAACTTACTCTTTATTTTAGTACGAGATAAATGTAAGATTAGGAGATTAAGTATGAGCGAATATATATATGTAGAAAACGCGAGGAAAAGACCGAGCGTAATGGCGATTTACAGTGAAGTGCCAGTCACCCATTCCAGTGTGCCCGCCTTCTGCCACAATAAAAATCCTCAGCTGTTGGTTCCCCTGATCACCCTGTGGTGTGAACATGCCGCCCCCCTTGCAACAAGTTGCAATTGCGGCAGCGTTCTGGAGCACCTAGACGCCGCAGGAGCCGGAAATTACCCAACCGAACAGCGTGCTTTGGGCGGCGGGTGTGCCGTGGTGGGCAGGCACACAACCCGGTTGGATGACCTCAGGATAAAGGTCTGCACCCAGAACCACGGAGATAGACCCAGGCCGGTAGAAGGTCGGATCGGGTGCCTCGCGGTTAGGCGTGCGGATGCACAGATCGGGCTCCACCTTGAGCATGAGCGCCTTCCGAAGAGCCGAGTCGCTCTTGGACTCAATTACAGCTGAGCAAGCTTTGTCGTCCCCGACCCGAGTGACAGCCAGTCCGAGGGCCTTGGCAAATGAGCCATTGATTAGGCTCACGGGGGCGCAAGCGTTCAGCAGCGCTCGGGTCTCAAATTGCTTCGTCCCGTCACCGATCCGGATCATCGCGGTGGGCATCAGCGTCGTCGTTCTGGATTGGAGGAGTGACGCTAGTGTGGGCGCCTGCGATGCTGTGACTGCCGCCAGGCGATCGGATGATTTAACCGATCGCCGCCTAGGAGATCTGGGACGGCGGTGATCACAGTGGGGAACTGGCGATCCGCGCCGAGAAGGTAGATCCGCCATGTGGAGAAGTGTGTGGTGGGATTGACCATACCGACGACATTCCTCTGAGCTTCGGCAAGCCCCTCCCGAATGCTCGTGGGCTAAGCAGTTTGGGCAGTAGCGGTTGACGAGCACTGCTCTCAGGCGTTTCTCAGCGCTCAGGTTGAGGAACCGCCGGCACTGACGGAGTGCGTGAACTCCGCGGCACGCTCGACACCGGTAAGAATCTACCCAGCGGGGGCGGAGTTTGTTAGGTCGAGCGATCGAGGACCGAGTCGGAGCCATATTGCTGCGGAAAAGAATGCTTGGCTGGAATCAGACAGTAAACAGAAATGGATTAGTTGGTGTGGGGAGCTCGAAAGAGCGGACACTGGAACGAGGACATGGAGACAGCACATAAAAGGATCCGGAGGGGGTTAGTGCTTCGTCGGGGCTACCTCAGGCTCACTCTGCAGCACAATGAGCTTCGTCACAGGTCGTCGGATGGTCCCCAGCGAGGTTCAAACATCGACGACGCGAACCAAGCCGTCGACGCCCGAGTGCGCGCACTCCACTCGTCCTAAGCGCCATTCGATAGGTGGCAGGTTGTCCTCTGAAATGATGACCAGGTCACCCATCTGAAGGCAGCGAGTTGGCGTTTTCCATTTATTCCGCTTGTGGAGCTCCTTCACGTATTCGTCCTTCCAGCGGCGGCAAAAGCTGTGATGGATTGCCTTCAAACGCTGCCACCGATTGATCAAGGACATGGGCTCGGCATGGATCTCAGGCTCTGCAATAGATACGAGGGGGCCTCCGACCAGGAAGTGCCCGGGGCTCAATGCTAAGAGGTCCGTTGGATCCTCACTCATAGGGGAGATGGGGCGAGAGTTGAGGCGTGCTTCTATTCGACAGAGCAGAGTGGACAATTCCTCGAATGTGTACTTGACGGTAGACGTGGCCTTGTAGAATAAGACCTTAAAGCTCTTGACTCCCGCCTCCCATAACCCGCCCATGTGGGGAGCGCTGGGGGGAATGAAATGCCAAGACAGGATATGCTGAGGAAAAGTCTGCACGACGCATTGCTTGGTAGTAGCTAGAAAGTCTCTTTCTAGCGCCTTGGATGCTCCAACGAATGTTTTTCCGTTATCGGAATAGATGCGCTGTGAGCATCGACCGTGAGAAAGCCGCCAGAAACTTCTCCGTAGTGAGATCGGATGTCGCCTCCAAGTGAATCGCCCTGGTGCTGAAACACACGAAGACGCAGACGTACCCCTTAGTGATGAGACAAGCTCGTCCGGTATAGTTCTTGATTTCGAAAGGTCCTGCGAAATCGATTCCGGTGTGCGTAAAGGGCCTGGAAAATGTGATTCGCTCTCGAGGAAGGTCTGCGGTTTGCCACGAACGTAGCCCAGCTACATGGAGGAGCTACAGGCCAACACGATGGTGGAATCAGTCCAGAATTGGGAAGATGTCGGGTGTATTGGGAGCTCCGGAATCACTGTCGCATACAAGTCGGCTAACAACACCGCGCCGCAGAGCTTCAATCGTGGCAACAAAACACTTTTCACTGGGGCCACTCTCCTTTTAGCGGTCAAGAGATGGACACTCAGATGGTCCTTATGCTGGACTCGCGCGTAGAGAGCTGCTCCGTAGGCTTACTGAGAAGCATCGCAAAAGCCATGTAGGTCCCATTTTAGGTCAGGTCGGATCTCTAACCATCTGGGGATGCGTAGCCGGCTAAGACCCGGATAATCCTGTAGAAAATCATGCCATTGAAGTAATAGGGACGGGGTAAGGGCGTCGTCCCATCCAAGTTCCGTTAGCCAGATTTGCTGCATGAACACCTTAGCCCGAATCACGAAGGGAGCCAGCCACCCTGCTGGATCGAAGAGCTTCGCTATATGGGACAGGACCTCTCTCTGGTGACCGGATACTTTGGTTGTGGGTGGGCAATCGAGAAGAAGAAGCAGTCTCTCGTGGCTTGCCAGCGGATGCCCAATGCCCAAGCTCGAGGAAGTCCTCATGCAGCAAATGCTCTCTTGGAAGAGCATGGAGTATCTCCTTTTTATTAGAAGTCCATTTCCTCAGCGGGAATCCAGTCGAGAGTAGCGCCGGCGAGGACATCGTCTACGTACATGTAGTGACGAAGGATCTCACTTGCCTTTGGATGCAGGTGTTGCACGTCGTGTGCTAGCTTTAGCAGGACTCTTATGGCTAGAAAGGGTGCGCAGTTGACGCCGCAAGTGACCGTTTGAAGCTCGTAGTCCTGCAGATTTCCGCTGCGAACTCGGTAGAGAATACGCTGGAACGGGGTGTGCTTGGGGTTAACAAGAATCTGTCGATACATCTGAGTAATGTCAGCGTTAAATACGAATTGGAAGAAGCGCCATTTGAGTATCTGCAGTGTGAGGTCGACTTGAAGAGTGGGGCCGGTATGCAAGACATCATTTAAGCAGACTCCTTTAGTGGAAGGACTAGAGGCGTTAAAGACGACGCGGACTTTGGTGGTAGTGCTGTCAGGTTTGAAGACAGCGTGATGAGGGGAGGTAGAAATGATTCCCGTCCGTACACTATTCGGATCTTTGAATGGTAGAGAAACTACATATCGACCATCCTTCCTCCTTCTGGTCGTCTCCTGGAAAACTTCTTCACAAAGGACGTCTGCTCCTTTTTTCGGCTTTGCCGGAAGATCTTCCACCTCCCAAAACTTGGTGAGCAGCGCATCAAGTTTCACCTCAGGCCCTCCTGATCGAGCAATGAGTGCTTGGCGAGGCCTTGGTGAATCGGCTAGTATTGGCCCGCACAACACCCAACCAAAAATGGTCTCCAGACCGACGAACTCGCCACCCATGTTCTTTTTGATCCGTTCCCCAAGAATATGCGGGAAGAGATCCACCCCAATCATCATCTCAATTGGAGCTGGCCTATTGTAGTGCGGGTCAGCCAGTGAACGATCTAAGCACTGGTATTGCACCTTGTCTGGGAAAGGACACGCTTTGATCGCCCCTGTCAGCTTGGGGACGACTAAGGCCAGAGCCTCCACCTGAATTTTCCTGTTACCAGGGGGGGACAGTTTCAGAAGACACTCCTTTTTTACACTACCCCCGTCGCTTTGTCCCATGCCAGAAACTGCTGAGTTGGTATGACGGAACGGAGGTTGGACCAAATTGAAAACCCTCTCGGACAGGAAGGTGGAGTCGGCTCCGGAATCGATCAATGCTCGGACATGAAATTCTTCACCACGATGGTTGAGCGTTACGATCGCGGTGCCTAGGAGATTCCGACCTGGAGTGGCCTCAAAGTATCTTTGCGTATTCGAGGGTGGGTAAGACGTCGATGGACGTTCGTGCGAGTTGGGTGGCTGCGACATTGAATTCAAGGTGGCGGACTCGTTGCCGGAGTGCAACAGGGTGTGATGGCGCTCCTTGCAGATATGGCAATTATGCGCACTGGAGCAGTCCCGAGCTTAATGACATGTCCAGAAAATTGGGGCAGACACGGATCGGATGATTCTCTTTGTTACAAAGCCTACAGGATGCCGTTTTAACATGAGTCTTCGTTGGGTATGCCTGGACTCTCACGGTGGCGGCGGGCTTTCGGGACACAGACGGTACGACCTGAGCACCTGGAATCGACTTATGATCCTCAGTTGCCTCAAGCACGCGATAGCGATCCGTCAGAAAACGATTCAGGTCATCCCAGGATGAAACTGCAGTCTTATTCGGGACGGATTGCTCCCACAACAGGATAGTTGATTTGGGTAGCTTGCTCGTACAGATTGCTATAAGAAGAATATCCCAATTCTCTGTACTAGCGAGCGCTCTAACAGAGAACAAATCGCGGAATGTTGGCCACGCAAGGCTGTAGCCTTCGAAAATCTCGACCTCACATGGAGGCAGTCGATGGCCTTGGAAAGTCGGAGGCCTAGCTGGAGTGGGAACCGTCTGAGCCGATATCTGCTCGATGCGTTCCCCGAAAAGAGTTCCGCATTGCACGTATATCATATAGCAGTATTCGTTCTTGGCTTTGAGAGTGCTTAACATCATCTGACTCTCTTCAAGGTTTTGGGCACTGAAGGCCCTGTGGCAGTGGGTATATTCCGATTCCACATTCGCCCAAAGCGACTTCAGCTGCTCTAAGTGCATTTTTATAGAATATAGGGGACTCTCGTCACTTAGAGCCTTACTTTCGCGAGCCTCGAACATCGTCAAGGCATCGCATGTCGCAATAAAGTCGGAAAGGGACACATTGGAACGTTCTCTGAGCTGTTGAGAAGTGGACCGAGTGAGTATGGGAAAACCCGGCTCAGTCACGACTACCGTCGGAGTCGGAGAGATGCTCTTGCGAGGATCAGATACGGAGGAAGTGAGAGGACGAGAAGTTTGAGACCCGCTGTGGCTACGAGAGGTCGCTGTAGAGGTACGAATGAGAGTGCGCTTGGTTAGCACTGGACGAGTCTTCGACGGAGTTTCGGACGAAGTGTCTGCGGGACTTGGAACCGTAAGGCTAGCGGACTTCTTATCAACCTTGGATGGTTCAGTGGACATTATAGAGTGAGCGATGGGGAAAAAGGCTATTATCGGACCAAACCGGTGGAAACAAGAAAACGCAACGTCAGGTGGTGGACTGTATACGGATTAGTTATATGATAAATGTGTCCAGATTGTAAAAACTATATAATTTTTATACCCTGAACCCATTGAAAATGGGAAAATCAGGGTATAATGTTTTTGTTGAAATGTATGTAACAGGGAGAAGGAGGCGTGGCAGATCAGGGAGAGTAGCCGAGTCGATTTAGCCCTGTCCGTCTGTCCGTCTGTCCGTCCGTCCGTCTGTCCGTCTGTCCGTCTGTCTGTCCGTATGTATGAACGCGTCGTTCTCAGAACCTATAAGAGCTAGAGACTTGAAATTTTTTATGTAGGTTCCTGTATAGCACGAAAAGATCGAGTTTATTAAAAAAATCGATAACTGTCTTAATTTTAATGTTATCGATTAAAAACGAAATCGATGCTCCGTTATATAATTCTATATAATTCATCTTTATAGCTAGAGTCTTCAAATTTTGCATTTAGTGTTATGTGAGCATTACACAGTTTCGGTTTTTGTTAAATTTTGGATGCCACGCCCCCTTCGCCTCAAATTTGTAACTCCCGTATATCAAATACTAGAGACTTGTGCTTTGGCACATACATACATATGGATGACATGATTACGCCCAACAAGTTTGATCAAAATCGTTACTCTAGAAAAAAAGTTATTAAACATTTAATTTTCCATAGCATTGCCATGCAAAGCAGCCAAAGAACAGCTGACGCACCGACTGGCGTGTGTGTGTGCGTGTGCGTGTATATTTTGCTTGTAATGAACGTACATTTGCATGTGTATATAAAAGAAACAAAGAATGTTTGGAATAACGGTTCTTCATAGGGTTTAGGGTATACCCTTGTCGAGCGGTCTCGACTAGAGTTTTCTTACTTGTTTTTTTTATTTTATTAAATTTTTTTTTTTTTTTTTTTTTTTAATAACAATTTCTAATTTGAAATTTTCAGAAATATATATTGCCAAAAAAAATAAATAGTATTTGCGAAACAGTGACTCAGTCAAGATTTGAATTTGAGTGCCAACACTGATTACAGCTTAGCTGTTGTGCCGGTGGTGGGTTTTGCAGTATTTTTCACGGATTGACAAAAGTGACTGAAACCGTGACTAAGTCACGGCTTGGAACTCGAGTGCCAACATTGATCGCGCAACAGCTGTTTTGCCGGTGGTGGGTTTTGCAATGTGTGAAAATGTGTGTTATATTTATTTATTTTTTTGGTTCAAACGCGGGCGTTGTCTTAAACCAATTGCACCCTTCTTTTTGGTTTTAAATGATAAGTTTTAAATTGCGGAAAGCCAATCGGATTGGCTACAATTGTTATCGTAGTGCAAGTGTCGTTACGCTTATGCCAAATACATACATACATATGTATGCATGCATCGATAAACATATGCACATATGTATACACGCGCGTACGTTAAAGCCGCCGTGGCTGCCAAAATTTAATTAATTTATTTGTTTATTTGTTGGTGAGTGGCTCTTTGACACTGTATCGCGGTGTTTGGTGTTTTAAGAATCACTTGCAGCTGTTTCCTTTTGACGGCGGCCAATGTTTTCACTCTCTTGGGGGTGGATCGCGGTAACAAAAGATAACGCGCGGTTTTGATGCAGCACAATTCACTCTTTATTTCAGTACGAGATAAATGTAAGATTAAGAGATAAAGTATGAAAAAGTAGAAAAAGCGAGGAAAGGACCGTGCCAGTCACCCATTCCAGTGTGCCCGCCTTCTGCCACAATAAAAATCCTCAGCTGTTGGTTCCCCCTGATCACCCTGTGGTGTGAATAAACATTATACCCTGAATTCCCATTTTCAATGGGTTCAGGGTATAAATATAGAGACGCTTAACTGTAAAAATATATGTATAATAAATTTTGTATTGGCGGATATGCCTTAATAACAAATTTATCCACTGTCATGATTTGGCACTTTGATGGATAAGAAAAGCTGAAAGCAAGGATTTGATTAGAGGAAGAGAGTTCAGAGGAAACAAGTAAAAAAACTCTAGTCGAGAACGCTCCTGAACCCTGCGAAGAACCGCTATTCCAAGCATTCTTTGTTTCTTTTATATACACATGCATATGTACTTTCATTACAAGCAAAACATACACAACACATACACAGGCGCACACACACACAAGCGCAAGTCGTTGCGTCAGCTGTTTTTGGGCTTCTTTTTGTACGGCAAAGCTTAATAACTTTTTTCTAGATCAATGATTTTGATCAAACTTGTTGAGCGTGATGTATGTATGTGCCAAAGCACAACTCTCTAGTATATGATATACGGGACTTACAAATTTGAGGCGAAGGGGGCATGGCATCCAAAATTGAACAAAAAACGAAATTGTATGAGGCTCAAATAACACTAAATGCTAAATTTGAATTTTATAACTAAATGAAGATATCAGTTTTAATCGATAACATTAAAACGATGATAGTTATCGATTATTTGAAACAAACTCGATCTTTTCGTGCTATACAGGAACCTACATAAAAAGAGAGAGCGACGCGTTCATACATACGGACAGACGGACGGACGGACAGACGGACATGGCTATATCAACTGTAACGAACCTTCGGTTTGCCCCGAGTTTAAGCCGGGCCGCACTCAGCTGACTGTGTGTTCGTGCCAACAAATTTATATGTTGGGCGCCTGCCGATAAATAATAAGTCCTGCTTTTTAGATTTAATAATATAAACTGGTTTATTCACGTAGATATATAACTATTATAGTACAGTAAGTGCTGGCTTAGGCTATAGCTGCACACGGCTAAGCCCGCAGGATTCGTAGGTGCCGTGAGGAGCACGTCGGCTAACGAGCGGTCAGCCTCTGAGCCGTCTAGAGGTTGCAGAGCACTCCAGAGTACGCCGGGATACGAGCTGCGTTCTCCAGCGGTTCGCTTGGATCACCACATGCACTCCTACAACTGGATGTACTCGCTGGCACTCTAGACTGCGTCTCAGAAGGCTTACGTTCTTTCGCACGGCTACCCTCACTAACCTCACTCTCCTGTTCAGGTTACGCTGCTTTAGCACCAGCTGCCGGCCGTACCTCTGTCCTCAAGGATACGGTAATAGCTACTTTCTCGCGGCTACGAACGGAACTTCGGCTAGCGGTGCACGATCAACGCAGAGAGTGCGACCCGAGTAAATCGCTGAATCGGTAAGAGCGAGCGAGACGTCTCATCGCTCGCCTTTGACCCTTTCCAGTCGCGAGGGTCGCTCTTATAGTACTCGCGTCGCTGTGTGGAACATTTATATGCCTTCACGCCCACCCATATAAATGCAAATACATGCAATTATACAGGTTGAGAAGTGCCTGCATATAATGTTCCTCACACAACTCGGCTTGTCTTCCTAATCAAGAATATATATACTTTATGCGGTCTGCCACGCCTCCTTCTGCCTGTTACATACACACGGCTTTCAACAAAAACATACCCTGATTTCCCATTTTCAATGGGTTCAGGGTATAACAGGGTATAACAAGTCGAGACTGCTCGACAAAGAGATCCCCTGAACCCTGCGAAGAACTGCGATTCCTAAGAGCCGCTATCATTCTCCGTTACTTTTATATGTATGTCCATATGTAGCAAGCAATACATACACACACACAGACGCACGCTCAAGCACACAATCTGCTAACTGTGCATTATGACTCATCAGCTTCGCTGCTGCTGCTGCAAGACGCCGATAATATGAGATATTCAATGTTTAATAACCTTTTTTCTAGTCGAACGATTTTGATCAAATTTGTGGGGCGTGATCATGACATTCATAAGTGTGGATGTGCCAAAGCACAAGTCTCTAGTACTTGAAATACGTGATTTACAATTTGAGGCGAAGGGGCAATTTGAGGGCGTGGCATCCAAAATTGAACAAAAACCGAAATTGCAGAAGGCTCAAATAACACTATATGCAAAATTTGAAGACTCTAGCTAGAAAGATGAATTAAATAGAATTTTATAACTAAATGAAGACATCGGTTTTTAATCGATAACATTAAAACGATAATAGTTATCGAATATTTGAAACAAACTCGATCGATTCGTACTATACACAAACTTCCAAAAAAAATTTGAAGTCTCTAGCTCTTATATCTTCTGAGATCGACGCGTTCAAACATACGGACAGATGGAGAGACAGACAGACGGACAGACGGGCATATCAACTGGGCTTCTCTCCCTGATCAAGAATATATATACTTTATGGGGTCTGCCACGCCTCCTTCTGCCTGTTACATACATTTTCACAAAACCATTATACCATTTTTTCCCATTTTCAATGGGTTCAGGGTATAAAAACGTGATATAATCCATTATAATTCGCACGTAATACATGAAATGCACTGTGCAACGAGTAATCCGATGCGAGCAGTGGTAAATGCAACGGACGAAAGTGCCTAGTTGTTCTTGAAGGAACTGAGAAGTTAAGTTTCATTAACAGGAAGGACGAATCAATAATAGAAAAGCAATCCTAAGGATTGTTCTACGATTTATTAATGAAGGAAGATCAATTTTTTATGATAACACGGTAGACGGAAATTAGGGTCCCAGTTTAGCAAAAGAAGGAACTGTTTTTGAACCGATTAAATACGATCCTGGTACACTTTATTCTGTGGAGACCAGATAATTGAACAGTATTCTAAAATAGGTCGTACCAGCAAAACATAAAGGAGTTTGGTTACAAAAGGATCATTGAAGTCTTTCTCCCAACGTTTAATGAAGCCAAGAACACTTTTAGCTTCATTTATAATGGTTGAGATATGAGTATTGAAGTGAAGTTTTGTATCGAAAAGTACACCAAGATCTTTGACAGAAAAAATGCATTGCAGAGAATCGCTATTAATTGAATAATTAGTAATGTATGGAGTAGTGCGACAGACGGTCATTGTCATACATTTAGAACAATTTGACCGCAACCTATTGGCCAAGCACCAAAGTTGGAAGGAATTAAGATCATCTTGTAAGCATTGATGATTGATTGTATTAGAATAATAAAGGCAAAGTTTTACGTCATCAGCATACAGGAAGGTCGTTGATAAATAATGTAAAAGGTAAAGGCCTTAGATGACTACACCTGAAAGAACGAAGATTTGTTTCGAAAAATATGTTCTCAACACAACTCTTCGAGCTCTCCCCTTTAAATAGGATGATAACCAAGATAAGAGCTTAGGAGAAAACCCTATGAGGGCTAGCTTATGAAGTAATACTTCATGGTGAACTGAATCAAATGCTTTGCTGAAATCTATATATATAACATCCGTTTGCATTTTATTTAAAAAACTTTCGTTTACTAGGGAAGTAAAATCTAGCAGATTAGTCGAGGTTGATCGATGAAGGACAAAGCCATGTTGGAATTGCGAAATAATTAATTTACAAAAATGTAAATTTGAAGCTAATATCTTTTAAAATAATCGGGATCGCCGATAGTTTGGCAATACCCCTGTAACTAGAAATGTCAGACCTCCCACCTTTTTTATATAGAGGGATAATGAACGACTGTTTCCAAATAAACGAACACAGAGGTTTCTAGAGATAAGTTAAAAAGCTTAAGTAAAGGTGACTGACAATATTTACAACATTCTTTTATACCTCAACTAGGAATATTATCAGCTCCCGGCGAGTAGGAAGATTTCATTGACCGAATGTTTGAAATCAGAGAATCAAGGGAAATATTGGAAGCTGCGCATGAAATAAATACATCTGTACATGCAGATACATACGTACATACATATGTGTATATGCACCATTTGTGCAAGTCATAGTCAAGACCATACGTACATATGTACATTTATACGTATGTACATATGTACGTATGGCCTTGATCATGACTCTTCCGTTTGCGCATACACAATCTAAATAAACAATTTTTTTTAAAGTCATATTATCTAATTGATTATCTTTTATATCTGTGGGCGCACTGACATTAAAAAGTATGCTGTGCAGATTTTGAGTGTTACCCAACACTGGAAGTTAACTTTCTGCTATAAGATTCTGCTATAAAATTGTGGCGGCATGTAGATTTACTCTGCAACCTGCGATTGCCATCACATATAATGGCGATGGCAATTGTATATACTTATGGACTTAGTGTGAAAGTGTTTTATTGCCTATGCTAAAGAAGGAACTTTTTCGTGTTGTTTTTCTCTGGACCCAAACCGCACGTTTTTAAGTTATTAGTCTTTCAAGACTTTCAAATACAGACATGTTCAAAAGTATTTGAGCAACATAATTTTTTTTTCACTTTGCACTTCAGCGGCGGTTGTTGTTGTTGTTGTTAATCTGATGTGCAAAAGATGCATACCGTTAGAAAGTTCGGTCTGTCTAGAAGCATATGAAAGAAGAAGTGATAAAAATAACGGCACATACGACAAAACCAAAAGCAAACGAAAAATTGCTCATCTCTTTTCAAAATTATTTGAGCACATTTTTTGCGTGTCATAATTATTATTATTATTAGGCGAAGCCAACGGCTGAGCCTTTTTATTTGTGGCAGAAAGCGGGCACACTGGAATGTGTGACTGGCACTTCTCTGTAAATCGCCATTACTCTTGGTCTTTCCTCGCTTTTTATATATATATATCTTACTCTTACATATATCTCTCACTCTTACATATATCTCTTACTGAAATAAAATGTGAATTGTGCTACGTTAGGACCGCGCGTTAATTTCTTGTTACCGTGATTCTTAAAACACCAAACACCGCGATACTGTGCCAAAGCGCCACATACCAACAAATAATTAAATTAAATTTTGGCAGCCGCGACGGCTTTCACGTACGTGCGTGTATATGTATGTTTATCGATGCATACATACATATGTATGTATGTATTTGGCATAGGCGCAACAACATTTGCACTACGCTAATAATTGCAGCCACTCCGATTGGCTTTCCGCACTTTAAAACTTATAATTTAACAAGTAAGAAAACTCTAGTCGAGACCGCTCGATTAGGGTATACCCTGAACCCTGCGAAGAGCCGCTATTCCAAGCATTCCTTGTTTCTTTTATATACACATGCATATGTACGTTAATTATAAGCAAAACATACACACACAAGCCCAAGTCGTTGCGTCTGCTGTTCTTTGGCTGCTTTGCATGGCAATGCTATGGGAAATTAAATGTTTAATAACTTTTTTTCTAGAGTAACGATTTTGATCAAACTTGTTGGGCGTAATCATGTCATCCAAAAGTATGTATGTGCCAAAGCACAAGTCTCTAGTATTTGATATACGGGAGTTACAAATTTGTGGCGAAGGGGGCATGGCATCCAAAATTTAACAAACACCGAAATTGCGTAAGGTCCAAATAACACTAAATGCAAAATTTGAAGACTCTAGCTAGAAAGATGAATTAGACTGAATTTTATAGCTGAATTTAGATTTTCGTTTTTAATCGATAACAATAAAATGATAACAGTTATCGAATTTCTGAAACAAACTCGATATGCGCGCCCTATACAGGGACCTACGAAAAAAATTTGAAGTCTCTAGCTATTGTAAGTTCTGAGATCGACGCGATCATACATACGGACAGACGGACAGACGGACGGACGGACAGACGGACAGACAGACAGACAGACAGACATATGGACAGGGCTAAATCGACTCGGCTTGTCATCCTGATCAATAATATATATACTTTATGGGGTCTGCCACGCCTCCTTCTGCCTGTTACATACATACGCCTTCCAACAAAAACATTATACCCTGATTTCCCATTTTCAATGGGTTCAGGGTATAAAAACAAAAAAAGGGTGCAATTGGTTTAAGACATCGCCCGCATTTAAACCAAAACAAAGAAATAATTAAATAAATCACACATTTTCATAATTTGCAAAACCTACCACCGGCAAAACAGCACAACACACACTACCGGCACAACAGCTGAGCTGTAATCAGTGTTGGAACTCAAATTCAAACCGTGTCTGAGTCACTGTTTCGCAAATATTTTTATTTTTTATTTTTATTTTCAACCATCCAAGCCTGATAAGAAGTCCGCTAGCCTTACGGTTCCAAGTCCCACAGACACTTCGTCCGAAACTCCGAAACTCAGTGCTAACCAAGCGCACCCCCATTCGTACCTCTACAGCGACCTCTCGTAGCCACAGCGGGTCTCAAACTTCTCGTCCTCTCACTTCCTCCGTATCTGATCCTCGCAAGAGCATCTCTCCGACTCCGACGGTCGTCGTGACTGAGCCGGGTTTTCCCATACTCACTAGGTCCACTTCTCAACAGCTCAGAGAACTTTCCAATGTGTCCCCTTCCGACTTTATTGCGACATGCGATGCCTTGACAATGTTCGAGGCTCGCGAAAGTGAGGCTCTAAGTGACGAGAGTCCCCTATATTCTATAAAAATGCACTTAGACCAGCTGAAGTCGCTTTGGGCGAATGTGGAATCGGAATATACCCGCTGCCACAGGGCCTTCAGTGCCCAAAACCTTGAAGAGAGTCAGATGATGTTAAGCACTCTCAAAGCCAAGAACGAATACTGCTATATGATATACGTGCGATACGGAACTCTTCGGGGAACGCATTGAGCAGATATCGGCTCAGACGGTTCCCACTCCAGCTAGGCCTCCGACTTCCCAAGGCCATCGACTGCCTCCATGTGAGGTCGAGACTTTCGAAGGCTACAGCCTTGCGTGGCCAACATTCCGCGATTTGTTCTCTGCGATACACATTCACATTCTATGTCTGGCAGAAGTTGAGAAACTTTACCACCTTAACTCTAAAACCCGCGGGGAAGCCAGAACTATCGTCTCAAAGTCAATAACGAATGAGGCTTCCAATCCGCGTGAGAGAATGATTGACTGTTGATCATGACGCAAGCCAAACAACTGCTCCAAATTCTCATGGTTGCGCAGGAATCAGGCAAGTCCTTGCGAAAGTTGCAGACGACTTTTCAAGGATGCTTGACTGCCTGAGAGCTCTCGAGAGCTACTACGGAGAATTGGGATATTCTTCTTATAGCAATCTGTACGAGCAAGCTACCCAAATCAACTATCCTGTTGTGGGAGCAATCCGTCCCGAATAAGACTGCAGTTTCATCCTGGGATGACCTGAATCGTTTTCTGACGGATCGCTATCGCGTGCTTGAGGAAACTGAGTCGATTCCAGGTGCGCATAATTGCCATATCTGTTGCACTCCGGCATCGAGTCCGCCACCTTGAATTCAATGTCGCAGCCATCCAACTCGCACGAACGTCCATCGACGTCTAACCCACCCTCGAATGCGCAAAGCTGCTTTGCGGCCACTCCAGGTCTCCTAGGCACCGCGATCGTAACGCTCAACCATCGTGGTGAAGAATTTCATGTCCGAGCATTGATCGATTCCGGAGCAGACTCAACCTTCCTGTCCGAAAGAGTTTTCAATTTGGTCCAACCTCCGTTCTCTCATACCAACGCGGGTAACAGTAAAATTCAGGTGGAGACTCTGGCCTTAGTCGTCCCCAAGCTGACAGGGGCGATCAAAGCGTGTCCTTTCCCAGACAAGGTGCAATACCAGTGCTTAGATCGTCCACTGGCTGACCCGCACTACAATAGGCCAGCTCCAATTGAGATAATGATTGGGGTGGATCTCTTCCCTCATATTCTTGGGGAACGGATCAAAAAGAACATGGGTGGCGAGTTCGTCGGTCTGGAGACCATTTTTGGTTGGGTGTTGTGCGGGCAAATACTAGCCGATTCACCAAGGCCTCGCCAAGCACTCATTGCTCGATCGGGAGGGCCTGAGGTGAAACTTGATGCGCTGCTCACCAAGTTTTGGGAGGTGGAAGATCTTCCGGCAAAGCCGAAAAAAGGAGCAGACGTCCTTTGTGAAGAAGTTTTTCCAGGAGACGACCAGAATGAGGAAGGATGGTCGATATGTAGTTTCTCTACCATTCAAAGATCCGAATAGTGTAGACTTGACTCACTTCAGACCTATCGTTTTAGCTCAATTCCTGTGGAATGAGACGCGGCTGCAGAGGAACCCGCCTTTAAAAGCCCGTATGACGCTGTGTTGCAGGAGTATGTCGATTTGGGCCACATGATTCGGGTGGCCCCACCCACGGACGGGAATCATTTCTACCTCCCTCATAACGCTGTCTTCAAACCTGACAGCACTACCACCAAAGTCAGCATCGTCTTTAACGGCTCTAGTCCTTCCACCAAAGGAGTCAGCTTTAACGATGTCTTGCATACCGGCCCCACTCTTCAAGTCGACCTCACATTGCAGATACTCAAATGGCGCTTCTTCCAATTCGTCTTTAACGCTGACATTACTCAGATGTATCGACAGATTCTTGTTAACCCCAAGCACACCCCGTTCCAGCGTATTCTCTACCGAGATAGCAGCGGAAATAGCACGACTACGAGCTTCAAACGGTCACTTTCGGCGTCAACTGCGCACCCTTTCTAGCCATAAGAGTCCTGCTAAAGCTAGCACACGACGTGCAACACCTGCATCCAAAGGCAAGTAAGATCCTTCGTCACTACCTGTACGTAGACGATGTCCACGCCGGCGCCCATAACAAAGAGGACGCCCACGCGCTATCCAGGAGCTCAACGCTGCGCTACTCTCGGCTGGATTCCCGCTGAGGAAATGGACTTCTAATAAAAAGGAGATACTCCATGCTCTTCCAAGAGAGCATTTGCTGCATGAGGACTTCCTCGAGCTAGAAGATGCTAGTACGGCCAAGACATTGGGCATCCACTGGCAAGCCACGAGAGACTGCTTCTTCTTCTCCATTGCCGACCCACAACCAAAGTATCCGGTCTCCAAGAGAGAGGTCCTGCCCCATATAGCGAAGCTCTTCGATCCAGCAGGGTGGCTGGCTCCATTCGTGATTCGGGCTCAGGTGTTCATGCAGCAATTCTGGCTAACGGAACTTAAATGGGACGACGCCCTTACCCCGTCCCTATTACTTCAATAGCAATAGTTCCTACAGAATTATCCGGGTATCAGCCGGCTACGCATCCCCAGATGGTTAGAGATCCGACCTGACCTAAAATTGGACCTCCATGGCTTTTGCGATGCTTCACAGAAAGCCTATGGAGCATCTCTACGCGCGTTTCCAACATCAGGACCATGTGAGTGTCCATCTCTTGAACGAGAGTGACCCCGGTCAATCCAGCGGATCTTGCGAGTCGAGGCGTCTGTGTTGATGACTTGGCGGTCAGTACGCTATGGTGGCATGGACCGGAATGGCTTCGGCAAACGCACGAATGTTGGCCAGCTTCTCTGCGATGTCCTGGACTCGCAACAGGACCAGCGAGTCCACTGTCACACCGTCACATCCACGGTTTTCAGACTACGGGCGAGCCTTAAGGGTCACAGCATGTATCCGGCGGCTCGCCGCCCCAAAGGCTGCGAGGCCTTCCACGGTGCAACTCAACAAGGACGAGTTGCTTTCTTCAGAACAAGTTCTTGTACGGCTCGCTCAGAAGCAGAAGTACGCTGCTGAAATCAGAGCACCCTCCGAAAAACGGACTATTCCGCCTTCAGGCTCCTTGTTAAACTTAAACCCCTATCTCGATCAATACGGTATCCTTCACTCATGCGGGCGACTACGTGCGGCAGAGTCCCTGAGCTACGACCTTCCTCGAGAGCGAATCACATTTTTCAGGCCCTTTACACACACCTTTCTTATCACCAAGGGGTCGAATAGAAGCGTGCCTCAACTCTCGTCCCATCTCCCCTATGATGGTCAATCCCACCCACACCAGGACGACGACGCTGATGCCCACCGCGATGATCTGGATCGGCGACGGGACGAAGCAATACGAGACCCGAGCGCTGTTGAACATTTGCGCCCCCGTGAGCCTAACCAATGCACACTGGGCCGGATTGCCAAATAAGTGGCATAAAGTCGAAAATTTTGTGGAAGCAAATAATAATTATAATTAGGTATATTCAAACTAGAGTCACCAAATAGGAAAAATCGATGATCGCTTTTACCAAATATGCAACCCTGTCATTCTGATCAAGCTTCAAAGTCAGGTGATTAGTCAGTTGATGCCTGCGACAAAATTGGCGGGAAATTTTTATTCACTTTGAGCGCTTGGCAAATTTACAAAAAAGAAAAATAAGATACTGTAAAAAGTGGATTTTGGAGGCCAAGGTATGTAGAATGGATAAAACTAAACAATTTTGTGTTCAAATTTATTATATTTTATATATGTGTACTGTTTTGTATTGTCCAAAAAGATAGAAAGTTAAACATATGTGTTCGTCTTCTGTGGAGTAAAAACTAAGCTTCTGCGTGTTTCTGCGATATGTAATGTATGTGAAAACAAAGTAGAGAGTGTGTATAAAAAGTTAGTAATAATCTTGTTTGCGGCTTTTTGCGGCTTTGGCGGTATTTTGAACTTGTAGATCACATTGAGTTCTGTCATTCAACGGTGCAGGACGTATGGATCTACAGCGGCCGCAACTCTGCCGTTCTTGCAAACTGGATATTTGGCCAATTGACGGAATGTTCGCTAACCAATGAAAGCATTAGTGAAATTAAAAAGAAAGTTAAAAGCTTTGAAATATACATTTCTTCGAATTTACAAAAGTGCAGCAGAAATATGCGCACATTCCGAATAAAACATTCACAGTGGCTATCAATGAACTTTAAAATTGGATTGGACAATAAAGAAGATACGGACAGTCTTCAATTGGGTAGACCAAAGCTAAATTTTGATGAAGCTGGGCCCCGTCTTAAAAGAAAACTAGCTGCCGATGTTGCAATGAACAATAAGAACAACAGCAAAATTTTGATTCATGCTGCTACAATGGCAGCCAGAAAATCAAATGAAAGTGACACTGCATTTGTGCTTAAAAATTTTAGCAATTCTGAATGTGATGCTACTGAAGCTAAAAGAAAATTCGGTATTGCAGAACCAATACCTTTAACAATAAATGAAGCTTTGGAATTCTTGCTGGAAAACTCGATAAGCAAACGATTATACAATGAAATTCGTCAAATAAGCAAACAGCATAATTGTGACATATATCCAAGCTACCGAAATGTCCTGGAAGGTAAATTGCAATTGAGACCTACGGGTATCACAGTTACAGAAACTATGGCAAAAGTTACCTTGCAAGATTTGTTAGATCACACTGCTAGCCGCATCGTATTGTTACAGCAGGAGTTATTTGTTTGAAAAGAATATTTTATTAATACAAAAAAACTAAATATAACAAAAGAAAATATAACAAAAATATCAACATGACCGCACCGGGGTTCGAGCCCACACCTCTACGCTCGCCAACGAACTTAAATCACATTTTCAGAGTTGCCACCTCTCTCATTTTGAGAGTTGCCACCTCTCTTATTTTGAGAGATGCCACCTCTCTCGATTTAGGTGCGTGTTCTTGCTAAGGTAAGGCAATCGAGATAAATCGAGAGAGGTGGCATCTCTAAGCTTCGATTCTAATTGAAACTGTCTGGCTACCTCCAATGAAAAGTTTTAATCTGCAGCTAATTTAAGCGGCGACAGTGGGGATTTAAGGTTACATTTTGAAAAATGTAATGTGAAAGATTCCCCTGTGTGCTGTTGGGGCGTGAAATAGTATTTCGCTGTCGGTTGCGTCCGACAGCAACGTTCTTACTTGTTTTATATTTAAAACGTTGATAAGTATATATATACACTGCCATGCACTTGAATAGGGACAGCATTTTGAAATCGAATATACAAGTATTTGACTCAAATAAACCTATTAAACCGATATACCATATTTTTTTTTATTCAGTCTTTCATCCTCTATTAATGTAACTAAACAAAAACTTCTTTAAAATAACCATATTTTTATAAAAAAAAAAATTCTGTGAGTTCTTCATAAATTGCATACTTTTTTAGGTGCACTTGAATAGGGACAAGAGATAAAAATTGATGTTTAACAAAATATATATACATTATATTAATTTTTAAGGCTTATTTAATTAATTCAATTAATTTAGTAGTGGTTAATAGTGTTTGCAGACATTTTTTTTTTCGAAATAACTTCAAAAATCCCATTACGAAGAGAGTAATATAGAGCCTTTACGTAATTTAAGGATATTTCACTACCGGCTGTGTCGATGGCGTCTTTTAATGCCTGTATGTCTTCGAATTGCCAACCAGAACCGTAAATAATTTTTTGTCATCCATCTTCATACGTTCTGAACAATGTTGAGATCCGGAGAATATCGTAAAACATTTTTATGTTTGTTTAGGTCAAAATAGATAATAGTAAGATACGTATAATCTAATGACTATTAGACCCTAAGAAACTGTATATAAAAGCATTCCATACACAAAATAAATCAGTGCGATCCTAACCACCACCGCAGTTTAAGTGTATTCATTTTGGTTATTCGAGCCGGATTCTACTGATCAATTTCAGTATAATCATTTTGGTCCTTCGATCTGATCTACAAGGCAAAGTTCTGTGAAAAGAGTTAAAGAAGATTGTTTGTTGTTTACAAAATTTATTATTTTTTTGGCTTATCATCCAATCTGATCAAAACAAAAAACCTCTATCGAGTAAAGCCAAAAAAATAAATCAACAACAACTAAAAGAGAGAGTTCTTAGCTCGAAAGTTTTTTTGCTCCGCGGCTTTTGTCTTTTATTTTTGATTAAACATTGATATTTTTATTTCTCACTGTTGATTTTGGTTATTGTTGCCATTTGTAACTGTTGTGCGTTTGTGCAGTGGTGTAATCCGCGGTGATTTGTGATTTGTGGTAGTTTTTGGTGCTTGTGATGAGTAATTTGTGCAGAGTCGTTAATTGTATTTTTTCTTTCATTCTGCTTTTTATCTTCATTGCTCGTCTCTTTTTATACCCTGAACCCATTGAAAATGGGAAAATCAGGGTATAATGTTTTTGTTGGAGGGCGTATGTATGTAACAGGCAGAAGGAGGCGTGGCAGACCCCATAAAGTATATATATTCTTGATCAGGATGACAAGCCGAGTTGATATAGCCATGTCCGTCTGTCCGTCTGTCCGTCTGTCCGTCTGTCTGTCCGTATGTATGAACGCGTCGTTCTCAGAACCTATAAGAGCTAGAGACTTGAAATTTTTTATGTAGGTCCGTGAATAGCACGAAAAGATCGAGTTTGTTAAAAAAAGTCGATAACTATTTTAATTTTATTGTTATCGATTAAAAACAATATCGAATGTTAGTTATAAAATTATATCTCCCACGTCTTTATAGCTAGAGTCCCCAAATTTTTTTGTAAGTTTTATATTTATTTTTTCTAATTTTGATTTTTGTTAAATTTTTGATACCGGCTCCAAATTTCCCCAAATATTTAAATTGAGGTTAGTTGCACTCAAAGCCAGTAAATGAATGGGTTTACATTTTTAAAAATTGGAAAAAATGTAATAAAATATGTTGAACATAAGCTGAAAATTTCATTCAAATCCATTAATTCGCGCAGAAGTTATTAAACAAAACGTTTGGCCAATCGGCCAAACACGTGACCAGCAAAACAAAGCAAACTGTTTTCCTATACATGTGCACACATACACACATACACATTGAGCTGCGTGCATTTAGCAAGTTCTAAAACCCGCAAGTTTTAGTGTACATATTTCCCATAGATGGCGCTATGATTTGCGAATTATCAGCTGCTCAGTTGGTTCGAAACTTGGATGGCGCTATTCAATCGAACCATTTCGCTATTAGCTAAACAATTGAAATGAATTGAATTTAGTTTTCTGTGCGTTTATACGAAATACTAATTATGCAGTATTTTAACGCAGATAGCGCGGGGTTTAGGGTATCTCCTAGTCGGGACCGCCGACTTGAGTTTTCTTACTTGTTTTCATTCCCCTTACATTTGTTGGTGTGGGTGTTTGGCATTTGCTTTTTCGCTCGTGCTTTATATCAGCTGTTTTGTTGCTGTGAGTTGATTCTCTCAAAACAATCATCTCTTTGTTTTGCATTTGTTTATTTTTATCTAATCTCCTGTTTTGTTCTTGTGAGTCACTCTTTCAACGCACTAATACTCTCTTTACCAAGCGCTTTTTATACGCTGAACCCATTGAAAATGGGAAATCAGGGTATAATGTTTTTGTTGGAAGGCGTATGTATGTAACAGGCAGAAGGAGGCGTGGCAGACCCCATAAAGTATATATATTCTTGATTAGGGAGTCAAGCCGAGTTGATATAGCCATGTCCGTCCGTCTGTCCGTCCGTCCGTCCGTCCGTCCGTCCGTCTGTCCGTATGTATGAACGCGTCGTTCTCAGAACCTACAAGAGCTAGAGAAATTTTATATGTAGGTTCCTGTATATCACGAAAAGATCGAGTTTGTTTCAGAAATTCGATAACTGTTATCGTTTTTTTGTTATCGATTAAAAACGAAAATCTAAATTAAGCTATAAAATTCTATCTAATTCATCTTTCTAGCTAGAGTCTTCAAATTTTGCATTTAGTGTTATGTGAGCATTACACAATTTCGGTTTATGTTAAATTTTGGATGCCACGCCCCCTTCGCCTCAAAATTGTAAGTCCCGTATATCAAATACTAGAGACTTATGCTTTGGCACATACATACATATGGATGACATGATTACGCCCAAAATGTATAACTCGGAGAGTGTTCAATTTCAAAAATTAACGATTAATCAAAAAAGTTGTCTGATGAACTAGATGCTGGTGATAAATTATTAAATCAATATAATTTTGAATCTTCTCAGGCTGAGACGTCAACTGCTTCTCAGTTGGGACCACCTTCTATACCTGTGCCTCCAAATTTATTAGCTCCTTCTACACCTTGTTCTGACTTTCTTGCGATTCCACCTTCTTGCAGTGCGTCAGGGACACCAGAATTAGATATCCCAGAGTCTATAATGATTCCAACTACTGTTTCTCAAACTATGAACAACACTCTGGCCATTTCTCCTTCACTTACCATACCTACTTTATCTGTCGTTTCTCCCCGTAAGCAAGTGTTCTTATCCAGGATTTCATCTGACACGTCATGTGAAACTGTTTCTGCTTTAATTTCCAGTAAATCAAAAGCTAAATTCTCTATAACGAAGTTCAATATTGCAACTTCTCGTGAAATTGTTTCTTTTAAAATCAACGTGCCAACTGAATTCTTCACATATCATCTTAATATATCAAAACGTTTGTAATCTGAATTCTAAACTCGACCTAACTGAAATGTGGCTAAGTTCGAATTTTTCTTATAGTGAGATTCTCTCGAATGATTTCTCTATTTACAGACGGGATCCACTGACTCGTAGAGGTGGAGGTGTCTTACGTTATATGATTCTGTAGATGTTAATTGTGCAACAACTATTTTCTATAACATTTTGAACCCTTATTGATAAGTGTGTTCCTATTTGACACCCTGTGGCTTTTTCTAATAAACATCCATGGTTTACTCCGACGCTTTCTGATTTAAGAAACATTAAAATTTAATAAAAAGTGTCGCTCGACTATTAACTGGTCTAAATATTCCATAGCCAAGTCGAATTTTAACATTACCACGCTATTGAAGCTGGAGACTTAAAATTTTGAATATATTCTCATCTATAGTCACGTCTGATAAAACGTCAAGATTTTGCCGAAACACCCACCCAGAGGCGTGGCTATCGAAATATGCATTTTCTTGTATCTCAGAAACACTACTTCTGGAAGGGCTATAAAGTTATCGACATCGGACGATCAATACGCTATGACGGATATATCTACATCCATTAGGGTCGTCAAACTTTATCTTCTACAGCTTTAAAGATAGAACTCCCAAGATTGGCACGTGGGTTACTGTTAAGATCGCATAAAAAATTATGCGGTCATGCCCACAAGAGGCGTGGTAAATCGGTGCATTTTCCTGTATCTCAGAAACTTTACTTCCAGAAGGGCTAGAGAGTTAAGATTGGAATGAACACCCACGTCGACATCCCAAGGTCCGAAAGCTATGGCGGATATATCTACGCCCATTGGGGGCGTGGAAAATCGGCTCAACCTGTATCTTCTATAGCTTTAAAGCTATAACGCCCAAATTTACTGCGTTTTCTGCGGAGAATCTTATGCGTGTGGGGACAGAAAAATTTTAATTGTCGTCGTTTAGCTTCGTATGCATTTTTTTGTACTGTAGCATATTATACGTTAAATAAGCATATGCCCATCGTATTGTAGTGTATACAATATCTGGTGTCATATGCTCAACCAAAAGTTAGAGTATTGCACTCATATACACAGTGGCACTTTGTCGCTGTGTTTACGTAACACATCCGCACATAAGCCGTCATATGATCCGGCTATATGTGGACGGGCCTGCAGCGTGAGATCTGCAGCAAGCATTTATGCCTTTATGTATATGCCGTCTGCATATACATACATACATATGTACTTATGCTACGCTCTCCCATTCTGTCGCTGCTCTCATTATGTATTTTAGCTAAGCTTATGAAAAACCTAAAATAAGGACTCAAACTGAAGTAGAATTTATCAGACTAGACACATCTCTGATACCAGAGTTTGATGGAAAGCCTGAAAATCTAGATTCTCTTACAAAACGCACACGAGCGAATTGCTGTAAGCCTTATAAAAACTAAACTCAAAGGCCATACAAGAAACCTTATCAGTAATGGGCAAACAGTTGCTGAAATAATCGCTCAACTGGCAAAAGAAGTCAAAGGAGAATCGGTAGAGGTAATATCTGCTAAGCTCCTTAATCTTCAACATAAATAAATTTGCAAAAAACCAAATATATTGTAACGAACCTTCGGTTTGCCCCGAGTTTAAGCCAGGCCGCACTCAGCCGACTGTGTGTTCGTGCCAACAAATTTATATGTTGGGCGCCTGCCGATAAATAATAAGTCCTGCTTTTTAGATTTAATAATATAAACTGGTTTATTCACGTAGATATATAACTATTATAGTACAGTAAGTGCTGGCTTAGGCTATAGCTGCACACGGCTAAGCCCGCAGGATTCGTAGGTGCCGTGAGGAGCACTTCGGCTAACGAGCGGTCAGCCTCTGAGCCGTCTAGAGGTTGCAGAGCACTCCAGAGTACGCCAGGATACGCGCTGTATTCTCCAGCGGTTCGCTTGGATCACCACATGCACTCCTACAACTGGATTTACTCGCTGACACTTTAGACTGCGTCTCAGAAGGCTTACGTTCTTTCGCACGGCTACCCTCATTAACCTCACTCTCCTGTTCAGGTTACGCTGCTCTAGCACCAGCTGCCGGCCGTACCTCTGTCCTCAAAGATACGGTTTGGTATGCGTCCAGGATATTCATCTGAATATCCTTGTATGGGTCCCACATGTCCTTGATGTCCTTGATGTCCCTCGTTGTCCTTCGTTGTCCCTCGTTGCACTTTACACTTTTCACTCCGTTGACACTCGGCACTTTCCCTTTTAACTGGAATCGACCGCCGAGCCGTGGGCGCCTTTTTATAGCAGCGCCGCAGGCCCTGCTTCGGCTCTGGAGCGGGGCCTGCCTCGGCTCTCTGTAGCGGGGCCTGTCTCCTCTTCGGTTCTGCCTAAAAGGCAACATCGCCTGATTTTGTGCGACGCCAAATACGCGTGATCGCGTGGCAGCCTCTCATTGGCCGAAGCACCGTTACACGCCTGCGAGTGAAAGTAAGCTACTTTCTCGCGGCTACGAACGGCACTTCGGCTAGCGGTGCACGATCAACGCAGAGAGTGCGACGCGAGAAAATCGCTGAATCGGTAAGAGCGAGCGAGACGTCCCATCGCTCGCCTTTGACCCTTTCCAGTCGCGAGGGTCGCTCTTACCGTACTGGCGTCGGTGTGTGGTACATTTATATGCCTGCACGCCCACCCATATAAATGCACAGCAAATACATGCAATTATACAGGTTTGAGGCGTGCCTGCATATAATGTTCCTCACACTCCCCTCTTTCTTCGGGAAACACGAAAACTTTCGTGTTTAAATTTGTCCGAAGCTTTAAATTTGGCGCCACTCCAACCGTTCTGCTCCTCTTTTTTTTGCTCCTCCCGCATTGGTCAGTGTTGCCACCTGGCACGCGATGTCGATCCACCCAGTGGCAACGCCGTACTCACTGCTGATCGACACCCTGCTGGCAACACTGTCACAACAAACAGGTAAGCATAACAAAGTGCTTTATTAAAATATTTACCTAATTTTAATAAAACTTCCTCGGTGTTTTAGGCAACATCACTCCTTGTTGCCCCTTTGGCCATGGTCCGTCCGCCGCTGCAGTAGATGATCCTGTTTCCTTTTGCACGCGCCGCCAGCCGTTTTGTGGCCGTGTGTTGGCTGCAGTGGCGGCGCCTCCAATTGTGCCCGGCAACTTCTGGGAGATATTTGCCAGCTTCGGACCCTGGCGACTGGTTCCTCTCACCCTCGGGAACCCGCTAATAGGTATACCGGGCTCCGCGGGAAATTTCGGTGCACCAGACAACGTTCGTGAGCTGGCTCTGGGGTGTCGCCACGCTGGCACCGGGCAGACGGTTTGGCATACTCCTCATTCGCGCACAGCTCCAGCAGATTCGCTGGCCAGTGCGCGAGGATCGGCTTCATCCCTTCTGCCGATGCCCTAGCTTCACTACCCAGACCCTCCAGCTACGTAGCAGAAGTCTGGCGCTGAAATTTGCCCAGGCCCATTCCCTTGAGTCTGCCAACACTCCAGACGTGCATCTCTCCCACGTCGATGTCACTCCCTCGTCGCTATCACCTTCCACGTTGCTGTCGCTATGCACTGCCACCAACACGCCCTTTTATAGCCTCTGTCGCCGCTCTGCTGGCCGTGCGGCCGACAGCACTTAACGGATCCTGTGCCCTCTACTGCTCCCTTTCTAGCGGGAGGTGCACTCTTCTAACCACCCATCCTTAGCGCTGACTTCCAGGTCCCTATCTTCGTCGCCTAATTCGCGCCTTTGCCCTTTTTGCCCTTGACGGTCGCATATGGTTGTTGTTGCCCGTTTTGCATGTTTGGGCTATGTTTGCCAATTCCAGCTGTTTTGTTGTTGCCCGTTTTGCATGTTTGGGCTATGCTCGTGCGATGCGCACGTGTTGTTATTTTATCCGCTCTTTCTCAGCACAGCTGCAGGCTCGCCTCGGGCGTAGCGATCGCCGCTCAGCTGCCCGAGTTCATTGGCCTCTGTGCCCGGCCGCATTGTTGTTTTTACTCTCTCTCTCTCTCTCTACCTACTGTCCCAATGCTCTCGCCGTGGCTTGAGCTTGCATGAGCATTTGTAAGTGCGTGGGCGTAGGCAAATCTAAGTGGTGTCCGTTTCGGTTTTGCTTTCTGGCTTTTTTTTTTAATTAGTGGGCTCACACTCACCCGCCACTGCCTGATATGGCTTCAGATCGGACACATGAGCTGTCCGGCTGTGCTTATCCGTCTCCGCCTTGATTCGGCATATGACCGGCGAGATGAAACTGACCACTGTATACGGTCCTCCGTATCGTGGAGCCAGTTTTGCCGCAAATACTTCAGCGGCATTAGACAGGTGGCGATCTTTCGCCCACACCCTGTCCCCTATGGCTGATTTCCACTGTCGCCGCCTTGCCCTTCCTGTACCGGATCTCGAAGTCAAATTTTTGTAGCTCCAATGCCCATCTGGCGATTCTGCCTGAAGGACTCTCAATGGAGTTGAGACACTTCACCGCCATGTGATCGGTCACCACCACGAAGTGATAGCCTTCCAAGTAAGGCCTCAACTTCCGGATGCCCCAGACGATCGCTAGGCATTCCTTCTCCGTTGCTGAATAGTTCAGCCGAGTCCATAGTTGCTCGCATCCGTTTGTAAACAGAACGGCTTCGAAAAATCCGGGCATGCCAAGACGGGGATTCCGTCAGCTTGGCCTTTACTGTGTCTAAAGCCCTCTGACGCTCCTCGGTCCACTCCCACTTGACTCCTTTCTTCAAGAGCGCATTGAGTGGGTGTACTGTGGTTGCAAAATCCGGCACTAAGCGGCGATACCAGGATGCCACGCCCACATATTGTCGCAACTCCTCGAGTTCCGCTATCGAGGCAACCTTTTCGGAGTCCATACGGATGCCATGTCACCTTGTGGCCCAGATACTTCAGCTCCTTTTTGAAGAAATCGCACTTGAATCAGGCATCACCTTCCACTGGAACAGCCCCTTTCCTGGAAATGTAAATGCCGTTAGTGGTCGGCTAGCCTCCTCCATGGGTATCTGCCAATACCCATCCTTCAAGTCCAGGCTCGTTATGTAGCGAGCCTCTCGAAGCTGATCCAGAATATGATGCACTCAAGGCAGCGGATATGCAACCTTTACAGATCGGCTGTTGTGCTGTCGAAAGTCCACGCACAGCCGCCACTTGCCGTTCTTCTTCCGCACCATTACTATGGGAGCGCTGTGTGGGCTCTTCGAGGGCTCTATGCATCCTTTAGCCAGGAGCTCATCTACCTGGTTGTTGATCTCCGCCTGCATCTTCGAGTTCTTAGAGAAATATCGCTGCTTTATTGGCCGCTTGTCGTGCATCGTGATCCGGTGCTCGGTGATGTCGGTCATCCTTTCATCTGCTGGAATTTGGTCAATTCCTGCCTCAGGAACGCGTCCACCTCCACATCCTCATGAAGTGGGTGTGCCGATCCTGGATTCGCCTCCATTTGGCGTCTGGGCTTCACCTCCACACTGGTGACTGCCACTGACAACTTTGCCTCCCCTGGCTCGCAGCGAATCTCAGGGCCCGATCCTCAGTCTCAAGCCGCCGCATTCCAGCGTGCAGCCCATGCTGGCCAAGAAATCTCAGCCCAGTACCAGATCATCGATCACACCTAGCAAAATAAGCAGCGTAATGCCGAGTTGCTGTTCCCCATTCTGATCTCTAACTCCAACGCTGCCTCCACTTGACAACAACTGCCGTCCGCCAACCGGATGCGCCTCCGTGTGGGGCGCAGCACACCAAATCCTCGGAGCCTGTCTGCCAGTTTCTCACTCACGAAACTGCCGGTGGCTCCCGTGTCGATCGTAGCCTTATGCTGCTCTGCTCCGATGGCTACGATCGCCGAGATCTGCGTGCCTTCATCCACGAGCTGGCCTATCAGTGCCTGGGGCCGCCGCGACACTGCTCCCGCTCGCCCCTGGATGGCGGGTGCCTCAGCCCGTTTCCCGACTGGCAACAGGCAATCGTCCTTACACCGATGCGCCCACATTGCCAGCAAAATTTCAGCACTTCATTGCGGCTTTCAACGGCGAAGTGGTCCCCTTGGCCACACATACGGCACACCCCGGCAGGATTCGGGATGTGCGTCCTTGGTCCTGCCACACCAGTTCTTAGTGCCGGCCGTGGACACGCTTCTTTGGCGGCCATGCTGCGGTGGTAGGTGGACTCACCTTCGCATTCAGCGTCACCCATAGCCATCAATCTGGGCTTGCTCTGCCTGTGTTGCTGCCTCAGCTTCTCCCGATCCCTCTCCAAGTCCTCGAACTCGTCCGCCAGCATCATCAGCTCCGTCAGGCTCCGGAACTGGTAAGGCCGAGCATAGGGGCGCACATCCGGCAAGCTGCCATTATATATCAGCTTCATCTCCCGATCCGCCGCATAGCGTAGTGGCCTCATCAGGGTCTGCATTTCCACCATATACAGGGTCCTTGCTGGGTCTCATTAAAGCGGGCGGGCGGCGGCACTAGTGGATGGTGGTCAACATTTCCTCTCTTCGTGGCGACCGTCGCCCATGGAGGCATGCGATCCTCAGAGAAAAAGGAATGCTTCCCTCATGCTCGTCGACCCACTCGCCGAATTGCCTCCGCATTGTGTGCAGAGTGCCTGACAGGCTCACACTGAACTCCAGGCCGTAGCGTATCACCACCACTTCCTTCCGCTCGCACCATATTTGTATTTCTCTAAAAGCACTTAAATCGACTCTATTTATCGCAGGGCCCCACGTTGGGCGCCAGTTGTAACGAACCTTCGGTTTGCCCCGAGTTTAAGCCAGGCCGCACTCAGCCGACTGTGTGTTCTGGCCAACAAATTTATATGTTGGGCGCCTGCCGATAAACTGGTTTATTCACGTAGATACATAACTATTTTAGTACAGCGAAGGGCTGGCTTAGGCTATAGCTGCACAAGGCTAAGCCCGCAGGATTCGTAGGTGCCGTGAGGAGCACGTCGGCTAACGAGCGGTCAGCCTCTGAGCCGTCTAGAGGTTACAGAACACTCCAGAGTACGCCAGGATACGCGCTGTGATCTCTGGCGGTTCGCCGAGAGTATCACAGGCACTCCTACTGCTCGATTCGCTAGCTGGCACTCTAGACCGCGCCTCAAAGACGTGCGCTCTTCCGCACGACTACTCTCACGTACCTTTTACTCCTGGTTGTAGGGCACGCCACTCCTTGTAACGCTTTCCGAGCACACCTCAGAGCTGGCTGAGCTAGCGCACACTTTTCTCTACAGGATCGTAGTTCTGCCGTGAGAAGCACTCCGGCTAGCGACCGATCAGCATCTGAGCCGTCTAGAGGTTGCAGAACACTCCAGAGTACGCCAGGATACGCGCTGTATTCTCCAGCGGTTCGCTTGGATCACCACATGTACTTGTACAACTAAATTTACTCGCTGGCACTCTAGACTACGTCTCAGAAGGCTTACGTTCCTTCGCTGTTCCTGTTCAGGTTACGCTGCTCTAGCACCAGCTGCCGGCCGTACCTCTGTCCTCAAGGATACGGTTTGGTATGCGTCCAGGATATTCATCTGAATATCCTTGTATGGGTCCCACATGTCCTTGATGTCCTTGATGTCCCTCGTTGTCCTTCGTTGTCCCTCGTTGCCCTTTACACTTTTCACTCCGTTGACACTCGGCACTTTCACTTTTAACTGGAATCGACCGCCGAGCCGTCGGCGCCTTTTTATAGCAGCGCCGCAGGCCCTGCTTCGGCTCTGGAGCGGGGCCTGCCTCGGCTCTCTGTAGCGGGGCCTGTCTCCTCTTCGTTTCTGCCTTAACGGCAACATCGCCTGATTTTGTGCGACGCCAAATACGCGTGATCGCGTGGCAGCCTCTCATTGGCCGAAGCACCGTTACACGCCTGCTAGTAAGCTACTTTCTCGCGGCTACGAACGGCACTTCGGCTAGCGGTGCCCGATCAACGAAGAGAGTTCTACGCGAGTAAATCGCTGAATCGGTAAGAGCGAGCGAGACGTCCCATCGCTCGCCTTTGACCGTTTCCAGTCGCGAGGGTCGCTCTCACCTTACCGTACTCGCGTCGCTGTGTGGAACATTTATATGCCTGCACGCCCACCCATATAAATGCACAGCAAATACATGCAATTATACAGGTTGAGACGGGCCTGCATATAATGTTCCTCACAATATAAATTTTTGTCGAATTTTTAAAACAATTTGTAATTGTATAAACGGTTTTTTTTTTCAGATGGCAATGGAATGGTACAATTATGTAAATGTGATTGATGATATGCTGGAAGCTGCGTTCTTAACGAGTGCTCGAAATTCTCTTAGTACGGTATGCTCTGCTCTTCATCGTGAAACTGACATTGCCGCTTCTCCTGTTTTCATTATGGAGTCTGATATTAATGACCGACGTATTGAATTGAACCCTACCATGGATACCGTTGCCGACTTAATTAATAGTATTATTTACAGAATACAGAGTATTCTTCAACAATTTCCAAGAGTAGGGAATAAAATGAAGTTGCCAAAGGAACAACAATCTATTCCTTTTTCTAAAGTTTTTCTTGAAGATGCAGAGTGTATAAACCGGATTTCGAATATAGAATCTGAAGTTAAACATCAACGTGAGGAAGTGGACAGATACATTTCCTTTTGGAATTGTCACCAATCGTTATGGGAAACAACTGAGAGCACATTTATTAAACGAGTAAAAGCAACTGACCTGACTGCAGATGTCTTCGAATCGTTTATTAAATACTATAGTACTTTAGCAGACGATATTGCATTTGTAGATGCTATATCACATGTATATTTCATCCTCATGAACCAAAACTATATAAAAAATTCGATTCTTGACTATATAGAAAAATGGCAGACCTTAAACATTAAAATCTTGTTAAGCCATTCATTTTATTTAATTCGAGGTAAGAAAAGCACCTAAATATAAACATATTACATACCTGAGCTCAAATATCTTATACAATAATGTCCATGCCTATGTAGACATATATTATTTAGCGACTAGTTTGAAAAAAAAGGCTTTTTTTGTGAGAAACGTAATACGTTGACACGCCTCAACCTATATAATTGCAACATAAATAATATGCATTTATATGGATGGGCGTGCAGGCATATAAAGTGTTCCACGGAGCTGTTCAAATGGATTGCCTTGAAGTGATACGTGGAAAATAACCGACACTGGACATCGTGGGAAGCATTCGTGCGCAGCTTCCAAGGATTCTTCTTGCCTAGATACTACCCGGAGGATATTAAGGAGGAACTCTCGACGCGGAAGCAGATGATGGGTGAGGCGTTCAAGTTATATATGGTGGAGATGCAGACCCTGATGCGGCCACTACGCTATGCGGCGGATCGGGAGATGAAGCTGATATATAATGGTAGCTTACCGGATCTGCGCGCCTATGCTTGGTCCTACTAGTTCAGGAGCCTGATTGAGCTGATGATACTGTCGAAGGAGTTCGAGGACTTGGAGAGGGATCGGGAGAAGTTGACGCAGCAATCCAGGCAGAACAAAGGCAGATTGATGGCCATGGGCGACGCTAAGGGCGAAGGTGAGTCCGTCAACCATCGTAGTATGGCTACCGAAGAGGCGAGGTTGCGGCCGACCAAGAACTGATGTGGTGGGACCAAGGACGCATATCGCGAATCCTGTCAAAGCATGTCGTATGTTGGTTAAGGTCACTTCGCCATTGAATTCCGCAGTGAAGTGCTGGAATTCCGCTGGCAGTATGGACGTATCGGTGTGCGAACGATTGGCTGTTGCCAGTCGGGAAAAGGATCGAGGCACCCGCTATCCAGTGGCGAGCGGGAGCAGTGTCGCGGCGGCCCCAGGCACTGAGAGGCCAGCTCGTGGATGAAGGCACTCAGATGTCGGCAATCGTAGTTATCGGAGCAGAGCAGCATAAGGCTATGATCGACACGGGAGCCACCAGCAGTTGGAGATCGAGATCCGGCTGGGGGCACAGAAAATCGGCATTCCGCTGCTTATTTTGCCAGGCGTGATCGATGATCTGGTACTGGGCTGGGATTTCTTGGCCAGCATGGGCTGAAATGCGGCGGATTGAGTCTGAGGATTGGACCCAGAGATTCGCAACCCAGCGAGCCAGTGGAGGGGAAGTTGTCAGTGGCAGTCGCCAGTACGAAGGTGGAGTCCAGAAGCCAAATGGAGGCGAAACCAGGATCGGCACACCCACTTCATGAGGATATGGAAATTTCAAAATTCCAGCAGATCAAGGGCACCACTGAAAGACAAGCGGTCGATAAAGCAGATATATTTTCCAAAGAACCCAGGTAGAAATATGGCAAGTGGCGGCTGTGTTTGGACTTTCGGCAGCCAATCCATAAAGGATGTACGTCTGCTGCCTCGGGTGCACCACATTCTAGAACAACTTCGAGAGGCTCGTTACAATATAAGCCTGGACCCGAAAGAAAGGTATTGGCAGATACGTGGCGGCGAGCCGACCACTCACGGCATTTACAGTCCCAGGGAAGGGGCTGTTCCAGTGGAATGTGATGCCGTTCGGTCTCCATTCAGCAGCAGCAACTCTCCAGCAAGCTGTGGATCAAGTCATTGGCCCAGATATGATGCCTCATGCTTTTGCGTATCTTAATGATATCATTGTCACTGGGAGGTCCCGCCAGGAGCATATGATAGATCAACATCGACAATTGCGTTTTTTTTTTTTAAAGGAGCTAAAGTATCTGGGCCACAAGGTGACGGAACATGGCATCCGAACGCACCCAGAAAAGGTTGCTGCAATTTCGGAACTAAGGCCGCCAGCAAATGTAAAGGACTCTCTGACTTTGCGACCACAGTGGGATTGGACCGAGGAGTGTCAGAGGGCTTTTGATTTACCATCCTCCAAGATGACGGAATTAAAAGTCTTTGCGTGCCCGTATTATCTTGAACATCCGGAAGTTGAGGCCATACTTGGAGGGCTATCATTTAGTGTTGGTGACCGATCACATGGCGCTGAAGTGGCTCAAATCCATCGAGAGCCCTTCAGGCAGGATCGCCAGATGGGCATTGAAACAACAACAATGACTTCCAGATCCGGTACAGGAAGGGCAAGACAATCAGCTGGGACGGGATGTCGCTGGCTGGCTAAGCTACGCCGAGACATTCGCCAATATGCACAGAAATTGTCAGACTACGGGAAATGTATACAGGCACATTCCTCACGAAGCCGGCCAAGAAGATGTGGCTGCATGGAAGCTATGCGTGCCTAGCGATCATCGCAAGCAGGTTCTGGAAGAGAACCATGATGCGAACACCGCCGTCCACCTGAGAAGCCGGAAAACGATTGCTCGAGTGGCGTCTAGATACTACTGGTCCGGTATGTAACGAGACGTGCAGCTCTGCGAGTTGTCAGCGCTACAAGTCCAGCCAACTCCAGGCGGCCGGACAGATGCTGACTCAGATCCCTGAGGTGCTATGGGTGACGGTTTGCGCCGACTTTGTCGGGCCGCTACCCAGGTCAAAGCACGGAGAGCACCATGCTATTTGTGTTGAGAAGCGACAATCCGGCGGCGCTTCAGAAGGCAGATTTCGAGTGCCGAAAGTGCTCATTGACATTGGCACCCACTTCACGAGCTTCGTCTTCAAGAGATTTTTGGATGAGCTAGGAGTGCATCATCCGTGGACGGCGTCGTATACTCCTCAAGAGAATCCCACTGAGAGGGCCAACCGCATCGTCAAAAAGCTGATCGCGCAATTTACGGGCAGCGATCAACATTGTTGGGACGAGGCCGTACCAGAGCTGACGCTGAAAATAGCCGAAGTGTTCCAGATAGTGAGGCGAAATCTGGAAAAGGTGGCTCAGGATCAGGAGCGGAATTACAACCTGAGGTGGCGACAATGGAAGCCATTCACAGGGAACAGGGTGTGGGCGAAAGGGTGCCACCTATCTAAGACCGCTGATGGATTTGCGGCAAAACTGGCTCCACGATACGGAGGACCGTATACGGTGGTCAGCTTTACCTCGATAGTCATATGCCGAATCAAGACGAATAAGCAAAGCCACTAGTTAAAGATAAAGATTAAAAGGGAGAGGGTGAGCAGCTATGTATATTGTTGTTGTTGTCTCCCCTCTGGAAAATGTTGTAAAATTTAAAAAAAGGAATAAAATCGGCAACAGCGCAAGAGCAATAAGAATTTCAGCGCGCAACCGAAATAAAGCCGAAAACAAACACGGTGTCAGCTGTAACTGTAGCGAAACCGCTCCAAACAAAGCAAAAACAGTGTCAGCTGTAACTGTGATGGGAGAGAGCGCCGCCACAAACAACGACAATCACAGCCGCACACGATCGCCCTCGCTATATAAGCCGAGAGGTGTTCGATCCCGGGGAAGGAAACAGCAGTTGAACCTGCAGCTGGTCGCCCGCGAGTTCTGCAATCACGTGAGGTGAGGCCCAGCCCCAGGCTGGAGTACGCCGGACTCGATTATACATACGTTGGGGCTGAGCAGCGGGATGACGTTCTCGCAGAACGTGTACGACGTGGCGACCAACACGGTTGTCCACGCCATTTTGAGTGGACGCAGAGGCGCATGAGATTATCGTGGTGAGTGACGTTTCGGATGAGGGAGACATCAGCGTCAAGTCATCGGAGCAGGACGCGGTGATCGTCATCTCGAGCTCGGACGAGGAGACGGAAGCAGAGGAGAGGAAGTCAGCGCCTGCCACGGGGACAGCGTGGTTGATACCCACGTTCGACACGTGGCGTACGTAGAAATCGAGTGGCATGGGGCCATCCCCGCTTGGCCTGCAGGGTTCCAGCTGGTGAAACAGGCAGAGCAAACGGCGCCCCCCAGTATCTCGTCCTCGCGATCACCAACACCAACCGCGAACACCAACTCGAGCGGAGACAACGGATGAGGGGGCAATGCCACGTGGAGGAGCATCTGGCTGCCCCCAGGATCCCGCCGTCACCATCACAATCACGCTCGATGGCAACGCCGTCACCACCGCCACTTAGCCGGTCGGAGATGGCAGTCGCAGAGAGCAATGCCGACCAAAAGGGGCCCAGGCCTGCGCTCCAGAGGCAGCACTCTGCGCCACTCCCTCACCACCGCCAAGGCCACTTTTACAGCGGCAAACATCGTGCCCGGAGGCGACGGGGGGTAGTCTGTGGACCGAGGTGCAACGCAAGGAGTGGCCTGCGGAGGTGGCAGAGCGGGCCAGCTGGTTCCAAGGCACAGGGACAGGTCGAACAGCGCGGATCGTCAGGACGGAGGGAATCCGCTATCGTGTCCGGCAGTCTCAGACAGGATGCAAGGTCTTCCTGTATCTGTCCTGTATCTGTCACCCGTTGACTGATATATGCTCTGCAGCTTTTGCCATATTTTTTCTTAGTTATGAGGGTGACATTGGCAAAATCAAATCCGATTTTGCTTTTGCATCTTCCACCCACTGCGCACTGTTTTTATTTATTTATTTTATTTATTTATTAAAAAAAACTTGACAAAAATCGAGTGTCAACTTAAACACAAACTAACAATTTTGTTTAAAGCCTAAGAGCAAAAAGATTAAATGATCCAAAATATCACCAACCCGATGGGGGTATTTTATTTGACAGTCCGGCCGGCTATGCCCCAGTTCACAGCCCTACATCGTCAGTGATATTATTGAACTAAAGAGAATTGATGATAGAGGCATTCAAGGAAAATTAAAAATAAAATATAGAGACGATTAACTGTAAAAATATATATATATAATAAATTTTGTATTGGCAGATATGCCTTAATACAAATTTAGACACCGTCATGATTGGGTACTTTGATGGATCAGAAAAGCTGAAAAGAAGGATTTTATAAGAGGAAGAGAGAATTCAGAGGAAACAAGTAAGAAAACTCTAGTCGAAACCGCTCGACTCGCAATTCCAAGCAATCTCCGTTTCTTTAATATAAATAAATATATATATGTTCATTACAAGCAACACATATACACACACATACACAGGCGCAAGCACACACAAGCGCAAGTCGGCTGTTGTTTGGCTGCTATTTGCATGTCAATGCTATGGGAAATTTAATGTTTAATAACTTTTTTTCTAGAGCAACGATTTTGATCAAACTTGTTGGGCGTCATCATGTCATTCATATGTATATATGTGCCAAAGCACAAGTCTCTAGTATTTTATATACGGGAGTTACAAATTTAAGGCGAAGGGGGCGCGGCATGTATGTAACAGGGAGAAGGAGGCGTGGCAGACCCCATAAAGTATATATATTCTTGATCAGGGAGACAAGCCGAGTCGATTTAGCCCTGTCCGTCCGTCCGTCTGTCCGTCCGTCCGTCCGTCCGTCCGAGTTTGTTAAAAAAAATTGATAACTGTCTTAATTTTAATGTTATCGATTAAAAACGAAATCGATGCTTCGTTATATCATTATATATAATTCATCTTTATAGCTAGAGTCTTCAAATTTTGCATTTAGTGTTATGTGATCATTGCACAATTTCGGTTTTTGTTAAATTTTGGATGCCACGCCCCCTTCGCTTCAAATTTGTAAGTCCCGTATTTCAAATACTACAGACTTGTGCTTTGGCACATATATACATATGGATGACATGATTACGCCCAACAAGTTTGATCAAAATCGTTAGTCTAGAAAAAAAGTTATTAAACATTTAATTTCCCACAGCATTGACATGCAAAGCAGCCAAAGAACAGCTGACGCACCGACTGGCGTTTGTGTGTGTGCGCGCCTGTGCGTGTGTGTGTAAGTTTGGCTTGTAATGAACGTACATATGCATGTGTACATAAAAGAAACAAAGAATGCTTGGAATAACGGTTCTTCATAGGGTTTAGGGTATACCCTTGTCGAGCGGTCTCGACTAGAGTTTTCTTACTTGTTTAAATTAGAAAGCGTCCGGGTAAACCATAGAGGTTTATTAGAAAACGGCCTAGGGAGACACATAAGAGAGTTTAAAATGTTATAGAAAATAGTTGATGCACAATTAACATCAACAGAATCATATAACGTAGACCAATCTGTTGCACTAATAAGTTGGTTAAGCAAAGCAAAGTTGCACTTAACGTAACAACGACGTTTATATGGAGTAGGTTCAGAAATTGGAGGTGAACTTAGGGTCAGAGATACCTCCAATGTAGGATGATAAATATCCTCAGGTAAACAAAAAGGGGATGATCTGGAAACATTAATGCAAGAGTCATCATTAATAAAAACCAGATCAAGCCATCGATTCAGATGATTTGAGATTGAATTTTTCTGAGACATAGAAATAGAAAGTAATTCATCAAAGAAAAAATGATCAATTGTAGGAATAAGGGAGCTTGAACTAGGATTAGAAATCCAAGAAGTGTTCGGTATATTAAAGTCACCCAACACCAGAAAGAAATCATTATCCTTTACATGTCGATATATTTCTTTAATGCAAGCCATATGTTGCGCATAAACTTGAACATCAGAAGAGGGGGGAATATAAGAACAAGTAATAAAAAGGGAGCAAGATTTAAGGGATAGTTTAACAGCAACTATCTCGACATCATCAGATGCTGAAAAAATGAATGGTTCGGAGAGAATATTAGATTTAACACCTAATAAGACCTCCACCTCTACGAGACAGTCGATCATGTCTGTAAATACTGAAATCATTCGAGAGAATCTCACTATTATAAACATTCGAGCATAACCAAGTTTCCGTCAGGGCGATAATATCAAAACGAACACTGAAACTACCCATACTTATCTATTTTATAGTTTAAACATATGATTTTCTATGCGAATGTCATTCCTTATGCAACAACAAATTGAGAACTATGTTATGAAAACGAAAACTAACTACACTTTAATCTATACATACATATATGCACAGGCGAACGCACACACTAACGCCAGTCGGTGCGTCAGTTGTTATTTGGCTGCTGTTTGCATAGCAATGTTATGGGAAATTAAATGTTTGATAACTTTTTTCTAGAGCAACGATTTTGATCAAACTTGTTGGGCGTGGTCATGTCATTCATATGCCAAAGCTCAAGTCTCTAGTATTTGATATACGTGAGTTACAAATTTGAGGCGAAGGGGGCGTGGCACCCAAAATTTAACAAAACCCGAAATTGCGTAAGGCCCAAATAACACTAAATGCTAAATTTGAAGACTCTAACTAGAAAGATGAATTAGATAGAATTTTATAGCCTAATTTAGATTTTCGTTTTTAATCGATAACAATAAAGCGATAACAGTTATCGAATTTCTGAAAAAAACTCGATCTTTTCGTGCTATACAGGAACCTACATAAATAATTTCAAGTCTCTAGCTATTGTAGGTTCTGAGAACGACGCGTTCATACATACGGACAGACGGACGGACAGACGGACATGGCTATTTCAACTCGGCTTGTCATCCTGATCAAGAATATATATACTTTATGGGGTCTGCCACGCCTCCTTCTACCTGTTACATACATTTCAACAAAAACATTATACCCTGATTTTCTAGTATTTGATATACGGGAGTTATAAATTTGAGGCGAAGGGGGCGTGGCATCCAAAATTTAATAAAAATCGAAATTGCGTAAGGCCCAAATAATATTAAATGCAAAATTTGAAGACTCTAGCTAGAAAGATGAATTAGATAGAATTTTATAGCTTAATTTAGATTTTCCTTTTTAATCGATAACAATAAAACGATAACAGTTATCGAATTTCTGAAACAAACTTGATCTTTTCGTGATATACACGAACATACATAAAACTCGACAACGATGATAATTTTCTTTATTTGTGCCGAAAAAACTCCCATTTTGTTTTTAAGTAGCTTTAATGTCTTCATTTTTTGAAATAAAACAAAAAAGAAAAAAAAAAAGAAAAAGAAAAAATAGGCGCGCAGATCCGGTAAGCTGCCATTATATATCAACTTCATCTCCCGATCCGCCGCATAGCGTAGTGGCCGCATCAGGGTCTGCATCATTATGTATGGTAACTTGAACGCCTCACCCATCATCTGCTTCCGCCTCGAGACTTCCTCCTTAATGTTCTCCAGGTAGTCTATAGGCAGGAAGAATCCCTGGTAGCTGTTCACAAATGCTTCCCACGACGTCCAGTATTGATTATTGGCCACGTACCATTTCAAGGCCATGCCTTTGAGCAGCTCCGGCATCGCCCTCGTGATCAGGTCCAGATTCACGCCATATGTGTCGATGTGCCGTCGAATCGGAAGCCCCATTCGCGCACCTGTTTGGCCACCTTGGAATACTCGAGCCCTGCCAAACTGGGCTCTCGCGTCCCTATTTTGGGCTGTGGAGTGGATGTGGCCCTCTCGGGTCCTTGTTGGATCTCATTAAGGCGGGCGGCACTAGTGGATGGCAGTGACACTCGCGGGCCTTGTGTCCTCTCCTCTCGATACTCCAAATCCTCTTCCTCGACGATGTTTTTATAAGTGCAATTTTGCTTTGCTTAATCAACTTATTAGTGCAACAGTTTGGTCTACGTTATATGATTCCGTTGATGTTAATTCGAGACCCTTATAAATTTTATTCCTTTGTGAACGTAAGTCTTCTAGTTTACCTTCCACATTTTTTCTTGAATCTAACAATTCTTGCAATGATCATGATTCTATGATCTTTTTACTGATTTCTTCCAATCAACTTACTAATCTGTTGACCCCTATAAATCTTCTTACCCTTATCATATCTCTTTTACAAATATTATTAACGCTCCCAATATTTCCCTTGATTCTCTGATTTCAAATATTCGGTCATCCTACTCGCCTGGAGCTGATAATATTCCTAGTTGTGTTCTCGTCTATTTGAAAAGAGTCTTTCATTATCCCTCTAAATAAAAAAAGGTGGGAGGTCTGACATTTCTAATTACAGGGGTATTGCCAACCTATCGGCTATTCCGAAGTTATTTGATCTTAATCGATCAACCTCGACTAATCTGTTAGAATTTACTTCCCTAGTTAACGAAAGTTTTTTAAATAAAATGCAAACTGAAGTTATGTATACAGATATCAGCAAAGCATTTGATTCAGTTCACCATAAAGTATTACTTCATAAGCTCGATCTCATAGGGTTTTCTCCTAAACTCTTATCTTTGTTATTTCCCCATTCCAACATGGCTTTGTTCTTAATCGATCAACCTCGACTAATCTGTTAGAATTTACTTCCCTAGTAAACGAAAGTTTTTTAAATAAAATGCAAACTGATGTTATATATACAGATTTCACTAAAGCATTTGATTCAGTTCACCATGAAGTATTACTTCATAAGCTATACCTCATAGGGTTTTCTCCTAAACTCTTATCTTGGTTATCGTCCTATTTAAAGGGGAGAACTCAAACAGTTGTGTTGAGAATATCTGTTTTGAAACAAATCTTCGTTCTTTCAGGTGTACCTCAGGGTAGTCATCTAGGGCCTTCACTTTTTACATTATTTATCAACGACCTTCCCAGTTGTATTTCATATTTAAAGATGCAACGCAATTTTTCTGTCAAAGATCTTGGTGTATTTTTCGAATCAAAACTTCGCTTCAATACTCATATCTCAATCATTATAAATGAAGGCAAAAGTGTTCTTGCATCATTAAACGTTGGGCAAAAGAGTTCAATGATCCTTTTGTAACCAAACTCCTTTATGTTTCGCTGGTACGACGTATTTTAGAATATTGTTCAATTATCTGGTCTCCACAGCATAATGTGTACTAGGATTGAATCGGTTCAAAATCTGTTCCTTTCCTTTGCTCTCAGAAATCTAAACTGGGACACTGTGAGGAACAATATATGCAGGCACGTCTCAAACCTGTATAATTGCATGTATTTGCTGTGCATTTATATGGGTGGGCGTGCAGGCATATAAATGTTCCACACAGCGACGCGAGTACGGTAAGAGCGACCCTCACGACTGGAAAGGGTCAAAGGCGAGCGATGAGTCGTCTCGCTCGCTCTTACCAATTCAGCGATTTACTCGCGTCGCACTTTCTGCGTTGATCGTGCACCGCTAGCCGAAGTGCCGTTCGTAGCCGCGAGAAAGTAGCTTACTTTCACTCGCAGGCGTGTAACGGTGCTTCGGCCAATGAGAGGCTGCCACGCGAATACGCGTATTTGGCGTCGCACAAAATCAGGCGATGTTGCCGTTAAGGCAGAAACGAAGAGGAGACAGGCCCCGCTACAGAGAGCCGAGGCAGGCCCCGCTCCAGAGCCGAAGCAGGGCCTGCGGCGCTGCTATAAAAAGGCGCCCACGGCTCGGCACTGGGTCAGTCGATTCCCGTGAAAAGTGTAAAGTGAAACGAAGGACAATGAAGGACAACGAGGGACATAAAGGACATCGTGGGATACATACAAGGATATTCAGAGGAATATCCTGGACGCATACCAAACCGTATCCTTGAGGACAGAGGTACGGCCTGCAGCTGGTGCTAGAGCAGCGTAACCTGAACAGGAGAGTAAGGTTAGTGAGGGTAGCCGTGCGAAAGAACGTAAGCCTTCTGAGACGCAGTCTAGAGTGACAGCGAGTACATCCAGTTGTAGGAGTGCGTGTGGTGATCCAAGCGAACCGCTGGAGAATACAGCGCGTATCCTGGCGTACTCTGGAGTGCTCTGCAACTTCTAGACGGCTCAGAGGCTAATCGATCGCTAGCCGGAGTGCTCCTCACGGCGAACTACGATCCTGTGGAGATCAGCGTGCGCTAGCCCAGCCAGCTCTAAGGTGTGCTCGGAAAGCGTTACAAGGAGTGGCGTGCCCTACAACCAGCAGTAAAAGGTACGTGAGAGTAGTCGTGCGGAAGAGCGCACGTCTTTGAGGCGCGGTCTAGAGTGCCAGCTAGCGAATCCAGCAGTAGGAGTGCCTATGATACTCTCGGCGAACCGCTAGAGATCATAGCTCGTATCCTGGCGTACTCTGGAGTGTTCTGCAATCTCTAGACGGCTCAGAGGCTAACCGCTCGTTAGCCGAAGTGCTCCTCACGGCACCTACGAATCCTGCGGGCTTAGCCGTGTGCAGCTATAGCCTAAGAAATCACTTTGCTGTACTAAAATAGTTATATATCAACGTGAATAAACCAGTTTATATTATTAAATCTAAAAGCAGGACTTATTATTTATCGGCAGGCGCCCAACATATAAATTTGTTGCCACGAACACACAGTCGGCTGAGTGCGGCCCGGCTTAAACTCGGGGCAAACCGAAGTTTCGTTACAACACTAATCTCAGTCTACCGTTTTATCATAGTCGTCTCCTTCTTATTGATCTTCCTACACTAATAAATCGTAGAACAATCCATGGGATTGCCTTCCTACATAATTTGATTGTAGTGTAAAGGTACGTTTTCCAGCTGGGCAGACTCAGCCTGGCTTAGGGTTACCTGCAAAACAATTTATAAGATGCTGGGACGCACTGGGGTAGGGGACGGGAAATACGGTAACTCACGGCCGCTGGCAGAGCTGCTCTCGCCTGGGAGAAGCGAGACGACGATAGCTGCACCTCGCCGATCAACTTTGGCTGCGGCAGCAGGCTCGATCTAGCCCGCTGGTCTTACGCTCTGACGGACAAAACACAAATGTAGGGGATCTAATGTTCGTTAGCACTTATTTATTTATTTATTAAAAATACTTGACAAAAATCGAGTGTCAACTTAAACACAAACTAACAATTTTATTTAAAGCCTAAGAGCAAAAAGATTAAATGATCCAAAATATCACCAACCCGATGGGGGAATTTTATTTACCAGTCCGGCCGGCTATGCCCCAGTTCACAGCCCTACATAGTCAGTGATATTATTGAACTAAAGAGAATTGATGATAGAGGTAGTCAAGGTAAATTAAAAATAGAATAGAGAGAAGTTTAACTAAATATATATATGTCGGAGCGTCGTTATTTTCCTCCATGGTTTTAATTAATAGCGCAGCGAGTTTCGATGCGCAGGCTTCACGATCCAAAACTGAACTGACTGCCTTTTCGTTTCTCTGCCCCGCATCGAACCACACTTGACGACAGCGTTGTAGCGCTGTCGTCGCGCTATAACGGAACTTCTTAAAGCGACAAAATGCAAAGGACCAATCAGAGCGCAATTAGCGGCTGATGCAATATTTCTTAGTATTATGAAATTAGGAATTCTAGTGAAAATCAGAATTTCAATACACAACAACACACACACACAGTTCGTGCATACAGTTCGCTTTGACATATGTAGAATTCTGGTGTAAACCAGAATATCCATACACAGTATCACAGACACACACAATCACATACAGTATGCAGCAACATAGTTTGCTTCGACACGGCCATCCTGACCTTGACACGTCCTCGTGTAATATGCCAAACTTTAATTTCAAAAATGTCTTTGTAATAGATTTCAAACTTAATTCATCGTCTCTTTTAGACGGATATCCAACCAATAATCATCGTTTCTCTTAAACGGATAACCATTAACAATCGTCTCTCTTAGACGGATAACCATTAACAATCGTCTCTCTTAGACGGATAACCATTAACAATCGTCTCTCTTAGACGGATAACCATTTGATAAAATATTCAGTTCAACATTTCTTCGTACAAACTTTTAACATTTATTCTTAATTAAAGCATTTGAAAACATATATATATTTTTTTTTTTTCAATTTAATTCAATAACTTCACCTATGCAGGTTACAAAAATAAAACATGATGCTTGTTTTCATTACATAATATTTTGCCAAATTGTCGATTTTACATTTTCTTTAACTAAAATTCCAAATTTAATTCAAAAAGAAAACAATCATCGTCTCACTTGGACGGCTCACCATCGTCTCACTTGGACGGATAACCTTCGTCTCACTTGGACGGTTCACTCTCAGCTTCTATCAGACCATTTGACGGGCCTGGATCTTCATCATCAATGTCCAGCTCATGGGGCACATTTCCCTCTGGAAGTTTTCTTGTGTCCTCGTGACAGTATTTACATAATCGTTTACTCGATAACGACTTTAACATGTATCTGTCACCGTCTAGGACTTTAACTACCAAAAATGGACCCTTGAATTTTGGGTCTAGTTTTGTGTGGTGTCTCTCCTCGTTTTTGAGAAGGACATAGTCACCGACACTGTGTCTTACAACGGCGGCCTTGGACTTATCAAATCGATTTTTGTTATAAAAGGCTGAAGATTTCATACTGCTACTTGCTCGAGCCGGTGTGGAGTCTAAGTCTACTTCCAATTCTGTGTCCAATGGAGGAACTAATCCAAGAGGTCGACCTTCTTTCCCTATTAACATTTCTAAGGGACTGGCTTCAGTTGCCCGATTTGTTGGGCAGTTTAAAGCTAGCTGTACCTCGCCGAGAGCATCTTGCCAGGACCTTTGGCTTAATTCGACTGCAGTTAATAGGTTCTTGAGCGTGCTCATAACGCGCTCAACTTGTCCATTAGCACGACTTGCCCCAGTCGCGATTAAATGAAGTTTTATGGTTTTTGAACAGCAAAATTCTGCAAACTGCGCGCTAGAAAAACATCTACCCTGATCAGCTATAATGCGTGTTGGTGCACCAAACAAGGAAGTTGAAGACTTTATGGCTCTGATACAACTATCTGTATCTATTTTGAGAGTGTGGTAAAGGTGTACGAATTTTGTGAAGCTGTCAATTTGAACAATGATATATTCCTTTAAATCGCTTTTACCACTTAATTTGCCAGTAATGTCCATATGGACAGTGTGCCAAGGGATGCTAACCTTTGGTATAGGATGTAATTCTGCTTGAACTTTGCCGGAATGTGACTTTGCTGTCCTGCAGGTTATACAATTGTCAACAAATTTACGGACATATTTGTTCATTTTCTCAAACCAGTAAAACTGGTAAACTTTGTCAAGTGTTTTTTGCCAACCAAGGTGCATGATTGACTCATGTACCTGGTTAACTACTGACCATCTGAAATTTCGGGGCACAACTGGCAAGCATCGTGTCTTACCATTTTTTTGGATTTTACGAAACAACATCCCTTTTCTCAAATAATATGTTTTAGTTACTTCATCTAGTACGTCATTTGAATTCAGTTTACTGACAAGGGCAGCAATATCCGCTTCTCGGGAATTTTTTTCAAAATTAATTGTTTCTGAGTAACTGTATGTCAAACTTGAAAGATTGTAAATAAGACCACCAGCGATGAACTCTAGGAGTTAAGTTTATTTTGATTCGCGATGCCTTTAACGAGTTACAATCTGTATAAACCACAAATTCTCTGCCAAGCAAGTAGTGACGGAAATGTTTAACGGATGCAAATACTGCCAGAGTTTCAAGCTCATAAGAGTGGTACCTAGACTCGGCTGGCGAAGGTGTTTTACTAAAATATTCTACAACGTGAAGCTTATTGTTATTTCGATGTAAAAGCATGACACCAAATCCGATTGAGCTAGCGTCGGTGTGTAATGCTATAGGGTATTGCGGGTCGAATATTACCAGAACTGGTTCGTTTGTAAGAATAGTCACAATTTTCTTGCGAATGCTTTCCAACTCAGTAGTCCACGCAAAACTTTCCCTTCCTGATGTTAGGGAATACATCGGCTTTATGACTTGAGAGAATCCGGGTACGAATTTGCGAAAATAGGATGCAAGACCAATAAACTGTCGTACACCAAAAACCGTCTGTGGCGGTGGCAACGATGTTAACGCAACAATCTTTCGCGAGTTTGGTCGAATTTCCCCTGCTCTTACCTCATATCCCAGATATTGAACGACTGTTTTTAAGAAACTACATTTGTTAACATTAAAAATGAATCCAGCATCTGTGAGAATGTCTAGTACTATTTTTAACATTTCCAATCCTAATTCGACTGTGGGTGACACGATCATGATATCATCCATGTAAACAATCACATATGAATAGGCCAAGTCACCCAAGGCACGCATGACTGCCCGTTGGAAAACGGATGGCGCATTTTTGAGTCCAAACGGCATGGTCAGGAACTCATATTGACCATCCGGAGTCACAAATGCAGTGTATTCTATTGAATCAGGGTGGATAGGAATTTGGTGGAAACCACTCGCCATATCAAGACACGTGAAGTAATTTGCGCCACGCAGCCTAGCGATCTGGTCGCTAATGAGCGGCAAAGGGTACCTGTCTGCAATTGTGTTAGAGTTTAACTCTCTGTAGTCGACACAAAGTCGGTCTGTACCATTTTTCTTCTTGACAAGCAGCATAGGACTGGCAAAAGGGGAGCAGCTGGGTCGAATGATGTTGCATTTAAGTAACTCACTTAACTTTTCTCGGACAATGTCTCTTTCTTCAGGGCTAAGTCTATAGGGCCGGCGTTGTACAGTTTTGGTTGGATCAATCAAGCGAATTTTCATTTCCCCTGTCGTGACTCGTGTGGATGGTGGCCCCTTTTACAAGTGCAGTGGAGTAATTCTCAATCATTTTTATTAGTTTGTCTTTATCAGCCTCGCACAATTCGGTATCAAGATTTGTAAGGTCAACTGGTTCCCTATCTATTGAGCAAGTATTTACGGCTTGGGCTTTTACTACGTTAAACTGGTTTTGTGATACAGTGACATTAAATCCTTGTTTAAGAATTTCGCGGCCAATAACAATGTCGCTTTTCAAATGATTATCTTGCACTACATGGAACAATATTTGAAGTGCGTTCTCATTTATGGTGACCTGGCTTAATATTTGTAAGGTACTATATATGCCAGCATCGCCTATACCTTTTAGCATGATAATGCTGTTAAAACGCTTACCAGCTAGCTTACTACATATTTTCTCTTTAATGAGTGAACACTCTGCGCCAGAGTCAAAAGAAATTGGGTAAATCTCACCGAGCTGCATCATCACTCCAGTTGGCTCTGGTACAAAGCACTGGTTCACAGTATTCCGTTGGAATGCTCCCTGTGTACTTGTTGATTCCTTTTTCGAGCATTGATTTGCGAAGTGTCCAGGCTGGTCGCACTTGAAGCAAGTAACAGTCGGCTTGTCTCGCTGAGATGTCGCGTCGCCCTTTTGTCGCATTTTGGATCTGCACTCAGCAATTTTATATCCTGGTTTGCCGCAGAAATGGCACACTATTGTCAATACTCTCCTCTTCTTGTTAACGTAAGAAGAGTCTCTGCAGTGCAGTCGTCGATTGCGGTTCTTTTACCGCTACTTTGCATTCTTCTTTTGTCTTCTTTTGGATCGCTACGTTTATTATTGCGCTTTAGTTTTAGTTTCATTTTTGTATTCAAATAGACAAGTCGCTTCGCTGCGACAAATTAAAGAAAACAAATCGTTTTTTAACTGGCGCCCGAGCAGGGACCAGCGCGTACAATAGAATACCCAGTTTCTAAGTGCGTAATCGGTATAACAATATAGCCCCAAAGTGTTCATACGTTTTTACCGTCGCTGGTTCAAATAATTCTCGCAGTGAAACTCCCATAAATTCATTTGTGGCTGCGAAATTATTAAAATTAGGCACGACAATTAAACAATTATTAAGTGCCAAAACAAACAGCGCGACAATAAAACAATTATTAAGCGCCAAACAACAAAAAATAATTAAAGCTCAACAATAACGCAACTATTACGTGCCAAGCAGCAACCGTCAAGGCTATAAGACCCGCTCCTAGCCAACCACCGGATGAAGTGAAGGCCCCGAAACCTGAGTAGGACAACACGACACCAAAAAGGAGATTTTCGACCTTCCGCAGAGGATGACCACAGCTGCTATAATATTGCAAGTTAAAATAAGAAAAAGTAATCAAAAATAGAATTAAAAGAGAGAGAAAAAAAAATAATAATAAATAAATAAAAATTAAATATTTGTGTTAAAGATAGAAATAGATCAAATAAGTAATCAAAAACAAAATTAGATAAGTAAATAAGAAAAAAAAAAAAAAAATAAATAAATAAATTATAATTACAGTTAATCATGGCAAACCCAAATAACTTTATAAGACCATCATTGCTGTCCGATGATGCGTCATCCTCCAGACCAACACCCCCCAATAACGACCAAATGACTATAGAGTAACTAACACAACTAGTTTCGAAAATTGTCATCGAGACTCTAGCAAAAAACAATACAGCCGAATCACCCAAACCAAGCCCTTTCGACGCCCCAGACGTATCAATCAGACCCGAATATAGTAATAGAATATCTGAATTAGACAAGGTACCAGATATAGTCAAAGGCTTAAGAGAATTCAATGGAAATCCAGCTGAGTTTAGCTCCTGGAAGAAGAGTGTTGACAGAATAATGGAAATTTATACCGGACAGGAAGGTAGCCCTAAATATTTCGGCATCCTTCATACAATAAGAAACAAAATAACCGGACTAGCAGATACAGCATTAGAATCTTACAACGTACCACTCAACTGGAGTGCCATTACCAAATGCCTGACTTTACATTACGCTGATAAGAGGGATATTACAACCCTAGAATATCAGATGACTGGACTGACTCAAGGTAATCAATCTGTTGAAGAATTCCATTCAGACGTTTATAAACATTTATCACTCATTCTTAACAAAGTGGGTTGTATGAATGTGACCAAAGAATCTGAGCGATTACTAACCAAAGTATATCGTGATAAGGCACTTGACACTTTCGGAAGAGGTCTCCAAGGTGATCTTCCTAGACTTCTAGGAATTAAAGAACCCACCGACTTGCCACAAGCCCTTCATTTATGCCTCAAGTTAGAAAATCAAAAGTATGTCGCCTCCCAAACCAACCAAAAAGGCCGTATGCAATCATTCCGAGCTCCTCCAATAACACAAAATAACATGCCACGTACCAAACCCCAGTTTTCAACAAAATAAAACAACACCTTATGGACAGCAGTTCAGGCAACAGCCAAGTTAAAACAGACATCCTCTCCGTTTGACAACAATTCTCTCAACAGCCAAACTACAGTTATCCTGTAGCATCCCCTCGTCCGTCTGAACCAAAACCTTACCCTCGTCCTGAACCTATGGACGTAGATAAGTCTATACAAACAAAGCAGGTTAATTATGTCAATCGCCCAAATTTCGATATGGGAAAACGACCTCCATACAACACAGGACCAGAATTAAAAAAACCACGAAATTATAATATAGAAACAGCCGAAGAGAACGAAAATCAAACTCACATAGAAGAACAAAGACAGGCGGAATTGGAACAATACGGTAACGAACACTATGCAGACGTAGAAAATCTAGCCGACAACTCACCACACGAGTACGAATACTCGGCTGAAGATTACCAAGTTGGACATTCAGACATACATTTTTTAGAATAAAGTCCTCCTCACTTCCATACTTTGAATGCAAGCTTGGAGGAGGAAAGACCTTGAAAATTTTAATTGACACTGGCTCGAACAATAATTATATCAAACCAAATTTAGTAAAAAACCCAAAAGAAAATATAGAACCATTCGATGCAATCTCTGTAGGAGGTAACATAAAAAGAACACAGCACATAGAAGCAAATCTGTTTGACATTAAGGACGTAAGAATTAAATTCTTTCTACTGCCGACTCTAAAATCATTCGATGCCATTCTAGGAAACGATAGTCTTAAGCAGCTAAATGCAGTAATCTTTTCTAACAACAACATTATGACTCTAAAAAAAACAAATACAATATTCCCATCAAAGAAAAACGAATACAAGCAGTTAATAATTTAAACATTAGAACTGAACACATGTCTAAAGAACAACTCACTAGCATTACAAATTTAACAAAGAAATTCTCGAGTTTATTTTCAAAACCCAATGACAGATTATCATTTGCCACCTGTGTCCAAGCAGAAATAAGAACCACCTCAGACGCTCCAATTTATACGAAATATTACCCTTATCCCATGTCTTTACAAGGAGAAGTAGAAGCACAAATACAAAAACTGTTAGACGACGACATAATACGCCCCTCTCGTTCTCCATATAACTCTCCTGTAATAATAGTACCAAAAAAGTTTGACGCATCTGGCGAAAGGAAATATAGATTAGTCATTGACTATAGGAAGTTAAATTCCATAACCATCGCCGATCGGTATCCCATACCAGAAATAAACGAGGTATTAGCACAGCTAGGGGACAACAAAATATTCTCCGTACTTGATTTGAAAAGCGGATTTCATCAGATCCTATTAAAAGAAAGACATAGAGAAAACTGCCTTTTCCATAAAAAATGGAAAATATGAGTTTAAACGACTCCCCTTTGGTTTGAAAAACGCGCCATCCATATTTCAAAGAGCCTTAGATGACATACTAAGGCAACACATAGGAAAAATCTGCTATGTGTACATAGACGACATAGTCGTGTTCAGCAAAGATGAAAAATCCCATCTAGATCACCTCGAAACAATATTCCATACGCTCCACGAAGCTAACATAAAATGCCAAATAGACAAATGCGAATTTTTTAAAACTAGAGTAGAATTTTTAGGTTTTGTTATTTCAGATAAAGGCATAGAAACTAACAAAAAGAAGGTAGAAGCAATTGCCAACTATCCACCACCAAACACGCTTAAACAACTTCGGTCATTTCTCGGCCTATCCGGCTACTATCGCCGTTTCATCAAAGATTATGCAAAACTAGCAAAACCTCTCACCTCGATGTTACGTGGTGAGGACGGCAGAATATCAAAGCAAGCTTCAAATAAGATATCCATAAAATTAGATTCAGTTGCCCTAGAGGCATTTAATAAATTGAAAAGTTCATTAATATCAGACGATGTTATTCTCAAATATTCCGACTTCAAAAAAGAATTTCACCTGACTACCGATGCATCGAATCACGCAATCGGTGCAGTTCTCTGCCAAGACGGACACCCTATTTCTTTCATATCTAGAACATTGTGTAAAGCAGAAGAAAACAAGTAAGAAAACTCTAGTCGAGACCGCTCGACTAGGGTATACCCTGAACCCTGCGAAGAACCGCAATTCCAAGCAATCTCCGTTTCTTTAATATACATAAGTATATATATGTTCATTACAAACAGAACATACACACACACACAGGCGCACACACACACAAGCGCCAGTCGTTGCGTCAGCTGTTCTTTGGCTGCTGTTTGCATGCCAATGACATGGGAAATTAAATGTTTAATAACTCTTTTTCTAGACGAACGATTTTGATCAAACTTATTGGGCGTGATCATATTATCCATATGTATGTATGTGCCAAAGCGCAAGTCTCTAGTATTTGATATACGGGAGTTACAAATTTGAGGCGAAGGGGGCGTGGCATCCAAAATTTAACAAAAACCGAAATTGTGTAATGCTCACATAACACTAAATTCAAAATTTGAAGACTCTAGCTATAAAGATGAATTATATAGAATTATATAACGGAGCATCGATTTCGTTTTTAATCGATAACATTAAAATTAAGACAGTTATCGATTTTTTTTAACAAACTCGATCTTTTCGTGCTATACAGGAACCTACATAAAAAAATTTCAAGTCTCTAGCTCTTATAGGTTCTGAGAACGACGCGTTCATACATACGGACAGACGGACAGACGGACAGACGGACAGACGGACGGACAGACGGACAGACGGACAGGGCTAAATCGACTCGGCTACTCTCCCTGATCAAGAATATATATACTTTATGGGGTCTGCCACGCCTCCTTCTCCCTGTTACATACATTTCAACAAAAACATTATACCCTGATTTTCCCATTTTCAATGGGTTCAGGGTATAATTACGCAACAAATGAAAAAGAAATGTTAGCTATCGTTTGGGCTCTAAAGTCCCTCAAGAATTACCTTTACGGAAATTCAAAAGTCAAAATATTCACAGACCACCAACCTCTTACACATTCCCTTAGTAGTTGGCATGGGAACGCCAAAATTAAAAGGTGGAAGGCAATCTTAGAAGAATACGACTACCAGCTAGTTTATAAGCCAGGTAAAGAAAATATAGTCGCCGATGCATTGTCCAGAACCCCTAACCAATTAAATAACCAAATAAATTCAATGACAGCCACCATTCATAGTGCAGATAGTTCAAGCCATCATTTGATACCAAGCCTTGAAGCCCCTATTAACGTTTATAAGAATCAAATCATAATTGCAAAGGAAACCAAAGAAACTTACGAATTTAGCATTCCGTTCCCCACCTTCCATAGACACTACATCGCGAGAGAACAATTTTCAGAAACCGACCTTATCAGCTTACTAAAAAAGTACTTAAACCCATCCGTTATAAACGGAATTCTCACAACTGAAGACATCATGGCCAAGCTACAGAATATCTACCCGTCTCACTTCAATACTTTCAAAATACGATTTTCACAGAACAGAATTACAGATTTAGAAAAAGACTCGGATCAAGAGGAAGAAATATTAAAAACACACAATAGAGCACATAGAAACGCATACGAAAACCAAAAACAGATCTCGGAAAAGTATTACTTCCCAAGAATGAAAGCCAAAATTACAAACATAGTGAAACAATGTAAGGTTTGCAAAGAAGAAAAATACGATAGACGACCAACAAACCCAAGTCTGAAGGAAACACCGATACCCGAGTATCCTGGCCACATCATTCATATAGACATTTATTCTACCGAAAAGCACCTCGTGCTCACTGCAATAGACAAATTCTCAAAGCTTGCGCAAGGTAGAATTATAAAATCTAAAGCTATAGAAGATATCAGACAACCATTACATGAAATACTTTTCTACTATGGAGTACCAAAATTTGTAGTAGTAGATAACGAAAAATCACTTAATTCGGCTTCCATCTCTTTCATGATGAAAGATCAGCTCAACATTGAAGTTTTCAAAGTACCACCATAAGAGTTCAGTAAACGGACAGATAGAACGACTACACTCCACTTTATCAGAAATAATGAGATGTCTTAAAAGAGAAGGCAAAGATAGAAACTTCGCAGATCTCCTGCAAAGAGCTATTTACGAGTATAACAATTCCATACATTCAGTCACTAAACAACGCCCACTAGATATTTTCTTTGGCAGAAAGATTACAACAGACCCCGAACAATTCGAACAAGCACGCAAAGATAACATAACAAAGCTAAAAGAACAACAGACCAAAGATTTAAAATATCATAACCAATCTAGAAACCCTATACTAACCTACAAAACTGGACAGATAATTTACGTAAAAATCAACACACGACTAGGATCTAAACTTTCCCCCAGATACAAAAAAGAAATAGTTAAAGAAGACAACGGCACAACCATAAAAACAGAGTCAGGAAAAATAGTACATAAAAGCAATATTAAAAATTACTTTTCTCTACAGGATACTGGGAGTAATCCCAATACAGGCACGAGTGGAAATGACTAATTATACAAATAGTCACATACTCACCCTTCATGACGGATTAGGTAACTAGCTCCTCAACCAGGATAATTCATTTGATAGACGTATTACAACTAAAAAAAAAAGCTTTGGACAAACTTGCAAATCACATGACCTCCACTCCTTCCCCTAGTCAAAACAATTCACTCTTTATTCCACCCCCCACTCCCCCCCGACATAGTCGCTATAGAAGATAACCTAAATAAACTCATTCAGAATACTAACCAACAAACCATCATAAACACACAATTTCAACAACGAATAAATAATTTCACTTAAATTAACAATATTTTAACTAACGCCATTCAAAAACATTCGTACCCTACTAACAATTTAGATACTAACATACAAATACAAATCCGTCTGACTAAAGAGGAAATAACAAACATAAAATACGTCATACAATGGGCTAAACTAAACATAGTAAACAGCATCCTTTTAAATGATAAAGATTTAGGCCTAATACAAAAACAAATAAATAAAGCCGAAATAGATCTAACAATAGAAGAGATGCTAGAGTTAGCAGACGTATCCGTCTTACGTAATAATACCATAATCTTATATGTTGTCAAAATTCCAAATCTAGAAAATATAAATTATGAGAATATAATTATTAGACCTATAGTTAACAACAATACTATGTAAACTTACAATTCAAAGAAATTTTCAAACATAAAAACACAATGTTAGGATTAAGAAACAGCTGTATAACTTATAACAACATCAAAATTTGTAATCAAAAAGATTTAATAGATTTAAGAGAAAACGAAATTAATGTTAGGAAAAGATGCAAAATGCGACTACAGCAACGCAGACCACATCGAAAGCTTAGAAGAAATCCAAGAAGACATCATACTACTTTACAACTTCCAAGGCATAATAAAGTGGGAGGACACCGATCAAAAATTCCAAGGCACTTTTCTGATAATATACCACAACTGCTCCATCACGATCAATGACCGAATATTCTCCAATACAGAAGAAACACGAATTTAAATCCACCAACATCCCGTTTTTTCTGACACTTGAGGACAACTGTCAAATTGAGGGTGGAAGAGTTAACGTAAGAAGAGTCTCTGCAGTACAGTCGTCGATTGCGGTTCTTTTACCGCTACTTTGCATTCTTCTTTCGTCTTCTTTTTGATCGCTACGTTTATTATTGCGCTTTAGTTTTAGTTTCATTTTTGTATTCAAATAGACAAGTCGCTTCGCTGCGACAAATTAAAGAAAACAAATCGTTTTTTAACTTATATAATAAATATTGTATTGGCAGATATGCCTTAATACAAATTTATCCACCGTCATGATTGGGTACTTTGATGGATAAGAAAAGCTGAAAGCAAGGATTAGATTAGACGAAGAGAGAGTTCAGAGGGAAAAACGTGATAAAATTTATTATAATTCTCACATAATACATTAAATACACAGTGCAACGAGTAATCCGATGTGAGCAGTGGTAAATGCAACGGACGAAAGTGCCTAGTTGTTCTTGAAGGAACCGAGAAGTTAAGTCTCATTAACAAGATGGACGAATCAACATTACTCTTTTGCCCAACGTTTAATGAAGCCAAGAACACTTTTAGCTTCATTTATAATGGTTTAGATATGAGTATTGAAGCGAAGTTTTGTATCGAAAAGCACACCAAGATCTTTGACAGAAAAAATGCGTTGCAGGGAATCGCTATTAATTGAATAATTAGCAATGTACGGAGTAGTACGACAGAAGGTCATTGTCATTCATTTAGAACAATTTAAATGCAACCAATTGGCCAAGCACCAAAGTTAGAAGGAATTAAGATCATCTTGTAAGCATTGATGATTGATTGTGTTAGAATAAGAAAGGCAAAGTTTTACGTCATCAGCATACATGAAGATCTTTGAATAAGCAATAAGTGTCGTTGATAAATAATGTAAAAAGTAAAGGCCCTAGATGACTACCCTGAGGTACACCTGAATGAACGAAGATTTGTTTCAAAACAGATATTCTCAACACAACTGTTTGAGTTCTCCCTTTAAATAGGACGATAACCAAGATAAGAGTTTAGGAGAAAACCCTATGAGGTATAGCTTATGAAGTAATACTTCATGGTGAACTGAATCAAATGCTTTAGTGAAATCTGTATATATAACATCAGTTTGCATTTTATTTAAAAAACTTTCGTTTACTAGGGAAGTAAATTCTAACAGATTAGTCGAGGTTGATCGATTAAGAACAAAGCCATGTTGGAATGGGGAAATAATTGATTACAAAAATATGTTTTCCAAAATTAAAACAAAGATTTCGGTTTCTTTTCACTTCATTTCACTTAAATATATAACTCACGGTCCTTTGCGTCTCACTCTCCTCATCTTCTCTTTCCTCATCCCACGCTTTATGATTTCACTGCACTTTTCCCTCCTTGCTGACTTGCTCGCCTCCCTATCTACTTGGGCGGCGGTACGCTCTTACCTTCTCACTACTCGCTCAAGACTGACCTACTCGCCCTTCGGCCGATCGCGCGCTGACCTCGGCAATACAATTTGTCGCGGCCGCTGCTCTCAACACGAAGCTCTCAATTTGCCGCGGAGCGCCTAGCTACAATTCCGATCATCGGCGCGCATATAAGGGAAGTTCGCCTTCTAACTTAAACCTAATAAAGGTGGGCCGCCATGTGCGCCTACACCTAATCTTCACTATCACAAGCCATTATCTATACTTAAGATTACTTATAATTATACAAATTAAGCTTATGACTAACTTCTTATTTAACAAAATGATACTTATAAACAACTTACTACTAAATGTGAGGCGGCAGATTTATCGGCGCCTTACACCCCCACCCCCTCCTCCCCCACCTTTCATCGGGCAACTTTCTACTCCCGCCTCCTCCAGCAACGTAGCACGTATTTGTGGGGCCTGCCGCCTGTCCCTCGTCGTCTGTAAGTCCTTCGACTCGGAAAAAAAGCTTCAACTGGGCCACACTAGCCACCCTTCAATTGCGCACGCCCTCCATTGCGAGTCGCACGATATTGGGGGAGATAAATTTAAAGACCCGGTAGGAGCCGTCAAACTTCGGGGCCAGATTCGCTGCGAAGCGTTCAGCTGCGTTGGAAAGCTGGTGCTGGCGTAGCAGGACTAGAGGCCCGATCGTGGGCCTCCACTCGCGCCTGCGAAGATTGTAGTACCGCCCTTAGTCTCAATTTCCCTTGACGCCTTTCTTCACGAGTGACGTTATCGGTTTCACCAGGGATGCAAAGTCAGGTACGAAACGCCTGTACCCAGACTCCATCCCCAAAAGTTGCCGCAGCTCTTTCAGATTTAATGCAGCTGCGAGTTTCCTGATCGCCTCAACCTTGTCCGGATCCGTACTGATACCCTCCCCCGTAACTACATGCCCCAGATAGACCAACCTTTCTCTCAAGAAGCTGCATTTCTTGCGATTAACTTTGAGGTTGGCTGCTCTCAGCCTCCGAAACACCTCCTTCAAGTTAGTCATATGCTGCTCCTTATCGGCGCCTATCACCACAATAGCAGATATGCGAACGCGTACGGTTCCATCTCCGGCCCTACAACCTTGTCGAGCGCCCTATGAAACGTTGCACCAGCCGAGTGCAACCCAAATGGCATCACCCGCCATTCTTGGGATTATCCCTCTGCTTCAGAGGTCTATCATCCCTCATCCGGCTGCTATGCTCGCCGACGTGGGACACTCCTTCGAGGTGCTCGGACAGTGCCAGTTCGTCCTCGAGGAATCTCTTTATCGCGCTTTCTAGAGCACTCCGCATCCCCTGCGTTCGTCTCCACCTCGTCCTCGTCCCCGCATCCGATCCTCCCTGCCTCCGGCGAGCGCTCACGCATCACCTGCTTTGTTGCGGTCTCTTTTCCGTTTGTCGCCTCCGCACCGCTTCATTCACCCTTTGGCGGCGCCATCCTGGGGCTTGGCTTCCTCCTCCTCGATCGTTGTGCAGGCGTCTCCCGTCTTTCTCTCGGGGCACCCTCTGACGACGTATCCTTCGAGACGGATGGCAACTCCTTCCCCGCAGTCCTCATATGTACCTCGCCACCTCCGCAGCGCACGGTCGTCCCCAAGGCGGTCAGGAAATCCATCCCTAGAATGACCTGGTCCAACATGGTAGGCATGTTGCACAGCCCTGCCGGCAAGATTCACCTGCACCCTCATCACCCTCATGATGCGCGACTGCACCTTCTCGACCTTTCCCGTGATCGCCTTCTTCCGCACGCATTCTTCGCTCATGACTGGCCCCTGTGTCGTTCGTAGCGTCCATCTCGCGACCTGCGATCCTGACGCGTGCGATGATCCGGCCTTCCCATACAACTAATGGAGACTCACGCCCCTCTTTCACGATCGGTTGGCATCGCCCCTTCCCTGTGGGGGCGTCCTTTTCTGTTTCCCGATTCCGTTCGGCAACAGCAGTCTCGCGTGTCGACCCCTGCCTCCCCGCATTTTCGGCCGAAGACCGCCCGCTCGTTAGGGCATTTTCGCGCGAAATGACCTGGCTGTGAACATTGGAAACACCCACCAACCAGTTCGGCTCTCTGGATCCAACATTCGATGCGTAACTTCGGATTGCCGACCCTCGGCTCGATCGCCGGCTGTTACATCGGTGGAGACCGGAACGGATTTTTCGGCCGTGTCTCCGGCTGGTTGATCCACTCGCCACTTGCTCGAACCGGGCTTCCCCGCATCTCTTCTCCGAATTCCGCTCTCTGATCCCTCACATTTTCGTATTCCGCAGCCAACTGCGTCAGCTGGGACAGAGAGGAGAAATCTTGGCGCCGCACATACGTCCGGTACTCAGGAGTAGTATTCTCATATACCCAATACAACTCGAGCCGGACTGTAGTCGGCATGACGCATCAACAGCATAATCTCCACGGGATAGTCTTTGAAGGCTTCTCCCCCAGGCAGCGTACGCCCCCGGATCTGATCCTCGAGGCGCTCGAAATACTGCGGCGGCATGAAAAACTCCAGGAGCTCGGCCCGGAATCTGGCCCAGAAGGCTCTCAGCCCGCTGGTCAGGAACCATTTCGCGGCCTTATCTACCAGTACCCCGCTTACCACCCGAGGTAGATGGTCGAGCTCGATGCCATACGTTATGGCTCACTCCTTCAGGATTTCGAGGAAACCCAGCGGGTCCGACTGGCCATCATAGCACATGCCCCACCTTCGGGCTGTTCGGCTATGCACCTATGTGGCCGGCCTTCGTGCTCCACATAGGTCGTCAGCACTCGCAATCCTCCTCCAAAGTCGGCGCGTTGCCCCCGGTCGTTGATCGCGACCTTTGGCTCCCCCTGCGCATCGTTAACGCGAATCTCTGACACTTCGTTCGTTCGGGTTCGGACTTCCGGCAAGAGTGGTGCCCAAGTCCCGATGCGGCACTTCCCAGACTGGGCTCCGTCGCCTTGGCATCGTGAGCCTCTAGCTTAGACAGCCGGGCCCACACCTCTGCTGTATGCCCACCGCCCAAGATTACTCTACACGGCCCTCCCGAACTCATGGCCCACAGACGTTAGCTCCTCTTTACGACGTAGGTACACCCAACGGACACCCACCCCCGGATTCTGACATTAATTTTATTCTTAATCGAATTTATTTAATTTGTTTTATTAAAAAAAAAAAAAATTTATTGATTATTATTATTTATTTATTATTATTATTTATTTAAATTTTATTTATTGTATTTGATTAAATTTTATTTTATTTATATAAACTTTAATTAATTTATTTTATTTCAATTTATTATCATTTTTTTTAATTTTTTTAAATTTATTTATTTTTTTAAATTGTATTTTATTTAATTGTATTTTTATTTAATTTTTTATACCCTGAACCCATTGAAAATGGGAAAAACAGGGTATAATGTTTTTGTTGAAATGTATGTAACAGGGAGAAGGAGGCGTGGCAGACCCCATAAAGTATATATATTCTTGATCAGGGAGACAAGCCGAGTCGATTTGGCCCTGTCCGTCTGTCCGTCCGTCTGTCCGTCTGTCCGTCTGTCCGTCTGTCTGTCCGTATGTATGAACGCGTCGTTCTCAGAACCTATAAGAGCTAGAGACTTGAAATTTTTTATGTAGGTTCCTGTATAGCACGAAAAGATCGAGTTTGTTAAAAAAATCGATAACTGTCTTAATTTTAATGTTATCGATTAAAAACGAAATCGATGCTCCGTTATATAATTATATATAATTCATCTTTATAGCTAGAGTCTTCAAATTTTGCATTTAGTGTTATGTGAGCATTACACAATTTCGGTTTTTGTTAAATTTTGGATGCCACGCCCCCTTCGCCTCAAAATTGTAACTCCCGTATATCAAATACTAGAGACTTGTGCTTTGGCACATACATACATATGGATGACATGATCACGCCCAACAAGTTTGATCAAAATCGTTACTCTAGAAAAAAAGTTATTAAACATTTAATTTCCCATAGCATTGCCATGCAAAGCAGCCAAAGAACAGCTGACGCACCGATTGGCGTGTGTGTGTGCGTGCGCCTGTGCGTGTGTGTGTACGTTTTGCTTGTAATGAACGTACATATGCATGGGTATATAAAAGAAACAAAGAATGCTTGGAATAACGGTTCTTCATAGGGTTTAGGGTATACCCTTGTCGAGCGGTCTCGACTAGAGTTTTCTTACTTGTTTTATATTAGTTTATTTTATTTATTTCACTCCCTTTCCTATGGCCCTCTGCCCACTGTTCCCCACATTCACTGCACAAATTTCGAGCAACCGTGCACCGAAATTTCACCACTTGTTATGCGGCCCTCGGCCCACGGTCAGTATCTCACTTTCGCGACACACACAGCGACCAGCCAACGGCATCGGCCCCTTACACGAAGATTTTAAGGCGAAGCCTTTGTGTGTGTGTGCGTCTGGCTGCCGTCGCTCGCTTGACCATGTGACTTCGCTCTCTCGCTCTCTTTTCTCGCACTCGCCCCCCGTTGCTGGGCTCGAGTTCGTTCACATACACGCTCGCTCGACCCGTACTTTTTCCTAAGTCTTATGCACGCGGCCCTTTTTTCTTCTCTTCCTTAAGCTTTGCCTATGCCCGCTGACTCGAACGCTCAATGATGTACCGAAAATTTCGGCACCCGTTTAGCTTGCGTCCCTGACACCTACACTCACAATTGGCGCGCCAATTCGGCCAAACTGCATGCAAGAAATCTTAGATCTTTGGGTCAAATAAGCGCGTATTTATTTGGGCACACGAGGCTGGGCTTTATGCCGCCCGTGTACACTCCCCTACGTCCCAGGGTCCTGCTCAGGGGCCACTTGTAAAGGTACGTTTTTCCAGCCGGGGCAGACTCAGTCTGGCCCAGGGCTACCTACAAGATAATTTATAAGATGCTGGGACGCACTGGGGTAGGGGACGGGAAATACGGCAACTCACGGCCGCTGGCGGAGCTGCTCTCGCCTGGGAGTAGCGTGACAGCGATAGATGCACCTTGCCGATCAACTTTGGCTGCGGCAGCAAGTTCGATCTTGCCCGCTGGTCTTACGCTCTGACGGACAAAACACAAATGTAGGGGATCTAATGTTCGTTAGCATTTATACATATGTTTTCCAAAATTAAAACACAAAGATTTCGGTTTCTTTTCACTTGATTTCACTTAAATATATAACTCACGGTCCTTTGCGTCTTACTCTCCTCATCTTCTCTTTCCTCATCCCACGCTTTATGATTTCACTGCACTTTTCCCTCCTTGCTGACTTGCTCGCCTCCCTATCTGCTTGGGCGGCGGTACGCTCTTACCTTCTCACTACTCGCTCAAGACTGACCTACTCGCCCTTCGGCCGATCGCGCGCCGACCTCGGCAATGCAATTTGTCGCGGCCGCTGCTCTCACCACGAAGCTCTCAATATGCCGAGGCGCGCCTAGATACATTGCCGATCATCGGCGCGCATATAAGGGGGGTTCGCCTTCTAACTTAAACTAATAAGAGCGGTCCCTTCATGGGCCGCCTCTGCGCTCCAGTGCCTCTACACCTAATCTTCACTATCACAAGCCATTCTCTATACTTAAAATTACTTATAATTATACAAATTAAGCTTATGACTAACTTATTATTTAACAAAATGATACCTATAACTAACTTACTACTAAATGTGAGACGGCAGATTTATCGCCGCCTTACAGTAGGTAATAATAATTTCTCGGTTCCTTCAAGAACTAGGCACATTCGTCCGAGAACGCATGGTATGCTCGCTGTGATGCTACAACTGATTGCTGGGTTTTTGTCAGTAGTCATAAAGGCTCTCTGGCTTCTCGTCAGTAGTCACAGGCTCTGATTTCTTTGAAGCATTCTAAGGAGTCTAATATAAAACAAAAACATTATACCCTGATTTTCCCATTTTCAATGGGTTCAGGGTATAAAAAATCAATTTTCGATTGAGATAAATCAATTATATTTATATTTACAGTTAAGCTTCTCTTTATTTTATTTTTAATTTTCTTTGAATGCCTCTATCATCAATTCTCTTTAGTTCAATATCACTGTACTCTCAAGTTACTGTGGGATTATATTTGCGTTTTGACTGTCTGTGAACTTACATACTCTGTTAATAAAAACAAAAATTCGAAAAATCACAGTGTTCTAAAATTACACGTAGTGAATAATAACGAATAAATTAATTGCCTTTTAAATCACATACTCTGTGAGCAATTAATAAACAAACATAGCGATGCAATCAAATATGGTCTTGTCTGAGCTACATTTAAAACAAGCTCTTTTACAAATAAACTAATTACCTTCATTCGACGGTAAGACAGAAGATCTTACCTGCTTCGTTAGATGAGTAGATTTAATAATGCAATTATATCCGACCCAGGATATACGACAACACAGCGTGCTATTCGGAGGAGTAGAAGTCCAACTTTTTGGATCAGCTAAACGAGTATCCCAAATGTCTGGATCAACAACCTGATAGACGAATACAAAACGAATTCAAACGATTGTATAACAAACAATATAGCGGGAGCTTTCGTAAATTTATTGAAGATTTGGAAAATAAATCATTCATTATTTCAAATAAATTAATGTTTGAAAACAATGAACAAAATACAACAATATACACCTATGCAATGAATAACACAATTACCGATGTTATTAATAGGAAACTACCTGACAGAGTTTTCATGAAATTAGCAAGATATGGCATTACAACAGTTACAAAATTAAAACAAGTAGCTCAAAGAGAGGGAATGTATGACAACCCAAAGTCTCAGAGTAACTAAAATGTGTAATAGACACAGGGTCATCTGTAAATTTAAAAGGAAATTATTTAAATTTTTCGGTTAAACCATGCCAGCTAAATGTGTAGATAATTAATGGTATTATACAGTTAAATAAATGTATTATGCTTGCATCAAGCAAACTTTCACAATTATGATATGCTATTAGGCAGAGAATATTTAGAATCTTGTGAATCAAAAATTGATTACAAAGAAAAAACAATCATCTTAAATAATTTTTTATTAAAAATTTTATATAATAATGATGATCTTATTGAAAAGACAAACGAAACAAATGAAATACCTTTTAATTTTTCAGTAAATAACGAACTAACTGAAACAAATAAATTTTGATTAGAGGAAGAAAAAACTCAACTTACAAAAATTTTCTTCGAATTTAATGATAAATGTCAATATTTCACTACCATCGACTTTCATCAGACTTAAATGAAAGCACAAAGTATTCTGAAAACTGCTTTTTCGACCAAAAATTTTCATTACGAATATACTCAAATGCCTTTTGGATTGAAAAAGGCTCCAGCAACTTTTCAACTTTGCATGAACAATTTATTGGAAGATTTAATTTATAAAGATTGCTTAGTAAGTCTCTAGCTTCAATAGTCTGATAAAGTGTCAAGATTTTCCCGAAACGCCCACTAGGGGCGTGGCAAATCGGAAAATGCATTTTCCTGTATCTCAGAAACACTACTTCTAGAAGGGCTAGAGAGTTAGGATTTTAACTGAACACTCATGTCGACATCCCAAAATCAAAAAGCTATGGCGGATATATCTACGCCCATTGGGGGCGTGGCACATCGGGTCACATTGTGTCTTCTACAGTTTTAAAGCTAGAATGCCCAAATTTGGCACGTGGGATACTGTTACGATCCTATAAAGATCGCCCAAAAAATTTTATGGCCACGCCTACTAGGGGCGTGGTAAATCGGATCTGAATGTATAGTGGTTTTACTTGTTTCATTACATTTTGAGCACTATTGATGCTAAAGACTTGAGACTTGGTATATATACTCGGGTTAACATCCCACGACCGATAAGCTATGGCGGATATATCTACGCCTTCAGGGGGCGTAGCAACTAATATCAGCTTACATCTCCCACAGTTTTAGTGCTAGAAGCATCAGAATTGGATGCTAGGGTACTAGGGGCCTCCTCTATCGATTCCCAAAAAATTATTGTTACGCCCCAAAAGGGGCGTGACGTACAGAAAAATACCCTGTAATTTTCGCATTTTTCGAATGTAAGCATCCAAACTTTACAGTTATATTCTTGAACGCCCACTCTATGCACATGCCAGAAAATTTTTTTCTACGGCCACTGGGGGCGTGGCAAATCAAAACTGAGACATCTGCAGCTTCTGAGCCAATAACGCGCCACATAATAACTTTATGACCTTTGACCTTGTCTTTTGATTTGCCAAATTATATATATGTGTTTAAAAAGAATATTTTATTAATACAAAATAACTAAATAAAGAAAATATAACAAAAATATCAACATGACCGCAGCGGGGTTCGAGCCCACAACTTAATCACATTAAACGAACTTAAATCACATTTTCAGAGTTGCCACCTCTCTCATTTTGAGAGTTGTCACCTCTCTTATTATGAGAGATGCCACCTCTCTCGATTTAGGTCCGTGTTTTTGCTAAGGTAAGGGTTCTAAGTTTCGATCCTAATTGAAACTGTCTTGCCACCTCCAATGAAAAGTTTTAATCTGCAGCTAATTTAAGCGGCGACAGTGGGGATTTAGGGTTAAATTTTAAAAAATATTATGTGATAGATGCCCCTGAAAAATCGCAAACAAAATATTTAAATAAAAACACTTGTGTGTTCAGCAACGTTATAATTTATTGGACAGTTCGGCGCGGAGAGGCTGGCAGCGTGCGTGCGGTGCATACGAACGAAATTCTGCAATTGACTTGTCGCTCGCGACAGCTGCACTGCCGAATGCAATTGTGCGCTTGCATGCTAGCTTACATTATAAGAGAATTCATGTTTAACTCTAATACTTCATTTTAAGTCTCTTAACTAATATTTGCTTGTACTCTTAAACTAACTTAAGCTGTGTGGTGCTGGGACGTGAAAGAGTATTTCGATGTCGGTTGCGTCCGACAGCAACGGTCTTACTTGTTATTATTCATTCGGATGTTTGTGGTCCGATAACACCCACTACTCTTGATGATAAAAATTATTATGTAATTTTTTTGGATCATTTTACACACTATTGTGTAACTTATCTAATAAAACATAAATCAGATGTGTTTATTATGTTTAAAGACTTTGTGGCAAAAAGTGAAGCACATTTCAACCTTAAAGTTGTAAATTTATACATTGACAATGGTACAGAATACTTATCTACTGATATGCGTGCATTTTGTGTGCAGAAAGGAATCAGTTTTCATTTAACTGTACCCTATACTCCACAATTAAATGGAGTTGCAGAGCGAATGATCAGAACAATTACTGAAAAAGCTCGTGCAATGGTACATGCTGCAAAGTTGGATAAGTCTTTTTGCGGTGAAGCTGTATTGACAGCAACATGTATAATTAATAGAATTCCAAGTAAAGCTCTTGGAGATCGTGCAACAACCTATGGGGCATAACAGAAGACCTATTTGTTGAATCACAGCTTAAGTTAGTTTAAGAGTACAAGTAAATATTAGTTAAGAGACTTAAAATGAAGTATTAAAGTTAAGCAAACATGAATTCTCTTATAATGTAAGCTAGCATGCAAGCGCACAATTGCATTCGTCAGTGCAGCTGTCGCGAACGACAAGTCAATTGCAAAATTTCGTTCGTATGCACCGCACGCACGCTGCCAGCCTCTCCGCGCCGAACTGTCCAATAAATTATAACCTTGCTGAACACACAAGTGTTTTTATTTAAATATTTTGTTTGCGATTTTTCATTGGTGCCCGAGCAGGAACTTTTCTTCGCGGTTGTCGGTTTAATTATTAGACATTTCGAGGCTTGGTGTGCGTGTGTGTTGGTTTTCGGTTGAAGCAGCACAACTTTTTGGAGCTGCCCCTTTTCGAGCTGGATCTAGATGGATTCTGGAGGTGGACCAATATCAGCGCGGTATTGAAACCAATGCCCAGAATTGAGCCACTCTTCTGATGACCAGGTAACATGGCGTTGTTTGCTGAAATATATGTTCTCAAAGTTGTTGATGAAGTAATGTCAAATTCAATAGACGAAAATTGGGAAAAGGCTGAAAGATGTGCAAAAGCGCCAAGATGGACGAAATGGATAAAATTGCTCACTTGCTGCAGACATTGCCCTCTATCTACAATGGTGTCATAAATGCAATAGAAACATTGTCCGATGAAACCCTTTCGCTAGCCTTTGTGAAATCAAAATAAGAAGCGATAGCAATGACACCAGCAAAAAGGTTATGAAGGCAGTGGTTAAACACAATCACATTTCAAATAGGAATCAAAGTTTGGCGATAGGAACAAAGTGCAAAAAAGTGTATTTAAGGGAAACCAAAAATCCAATATTAAGTGTCACCACTGTGGTAGGATGGGGCATATCAAGAAGTAGTGTTTCCATTATTTAAAAGAAATAAAAAACAAAGAAAATAATAACAATACACAAGTTCAGCTTGCGACATCCACAAACAACCATGGTTTGGCTTTTATGACAAGAAATTTAAACCAAAGTGAAAAACCAAAGCTACTCGGTTTTATTATTGATTCGGGTGCAACCGATCACTTAATAAACGATTAATCGTTTTTTACCGATTGCGTGGAGTTGGAGCAACCTGTAAAAATTGCTGTAGCTAAGGAAGGCGAATTTATTTACGATACAAAGTGTGGAATTGTGCGACTAGACAACGGCCACAACATCACCCTCGAAGATGTGTTATACTGATAAGAAGCAGCAGAGAATTTGATATCTGTGAAGCGTCTGAAACAAGCCGGGATGTCGATTCATTTTGACCAAGATGGCGTGTAATCATCGTACCGTGTTTAAATGATAACGCTCGAGCTTCTGCTCGCTTTGGCTTTTGGTTATTGAATGATTCTTTATTTTAGGTTTTTAATAAGCTTAGCCTAAATACATAATGTATACATAAAAGAGTTCTGCCGCTGAGAGCAGCGACAGAATGGGAGAGCGTAGCATATATACATATGTATGTATATGCAGACGGCATATACATAAACGCATAAATGCTTATGCTGCAGATCTCACGCTGCAGGCCCGTCTACATATAGCCGGATCATATGACGGCTTATGTGCGGATGCGTTACGTAAACACAGCGACAAAGTGCCACTGTGTATATGAGTGTAATACTCTAACTGACGATGGTCATATGCTTATTTAACGTACAACATGCTACACCTCCCCTTTTTAAAAAATAACGTAATATAATGTAGTTATTTAATATAAAAATAGTTACTAATATTATTTTATTTTTATATAATTATTTATTATGTTGTATTATGTTGACAAATAAAAAATTTTTTTTCTCTTTTTTTTTTTTTAGTTTTTTTTTTCAAAAAAACTTTTATATATATATATATATATATATATATATATATATATATATATATATATACTTATTTTCTTTTCCTTTTTTTTTTTTTACTCATTTATCTTTTTTAACCTATCTTTATGAACTTTTTGCTCTTTATTTTTCTTATTCTTTATTATTATATTATTATTTTTTTCTATGCTAATTACTTCAAAGGGTCCTATATAAGATGATTCTAATTTATGACCTGTTTCATTCTTTAAGTAAACTTGGTCTCCTATTTCTATTTTAAAATCTAATACTTTCCTATCATTTATTTCTTTTTGCTTAGCTTTATTTTTTTCTAATAATATTCGAGCTCTCTTATACGCGTTTTCTAATCTAAATTTAACTTCCTTAGAGTAATCTTCTATATTATATATAGGTTCTATAGTGTTTAAGCTATTAAATTGTATTGGTAGGGTGTTTTGTCTACCAAATACTAGTTCATATGGACAATAATTATGAGTTACTGATGGTGTTGTGTTGAAACAATACACGAAATACTGTAACCATATGTCCCAATCAGTTTTATCTACTGAAATATATGAACGAATATACTCATTGAATGTCCTATGACTTCTTTCAATGGTACCTAATGTCTGGTGGTGGTGTGCTGTAGATGTTATGTTATCAATTTTTAAATATTTGCACAAGTCAGTAATGATTGAATTTTTATATTCTGTTCCCATGTCCGTAATGAACGTCTTCATTGGACCGTACTTCAGAATAAAAGATTCGAATATGGCTTTTGCGACAGTTGTTGCGCTCTTATTTGGAATAGGAATTGCTACTAAATACTTAGTCAAATCACATATTAAAGTGATTGCATATTCATTCCCATTTTCCGAACGTGGTAGTGGACCAATTGTGTCTACTATCACTCTGTCAAAAGCATATTGTGGAGTCTCGGTTATTATCATAGGTGCTCTTGTATGCTTCGTCGTTTTCGACGTCAGGCATTTTGGACATTTATTAATGTATTCTTTTACATGTTTAGTCATGTTTTTCCAATAATATTGTCTCTTTATTTTCGCAATTGTTTTATTAATTCCTGTATGACCTCCTTGAATTGGATCGTCATGGAATGTAGACAGTATAGCTTCTTTTTCTTCATCAACTTGGATGAGGGTCACCGGCTTGAGTAGCGCTACTCGTAATGATTTTAAATTATTATTGCCCATATTTTTGAAAGTATCTATTGAAATTGATTCAAAGATCTTTTCGCTCGGTGCCACTTTTAGTTGGCTGATTTTAAATACACCGGCTTGCCATTCAAGCCTTTGGAAAAACTGACCTAAATCGAGAGTTCCATTGGAGTACAAATCGCTAACATTAATTCTTGCAATAATTTTTCTTCCATGTTTCAATAAACATGTGGAATCTGTTATTCGCAAGGTCACTACTTTTCGTACCTCGTCATTTGTGATGACTTCGTATACGTTGGGCTTAGAAGCTTTTTCAAGACTTTGCCTTGGCAATAGTTCTTGTTTATTTTCTGCGCAGAAATTCTTTTGTCTACTTTGGTGCCTGGTAGTGACTTTCAGGACTTTTCTATTCAAATCAATGAGATCGGATATTGTTATCCTTGATAGAGCATCTGCTACAAAATTGTCTTTACCTCTCAGATACTCAACTGTAAAATCATACTCTTCCAGTTCGAGTCGCATGCGTGTTAATTTAGAACTTGGATTTACCATAGAAAATAAATATGTTAAGGGTCTGTGATCTGTTTTAACTGTAAAGTGTTTGCCATATATATATGGTCGAAAATGTGTTATTGCCCAATGTATTGCTGCTAGTTCTTGTTCTGTAGTACTCTTATTGCTTTCACCTTTAGTGAATGCTCTAGATGCATATGCAACTGGGAGTTGGAGTCCATTATAGTTTTGAGTTAAAACTGCTCCACATGCTTGTTTGCTTGCATCTGTGATTATACAAAATTCTTTGTTAAAATCTGGGTACTGTAATAGATTTGGTTGAACAAGTGCCTTTTTAAGGTATTGGAATGCTTTTTCACATTCAGCGGTCCATTCAAATGGGACATTCTTTTTACATAATCTAGTTATGTGCCGTGAATATTCGGCGAAGTTTTTTATAAATCGTCTATAGTAATTGCAAAATGCAACGAATCTTCTAGCGCTATCTGCGTCCGTAGGGACTGGATAATTATTGATAACATCAAATTTTTTATCATCAGGGAGTATTCCCTTATCTGTGCATCTGTGACCTAAAAACGTCACCTCGTGCATGAAGAATGAACATTTTTCTGGATGTAATTTGAGATTGTGTTTTCTACAAAGTTTGAAAACATCTGTTAGATTTTTAATCATATGTTGTTCAGAACAACCAATAACGATTAGATCATCCATATAAAGGAAAGCTTGTGTAGGCTCTAGGCCTGAAAATGCTATTGTCATCATTCTCTGAAATGAATTAGGCGCTATTTTTAAGCCAAATGGTAATCGCGTGAAGCGATAGGTACCATTGCTTGTTGAAAAAGACGTTATATTTCTTGAGTTTTCCTCAAGCTCGATTTGATGGAAACCTGACATTAAGTCAAGGCATGAAAAATATTTAGCTCGACCCAATTGATCAAGAATATCATCAATTCTAGGGAGTGGAAATTTATCTGACAGCAATTTTTTGTTTATTTGACGATAGTCGATTACTAATCGCCATCTTTTATCTTTAGTGCCTGGAATGGCCTTCTTTGGTACTAATAAGAGTGGGCTATTATAGGGTGATACAGACGGTTCAACAATTTTTTGTTCAATTAACTTTCCAACTTGATGCTGGATTTCTTCTATTTGGCTATGCGGACATCGATAATTTTTTACATATACTGGCTCGTCGTCTTTAAGTCTTAACTGTTGTTTATAGAAATTGTTTGTTGTGATTGGTTCGGATTCAAGTCCGAACACATCACTATACTGGGTGCATATTTCCTCAAGTGGTTTTTTGAATAGTGTTGGAAAATTTTTCCTTAACTTGCTAATCACGGTTTCTGTTCTATTATTATTGAGATTTTGAACTACTTCGTAGTTCGAAAGTGCTTCGAATTTTAAGTTATTTATGCCTACAGTTTGGCATGTATCTGTAGTATTTAGGAATCGGACAAAAGCATTATGGGCTGTTACAATCGTATTTGCAACATAGACACCCTGTTTAATTTCCTGATTTGGAATTAAAATGTTTTCTTCTGTTGAAGATAACTCAATTTTACGTATCACTTGTGATCTTGCTGGTAGAAGTGTGGAATTAGTACCAGAACTAAACGTTATTGGAACATAGATAGGATACGTTAAATTTTGTGGTCTAATTATAAACCAATCATCTGAACTATTGTAATCTAACTGGCAATTGTATTTTTTAATAAAATCTAATCCGATTATTCCATCGCAAGGAATTGCGAAATCCGCATGAAGTATATGGAATTCATATGGAATAATGTACTTGTCTGTCTGTAATTCAATTGAAGCTAATCCTTTGGAGTTTATTACTCCTTCTCCTATACCTCGAATATCTATGATTCTATTTGCTTGGATGTCGTGAAAGACATCAGAATTTTCCTTTATAATTGAAATATCTGCACCTGTATCTATTAAGAATATTATTTTTTTATTTGTTGCAACATTTTTGAATGATACAAAATTGTTGAGACTTAAGTTGACAGTATATATTTTACTATTTAACCTTGTGTATCTGGAGGGGTTTGGGAGTTTCCCGAATTATCTTGGGCGAGACGGACATTATAGTTGTTGTTATTATTACGGTTGTTCCCGTTTTGGTTATTGCCTCGGTTGGAATTATTCCTACCTCTGTTATAACCTCGACCACCTCTGTTGTTATTTCCATAATTGTTGGAATTGTTATTAGGGTGGTAGTTACCTCGGCCATTGCCTCTTCCTCTGTGGGAATAGTAACCACCGCCCCTACTATTGCGGCCTCGCTGAAATAATACTGTACTTGTACTTCCAGTCATTTCTGTGCTGCAATGAATATATTTACTCATTACATCATTGAAAGTAACGAAGTTTCCAGCTTCCAATATTATTTTCAGTTTCTCATGCTCACAATTCTTAATCATTGCAGAAACAGACTCGTTTGTGGAGAATTTCTCTGCATTGTTTGGGTCTAGGCCATTATCAATAAAGGCTGCCTCCAGTTGTTTTCGCAAATTGTCTATTTCAGTTGCGTACTGGGTGGCAGTTTTACCTTTTTGTTTTATATTCAATAATTTAGCTTTTATTACGTCGGGAGATTCTCCTTTTACGTTTTCTTTAAGCTTATTTATTATTCCAGCTATAGTGGTCTCGTCTTGTACCTTATACAAGATCGTGCCAATTATTTTTGACTTTACGACCTCTACTGCTATATCTTCCTGATCGCCTTTGGTTCTATTTACAAGGTTCAATGCTGTTATGAACCGATTTAATGTCAACTTTTTACCGTCAAATTCGGGTACTGAAGAGGAAACCTGCTTCACATATTCCCTGTCCAACGCGGTCTGATTAGCCATTGTTTCTATATTTTCTTTCAATGGTTCAGTATCGCTTTCGCTATCCGAATTTATTACAGGTTTGGACTCATCCAAATCTTGTAATTGGTTTTCGTCAAATTCAACTAGTTCGTTGATATTTGAAGGGATTATTATATCAACACTCCTTCTAATGCTAATATTTTGTAATCTTTCACGGAGTGATTTGATTGTTTTTTGACATTGACATTTGTGTTCATATGTCAATTTTTCATACACCTGATTTACTGTTGTTACTATATTATTATATTGATCTGTTAAAATGCGCAAATGATGTATCACTGTTTCTGTTTTTATTATTTTATCAGAATTGATACATTTGTATGATTTCCCGAATTTGTCTTTGAAATCATCAATGGTATTCACTAACGCACTCCATTCCATTTCTTAGTGGAAAAATGGAGATCTTAGCGTTTTAAGCGCAACATCAATATAGTAGTAACACCAAGTGTTTTTTTTTTTTATTGTTATAAACTAACCAACCATACAGTTGTTATGCCTACAAATTGGTTATATGCTTTATATCTTATCTAACTCCTGTGCTCGGCTCAAATATTTTTTCTTAATGCATCTATTATGCAGCTTATATAGTTTGGTTAATGTATTTGCCAGAAGCAAAACAACTATTATAACAATTAAAATTGTTATGAATCTCAAATCTGGAGAAGTTGATTCAACATTGTTGATGACATTTGCGGTTGAGTCCGCGACTTTCGAATTATGGTCTATCATGATTATGGTTTCTACAAAATCCTCTGCTAGGTCAACTTTTGAAATTGAATTTGATATCATTTACGTTTCGTAATCAAAAAAATTTTTTATTATTGATCTTTTTTTTTTTATAATTGCGAGAGAAAAAAAAAATTTTTTTTTTTGTATAAGAAAAAATATTTTTCTTTTAATTTAATCCCTATTTCTTTTAATCCCTATTTTGTCAACGCAGTGACTCCTGTCTAATTGTTTGTATGGCTTTACAGGCCATACATCTATCGGGCAGAAAAGGTTCCGCTCGATTTAACATAAAATGTCTTAAAGTATTCAATTTTCAATTTCTTAAAATAAACAATTTCTTAAATATTATTATAGTTTTTTTTTTTACGTTGGGCGCTCTTTGTAGCGCTGTCGGTCACATGGGCACAGCTTGTCGCGCTGGCGGGGCCGGTGCTGGTCGCACAGGCTGTTGGGGAGCCGGCGCTGGTCCGTCTGCAGCACGTGTATCTACAGTGCGCAGTCTCCAATGGTCCAGGGCAGTCCGCCGGGCACTCCTTGCTCTTCTTTGGGATGATTCATATTGATTTGTGGCTGCATCATCATAATGTTGTTGTTGGTATGGTTGTTGTTGTTCTTGTGGTTGTTTTATATCCCAGTTTTAGCGTTTATATAGTTTACGACTTGGTTGCTGTTGATGTTTGTTGCTTGTTGACGACGCAGTGTTGTTCTACTTCTGTTGCTTGTTGGTTTGGTTAGGCATTGATAGAGGAATCGAGCAAAGCGCCAGCCCAGCGAACGTTGTTCTTCTTGTTGCTGGTATTTAGAGATTGTTGGATGTTGTTGTTTCTTATGTTCTGTCGCCTTGCCGTTGCAGCTGTTGTTGTTGACTTTGCCATCAGTTGGAGGATCATTTAGCTTTTATATCTCGCAGTTTTTTAATAACGCGCACGTAGTATGTTGTTTTATTTCAAGACTTTATTCACTGCTTTTGTGACACTTGTCACGGTCGCCATGTAATCATCGTACCGTGTTTAAATGATAACGCTCGAGCTTCTGCTCGCTTTGGCTTTTGGTTATTGAATGATTCTTTATTTTAGGTTTTTAATAAGCTTAGCCTAAATACATAATGTATACATAAAAGAGTTCTGCCGCTGAGAGCAGCGACAGAATGGGAGAGCGTAGCATATATACATATGTATGTATATGCAGACGGCATATACATAAACGCATAAATGCTTATGCTGCAGATCTCACGCTGCAGGCCCGTCTACATATAGCCGGATCATATGACGGCTTATGTGCGGATGCGTTACGTAAACACAGCGACAAAGTGCCACTGTGTATATGAGTGTAATACTCTAACTGACGATGGTCATATGCTTATTTAACGTACAACATGCTACAGGCGTGTCAATAAGAAAGAACGGGATTATTGTTGTTGAAAACTTAAGTAAGTTCAATAACATACCTGTTGTGAAATTTACAAGCATACAGTATAGATGCAAGGAATAATAACTATCGTTTATGGCATGAGAGGTTAGGTCATATAAGCAGTTCAAAATTGTTTGAAATTAAGAATAATGATTTGTTTACTGATAGCAGTCTTCTAAAAAATTTTAAAATATCAGATGAAATTTGTGAGTCATGCTTAAATGGAAAGCAAGCTAGATTGTCGTTCAATCAGTTTAAAGACAAAAATCATATTAAAGGTCCATTATTTGTTGTACACTCAGACGTATGTGGCCCAATTATACCAACAACAATTGACGATAAAAATTACTTTGAGATCTTTGTAGATCAATTTACACATTACTGTGTAACCTACTTGTTGAAATACAAGTCGGACGTTTTCAATATTTTTAAAGACTTTGCTGGAAAGAGCCAAGCTCATTTTAATTTGAAAATTGTTAATTTATATATTGACAACGGTAGAGAATACCTGTCAAATGAAATGCGTGAGTTTTGTGTTAAAAATGGAATAAGCTATCATCTGACCGTGCCACATACACATCAATTAAATGGTGTTTCGGAAAGAATGATTAGAACCATTACAGAAAAAGCTCGTGTCATGGTAAATGGTGCAAAGTTAGACAAAAGCTTCTGGGAGAGGCTGTACTCACCGCAACATATTTAATAAATAGAATCCCAAGCAGAGCTCTAACTGAAAACAAAATGACCCCACAATAGGAAGCCAAACTTAAAAACTTTAAAAGTTTTTGGTTCAACTGTCTATGTTCATAACAAACTAAAGAAAGGAAAATTTGATGAGAAATCATATAAAGCTATTCTTATAGGATATGAACCAAATGGTTATAAATTATGGGACGTCATGAAAGAAAAGTTTTTTTTTTGCTAGAAATTCCAAATGGGAGTAGGGAAAGAAATAAAGAAAATTTCCTGAAAGAGAGTAAGGAAAAGAACAGTGAAAAATTCCTGAATGAAAGTAAGGAGTGTGATCATCTGAAATTCGGAATGATAGTACGGAATGCGATAAAGTAGAATTCCCGAATGAGAGTAAGGAGGGTGATCAACAAAATATTCTGAATGATAGTAAGAATAGTAGTAACAAGTAAGAAAACTCTAGTCGGGGGTCCCGACTAGGAGATACCCTAAACCCCGCGCTATCTGCGTTTTTTTTAAATACTGCATAATTAGCATTTCGTATAAACGCACAGTAAACTAAATTCAATTCATTTTCAATTGTTTAGCCAATAGCGCCATCTATAATTCGATTGAATAGCGCCATCCATGTTTCCATCCAACTGAGCAGCAGATAATTCGCAAATCATAGCGCCATCTATTGGAAATATGTACACTAAAACTTGCGGGTTTTAGAAGTTGCTAGATGCACGCAGCTCAATGTGTATGTGTGTATGTGTGCACATGTATAGGAAAACAGTTTGCTTTGCTTTGCTGGTCACGTGTTTGGCCGATTGGCCAAATGTTTTGTTTAATAACTTCTGCGCGAATTAATGGATTTGAATGAAATTTTCAGCTTATGTTCAACCTATTTTATTACATTTTTTCAAATTTTTAAAAATGCAAACGCATTCATTTATTGGCGTTGAGTGCACCTAACCTCAATTTAAATATTTGGGGAAATTTGGAGCCGGTATCCAAAATTTGACAAAAATCAAAATTAAATAAAATAAATATAAAACTAACAAAAATTTGGGGACTCTACGTATAAAGACGTGGGAGATACAATTTAATAACTTCATCCTGATAACGTTTTTAATCGATAACATCAAAACGATAGTTGCTATCGTTTTTTTGAAGCAAACTTGATCTGCGCACGTAGTCTCTAGCTCTTATAGGTTCTGAGATCGACGCATTCACACATACGGACGGACGGACGGACGGACGGACGGACGGACGGACGGACGGACGGACGGACAGACGGACAGGGCTAAATCGACTCGGCTTCTCTCCCTGATCAAGAATATATATACTTTATGGGGTCTGCCACGCTTCCTTCTGCCTGTTACATACATACGCCTTCCAGCAAAAACATTATACCCTGTTTTCCCATTTTCAATGGGTTCAGGGTATAAAAATAATTCGGAATTATGGCAGTGCTTAAAAAAAGTAATCAGATATTTAAAGGGCACAATTGATATAAAACTTCATTTTAAAAAGAATACATCATTTGAAAATACATTAGTTGGTTTTGTCGACTCAGATTGGGGTTGAAATGAAATTGATAGGTACAATGGGCTATTTATTTAAATTGTTTGATTCTAATATGATTTGTTGGAATACGAAAAGGCAAATCTCAGTAGCAGCCTCGTCAACTGAAGCTGAGTATATGGCCCTCTTCGGAGCTGTGAGAGAAGCTTTATGGTTGAAATCACTTCTAAGTAGTGTTAATATAAAACTGAAAAGGCCCATTAAGATATATGAAGACAACCAAGGTTGCATCAGCATAGCAAACAACCCCTCATGTCATAAAAGAGCCAAACGTATTGATGTAAAATATCATTTCTCAAGAGAACAGATAGAGAATAATGAAATTTGAATTGAGTATGTATCCACAGATAATCAATTGGCGGACATCTTTACTAAGCCGCTATCTGCTGGGCGATTTGCAGAATTGCGAGAAATGCTGGGATTGCATATGGACTAAAACCAACAAGTAATACTCACATACTACATTTTGTTTTTGAGTTTATTTAATTCTAAGAGAAAACAAACTCAATTGTTATACTAATATCAAGTTTTTGTGATAGTATTATTAAGATAATGATCTGGTCGGGTTTTTTCTGGGTTTCCCCGTATCCTTGCAGCAAATGCTGGATCATTTAATATTCCCCAGAATGCACACCAACCACGTTAGAATAAGAACTTTATATTTTTATGTTTGTTAACTTCATTATAATGTTATTTTTGAGGGGGGCGTATTGGAATACCCATAATCAAATAATAACATTATGCAACACTATTAATAGAGGATTATTCCTATAAGTATATCTGGTCATACTGTGCATGATCTTCTTCTTTCTTCTTGTCAATTTCGTCAAAGCGTCAGCAAGTGGTGTGGTGTTGTAAGTTGAGAACAAATCGTAATAATAAATTACAATCACTGTATAAAATATAAAACTATCATTAGTGTGTTTGATTAAACATATTTATCTAGTTTTCCAACAATTTCTGAATAATTAATATGTATTAAAATTATAAATTGTTGTCCTCTCACTTCCTCCGTATTCAATCCTCGCAAGAGCATCTCTCCGACTCCGACGGTCGTCGTGACTGAAACGGGGTTTCCCATACTCAGTCGGTTCACTTCTCAACAGCTCAGAGAACGTTCCATTATGTCACTTTCCGACTTTATTGCGACATGCGATGCCTTGACAATGTTCGAGGCTCGCGAAAGTGAGGCTCTAAGTGACGAGAGTCCCCTATATTCTATAAAAATGCACTTAGAGCATGCAGTGCCCAAAACCTTGAGAGTCAGATGATGTTAAGCACTACCAAGGCCAAGCATGAATACTATATGCTATACGTGCGATGCGGAACTCTTTTCGGGGAAGGCATCGAGCAGATATCGGCTCAGATGGTTCCCACTCCAGCTAGGCCTCCGACTTCCCATGGCCATGGAATGCCTCCATGTGAGGTCGAGATTTTCGAAGGCGACAGCCTTGCGTGGCCAACATTCCGCGATTTGTTCTCTGCGATATACATTCACAGTCCGTGTCTGGCAGAAGTTGAGAAACTCTACCACCTTAACTCCAAAGCCCGCGGGGAAGCCAGAACTATCGTCTCAAAGTCCCCATTAACGAATGAGGGCTTCCGCGTGGGACAATCTCACTGCGCGGTACGAGAATGATCGACTGTTGATCTTGACGCAAGCCAAACAACTGCTCCAAATTCCCATGGTTACGCAGTAACAAGGATGCTTCACTGCCTTTGAGTGCTCGGGGGCTAGTACAGAGAATTGGGACATTCTTCTTATAGTACGAGCAAGCTATCAACTATCCTGTTGTGGGAGCAATCCGTCCCGAATAAGACTGCAGTTTCTTTCTGAGATGACCTGACAGATCGCTATCGCGCGCTTGAGGCAAGTCGATTCCAAGTGATCAGGTCGTACCGTCTGTGTCCCGAAAGCCCGCCGCCACCGTGAGAGTCCAGGCATACCCAACGAAGACTCATGTTAAAACGGCATCCTGTAGGCTTTGTAACAAAGAGAATCATCCGATCCGTGTCTGCCCCAATTTTCTTGATATGTCCGTCACAGAGTTTGTGCTTGAACTGCTTCGTTCGGGGTCATCAAGCTCGGAACTGCTCCAGTGCGCATAATTGCCTTATTATTGAACTCCACCAACGAGTCCGCCACCGTGAATGCAATGTCGCAGCCATCCAACTCGCACGAACGTCCATCGACGTCTAACCCGCACACTTGCGCAAAGCTACTTTGCGGACACTCCAGGTCGGGGTCTCCTAGGCACCGCGGTCGTAACGCTCAACCATCGTGGTGAAGAATTTCATGTCCGAGCATTGATCGATTCCGGAGCCGACTCAATGTTCCTGTCCGAAAGGGTTTTCAATTTGGTCCAACCTCCGTTTTGTCAATACTAGCCGATTCACCAAGGCCTCGCCAAGCACTCATTGCTCGATCGGGAGGGCCTGAGGTGAAACTTGATACGCTGCTCACCAAGTTTTGGGAGATGGAAGATCTTTCGGCAAAGCCGAAAAAAGGAGCAGATGTCCTTTGTGAAGAAGTTTTCCAGGAGACGAAGTTTTCCAGAACGAGGGAAGATGGTCGATATGTAGTTTCTCAACCATTCAAAGATCCGAATAGTGTAGACTTGGCTCACTCCAGACCTATCGCTTTAGCTCAATTCCCTAGGAATGAGTCGCGTCTGCAAAGGAACCCGCCGTTAAAAGCCCGTTATGACGCTGTGTTGCAGGAATACGTCGATTTGGGCCACATGATTCGGGTAACTCACCCCACGGACGGGAATCATTTCTACCTCCCTCATCACGCTGTCTTCAAACCTGACATCACTACCACCGCGTCGTCTTTAACGCCTGTAGTTCTTCCACTAAAGGAGTCAGTTTAAATGATGATAAATGATTTAACGCTGTCATTACGCAGATGTATCGAAAGATACTTGTTAACCCCAAGTACACCCCGTTCCAGCGTATTCTCTACCGAGATCGCATCGGAAATCTGCTGGACTACGAGCTTCAAACGGTCACTTTCGGCGTTAACTGCGCACCCTTTCTAGCCATAACAGTCCTGCTACAGCTAGCGACACGACGTGCAACACCTGCATCCAAAGACAAGTGAGATCCTTCGTCACTACATGTACGTAGACGATGTCCTCGCCGCTATCGAGGAGCTCAACGCTGCGCTATTATCGGCTGGATTCCCGCTGAAGAAATGGATCTTTCATAAAAAGGAAATATTCCATGCTCTTCCAAGAGAGAATATGCTGCATGAGGACTTCCTCGAGCTAGAAGACGCTAGTACTTGCCGCTAGTTCTCCATTGCCGACCCACAATCAAAGAATCCGGTCTCCAAGAGAGAGGTCCTGTCCCACATAGCGAAGCTCTACGATCCGGCAGGGTGGCTGGCTCCCTTCGGTATTCGGGCTAAGGTGTTCATGCAGCAAATCAGGCTAACGAAACTTAGATGGGACGACGCCCTTACCCCGTCCTTATTACTTCAGTGGCATGAGTCAACAGGATTATCCGGGTCTCAGCCGTCTACGCATCCCCGGATGGTTAGAGATCCGACCTGACCTGAAATGGGACCTACATGGCTTTTGCGATGCTTCTCAGAAAGCCTACGGAGCATCTCTACGCGCGTGTCCAGCATCAGGACCATGTGAGTGTCCATGTCTTGACCGCTAAAAGGAGAGTGACCCCAGTGAAAAGTGTTTTGTTGCCACGATTGAAGCTCTGCGGCGCGGTGTTGTTAGCCGACTTGTATGCGACAGTGATTCCGGAGCTCCCAATACGGCCGACATCTTCTGGACTGATTCCACCATCGTGCCGGCCTGGCTTAATAAGCCTTCATGCAGCTAGGCTACATTCGTGGCAAAACGCGTGTCCAGCATCTCCCAGAGTACCAGCGGCCACAGTTGGTCTCATGTTCGGTCCGAGGACAATTCAGCGGATCTTGCGAGTCGAGGCGTCTCTGCTGATGACTTGGCGGTCAGTAAGCTATGGTGACATGGACCGGAATGGCTTCGGCAAGCCCCTGAATGTTGGCCAGCTTCTCTGCGATGTTCCGGACACGCAACTGGAGCAGCGGATCCACTGTCACACCGTCACATCCGCGCCTAAAGACGGCTCGTTGCCCCAAAGGCTGCGAGGCACTCCACGGTGCAACTCAGCAAGGACCAGTTGATTTTCTCAGAACAGGTTCTTGTACTTCTCGGTCTCCGAAAAACGGACTATTCCGCCTTCAAGCTTCTTGTTTAACTTAAACCCCTATCTCGATCAATACGGTATCCTTCGCTCTTGCGGGCGACTACGAGCGTCAGAGTCCCTGAGCTACGACGAACGTCACCCCATCCTGCTCCCATACGACGCCCATTTCACGCGTTTGCTAGTCCCATTAGCACATCGCATCACATTGCACGGTGGCAGCCAGCTGATGGTGCGCTATTTGCGTACGAAGTTCTGGATTTCGAGGATCAAGAACTTGATCAAAGCCCATTTGCAAGGATGCAAGACTTGCGTCATTTTCCGACGCCGTCAACAGACGCAAATGAAGGGACACCTTCCTCAAGAGCGAATCACATTTTCCAGGCCCTTAACGCACACCGGAATCGATTTCTCAGGACCTTTCGATATCAAAAACTATACCGGTCGAGCTTGTCTCATCACCCAGGGGTACGTCTGCGTCTTCGTGTGTTTCAGCACCAGGGCGATTCACTTGGAGGCGACATCCGATCTCAGTATGGAGAAGTTTCTGGCGGCTTTCTCACGGTTTGTGGCCAGAAGACGATGCCCACAGCGCATCTATTCCGATAACGGAAAAAACATCTTTGAAGCATCCAAGGCGCTAGAAAGAGACTTTCTAGCTGCCACCAAGCATATCCTCAGCATATCCTGTCTTGGCATTTCATTCCCCCCAGCGCTCCCCACATGGGCGGGTTATGGGAGGCGGGAGTCAAGAGCTTTAAGGCCTTATTCTACAAGGCCACGTACACGTTCGAAGAATTGTCCACTCTTCTATGTCGAATAGAAGCGTGCCTCAACTCTCGTCCCATCTCCCAAACGAGTGAGGATCCAACGGACCTCTTAGAATTGAGCCCCGGGCACTTCCTGGTCGGAGGCCCCCTCGTATCTATTGCAGAGCCTGAGATCCATGCCGAGCCGATCACAGCTTTTGCCGCCGCTGGAAGGACGAGTACTTGAAAGACCTCCACAAGCGGAATAAATGGAAAACGCCAACTCGCTGCCTTCAAATGGGTGACCTGGTCATCATTTCAGAGGACAACCTGCCATCTACCGAATGGCGCTTAGGACGAGTGGAGTGCGTGCACTCAGGCGGCAACGGCTTGGTTCGCGTCGTCGATGTTCGAGCCTCGCGTGGGACCATCCGACGATCTGTGACGAAGCTCATCGTGCTGTTTACTGTCTGATTCCAGCCAACCACCCATTTCCTCAGCAATATGGCATCGCAGGCGCCCACACTAGCGTCACTCCTCCAATCCACGAAGACGACGCTGATGCCCACCGCGATGATCCGTATCGGTGACTGGACGAAGCAATTCAAGACCCGAGCGCTGTTGAACGCTTGCGCCCCCGTAATCAACGGTGACTCTTCGGAAGGCGCTCATGCTCAAGGTGGAGCCCGATCTGTGCATCCGCACGCCCAACCGCGAGGTTACCGAGACGGAAAGTCCTGCGACGGGAAGTCTCCGTGGTTCTAGGTGCAGACCTCAGGTCATCCAACCACGGCATACCCGCCGCCCGGCTCCGGCTCCTGTGGCGTCAATGTGCACCAGAACGCTGCCGTTCCCTATCCTATCATATGCCTAGTGTGGCAATTGCAACTTGTTGCAAGGGGGCGGCATGTTCACACCACAGGGTGATCAGGGGGAGCCAACGGCTGAGCCTTTTTATTGTGGCAGAAGGCGGGCACACTGGAATGTGTGATTGGCACTTCTCTGTAAATCGCCATTACGTTCGGTCGTTTCCTCGCTTTTTATACATATGTCTCTTACTCTTACTTACTCTTACACATATATCTTACTGAAATAAAAAGTGAGTTGAGCTACATTAAAACCGCGCGTTATCTTTTTGTTACCGCGATCCACCTCCCAGAGTGTGAAGACATTGGCAGCCGCCAATTGCTTATTCAGGCCAGTTCGCCCTTCTACAAACAATATTTATTAAATAAATAAATAATATTAAATTTCTTTTAACTTTCTTTACGTCATTTCTTTAAAAAGGGAGGTGTAGAATGTTTAATAACATGTTTGTCCTGACAAAAGGGTTTGGTGTATGTAACTCATAAAACAACAACAATTCGTGGATCTTCAACACTCAGCTGGCCGACAACGAAGTCTTTTTGATACTGATTTAATTCAACTTCAAACTAAAGCTAGTGGGCAGAGAGCTAGCACAGAGACCCGAACATCTAGCGAGAGCACTCCATCCCGCTCTCGTCGCTCTCGTGCTGCTCTTTACAGTGCCCTAATTAATTGCATGCACCTTACAGCCTAAAGCCTAACATTATGCCCAGTCAAATGACTGAACATCGGCCGCGTTGAAGGGCCGCAGGGCTTCAACTTCACTTAATACTTAAACTAAACTATGTAATAGGCAAGGGTGCAATGCGATGAATTGGGCGTTTGTATGTTCCCGATTTGGTCTTAATGACCACTTCCGCTTCGGTCACCACGCCGAGCATCCACTGCTGAGGCGGAGCGTTGTCCTCTCCCACGAGGACGACTGTGCCGACTTCAACGTTCCTCGACTCTCGCGTCCACTTGCTCCTGCAGACTGAGCAGGTAGTCCCTGGACCAGTCTGTCCAGAATCGCTGCTTGATTCTTGATGTCAGCTGCCATCTTTTTAAGTATGGCAGCCTGACATCGTCGATTGGCTACGTTGATGCGATTGGCAGCGGCACGAGCGTTGCGCCGACCAGCAAATGAGCTGAAGTGAGCACCTCGCCGTCGTTTGGATTGCTGCTGGGAGCGATGATCGGCCGCGAGTTGAGAATGGCCTCCACCTCGACGAGCACCGTTGCCAACTCGTCCTGGCGCAGCACTGCGCTGCCAATTGCCTTGAGCAACAGGCCTTTCGCCGACTACACCGTTGCTTCCCACAGGCCGCCGAAATGCGGCGCTCGTGGGGGAATGAAAACAAACTCCATTCCCCGTTCCGCAGCATATGTTTGAATCGCAGCTGAATTGGCGCTGAAATTGGCTGCAAAGTCTGCCAGCGTGCGAGCCGCACCCACGAAATTGGTGGCATTGTCGCAGTACAGCTTCCTGACAAGGTCACGTCGACCAATAAACCAAGATAAACACATCAGAAAGGTGGTAGAGGTTAGATCGGTTACAAGCTCTATATGTACAGCCTTAGAATTGAAGCAGACGAATATGGCAATATACATCTTAACGGGCGCTTTGCCCCGAATCCTCAACGAAACTAAAATTGGACCACAAAAGTCCACTCCGCTGATCTCAAAGGGTCTGTTCGCGTGTAAACGATCAGCGGGAAGGTTGCCCATTATTTGCGACAAAAGCTTCGGCTTATATCGAAAGCAATGCACGCATTTTCTCACCACAGCACTGCACACCTCTCGAGCATTGATCACCCAGATCTGTTGCCGAAGTAATCCCATCAGGACCATTGGATTGGCATGACAGTGCGTGTGATGCAAATGCTCTAAATAGAGTGTGACAAATCGACACTTTTTAGGCAGCAGCAAGGGGAACTTGGCATTATGCGCTAATGGCGCTTTCATCAAACGACCTCCCACTCGCACCAACCACAAGACATGCTTGCCATGTTGGTGAGAGTGCAGGAATGGTGCCAGTTTTTGAAGAGCCGGTTGCAAAACTGTGGACTTTTTTAATTTTTTAATTTCTTGAGCGAATTCTGTATGCACAGATACTGCTGCAAGAAAGGCGAAACTTAATTCAGAAGCTGAAGGAATCAAAGATACATGTTTCTCGCTCCTTCCATTGATGAAGCGGAACATGTAAGCGATTATGCGGATCAGCCTTGGAAATGAACATATAGCGTCTATTAATGGCGTGATGGAATTCACGATCTCCTCAACCGCAACCGTAGTAAAGGCAGCTCTACGCCTCTCTAACGACTCCAATTCCTTCGACAGCTTAATATGTGGGTTTGCTGGCCACAATTCTTCTGAATGTTGTAAAAATGACGGTCCGCCAAACCAGATTGAAGATCGAAGTTCTTCAACTGAACATCCCCAAGACACTATATCCGCCGGGTTGGCTTTTGTTGGGACATGACGCCAGGAGACATTGGCTGTCAACTCCTGAATGGTTGCTACTCGATTGGCAACAAATGTGTTCAAATTTGATGAGTGCATTTGCAGCCAATGAAGAACAACTTCGGAGTCTGACCAAAAAACAACTTTGTCTAATGGACAGTCGAGTAAGTTCTTTACCGCGTCCCACTGATTTCGTTTTCAGTGGGGCTACTTTGGACTTGGCGGTTAGTAACCTGATAGTGATACCCTCAACTGTTTGCACTCGTGCGTATAGACAACAGCCGTAGGCTCTTGTTGACGCATCAGCAAAGCCATGGACTTGACAGCCTCTTGCTTTAAGCGTGCCTACGTAACGAAGTATGCACAAAGAATTTAATTCTGAAAAACAGTTGGTCACTGCTTCCAACTCTTGTATCATTTTGGCAGGTTGTTGGTCATCCCATCCAAGCTTATTCAACCACATTTCCTGGATCAGGACCTTTGCACAAGTTACAATCGGACTTAGCAAACCTAAGGGATCGTATAATCGTGCCACAAACGATAGAACGGACCGCTTGGTAGGATTCGAATCTCTTGTAGATTCCATTGTATATCTGAACACGTCAGCCTTCGGATTCCAAATTAATCCCAAGGTCTTTGTGTCTTCGTGATGACCAACGACAATGTTGTCCTTTGCTGATTGAGCTGCAAGTTTCTTACAGTTGGACGACCATTTTGTAAGATGGAAGCCAAACCCTTGAAGAATTACAATTAAATCGCGATGCAACAAGCATAACTCCTCAGCGCTGTCTGATCCTGTCAACAAATCATCGACATAAAAGTCGGGAGTTAAGGACCGAGCTGCAGCTGGGTGAGTGGAAGCATGTAATTCGCTCAGATACTTTAGGCATCGAACTGCCAAAAATGGCGCAGCAGCTGTCCCATACGTTACTGTATTTAAGTGAAAAATTTTTAACGGGTCAGTGAGATTTTCTCTCCACACAACAAGTTGAAAGTTGCGCTGGGACTCGTCTAATTCTGTTTGACGGTACATTTTTGCTATGTCTGCGGTTGCAGCCCAAGGGCGCAGTCGAAAACGTAGCAACGTTTCCCATAACTGAGGCTGAATGGTCGTATCCACCATGAGTAGATCATTCAGCGACAACTGAGAAGACGATTTGCTGGAGGCATCGAAAACTACCCGGAGCTTCGTTGACGAGCTGTGCGGTCTTAGCACGCATTGGTACGGAATGAAGTAATGCGGCTCTCTCGGAATCTGATTATCTGTCGGACTCATATGACCCAAGGCCAAGTACTCCTTCATGAAGTCAATGTACATGGGCCGAATGTCATCTTCTTTGCACATTCTTCTCTCCAGAGCCACGAACCGTCGTTTGGCTGTGTCATATGACATACCTAGACTGTGCGGACTAGATTTAAATGGCAACGACACTCTGAGCCGACCCGAGGTGGTTTGGCGAATAGTCTCTATAAAGGACTTCTCGCACAGCTGTTGTTCTGGGGTATACAAATTTGAATTAATTGTATTAGGTTTGTCTTCTAACTCCCAGAACTTTCGAACGATCGAGTCTACATAGATCTCGTCCTTCACAGCGCTCATCAAAGTTGAGGAACGGGCGGCTATTTCCTTCGTTCGACAACGACCAGACACTATCCAACCAAAGGCTGTAAGTTGGAGTGTTGGACTGTTGCTAGTTCCCTTTATTCGGCCTTCTCTTATTACATCAAAAAAGATATCGGCGCCGAGAAGCATGTCAATGCGTTGTGGCTTGTGGAACTGAGGATCAGCTAACTGCACGCTATCAGGCACAGTGATCTTCTCAGTAAGTTTCTCAGGTTGATACGACGATATGGACCGGAGGATACCAAAATCAGTCATGATTTGGGTGTCGTCTGTTCGTGAGGCTATCGATGTCTGAACACTGTGACTAACGATTGACTGACAGTTAGCAATACCCAATAAGTGAATACCCCTTTTTTGCCTCTTCAATTGTAGCTTCTTAGCTAACTCCTCAGTGATGAAGTTTACCTGAGAGCCTGAGTCTAAGAGGGCTCTAGCTAACTGATATGATGAACAAGACTGGACATAGTGATCATCAGATTTGCAAAAAACACACTTATTGACTTGGAGCTGTCTTGGAAGAGCAACGGCTAATGATGTTTTTCCACCTCTTTTTCCACTGTCATGAGGTGTCTTACGTCCTACGCCGCATGCAGAAGAGACTTCTTCAGCAGTCAAATGCTGATAGCGCCTATTTAATGCAACTTCACAATCATTCCACAATGGAAGTTTGTTGTAGTCCCAGTTCACTTCCCATCTTGAGCGTGTGCCAGTGTCTACCTTGCTCATTACTAAATGTATTAACATGGCATTGGAAATCTGTTTATCAGAGCCTAGCGATGGCAGAGATTCATAAATGGCACGCACCGAATCAATCATCTTGCGCAGAGATGCTGCTGACGGTGCAGACATACTGGGTAGTTCGAACAGCTTGGAGATGCTATTAAAAAATATGAGACATTGGTTGTCATACACTGTTTTTAAAGCCTTTAAAGCTTTCAGGTAATTATCGTCTGTTATCTGATAAGCCTTGACAGTACCCAGTGCTTCTCGATCTAGGCACGACAGCAAATGATTAAACTTCTCTATGTTCGACAGAGCTGGGTCATTGTCAACTAAGTTCTCGAACAGACCTATAAAGTTCTTGTATTCGGAATACTCTCCACTAAATTTTGGTAATTTAATGTGAGGTAGATTTCTAGTATGTGACACGGAGCTAATCATGGTCGAATTGGCATGACTTTCCGGTTTTGGTTGACTGACACTGCCTCGCTTTATTAGTAGGGCCTTGGTTGTGACACACAACTCCTCTAATGATGATCGAGGCACTAAATCTAAATTAATGTCGTCCAGTTCTTGCTGTATTTTAAACGCGTTTTCTATATATCGGTTTAATATTTCTAATCGACATTCGATTTCAAAGGGCTCTACCGATATTGTGAAGTCTTTTAACGATTTGTTGATACGCGTTATATCGTTTGTCACGTTTTTATAAGCAGGCTTTCAATCCGCGCTGAAGATGACTCGTCATGATTCTCAAAATATTTTTCAATTGAAACCAATTTCAATTATACCCGAATTATAATGCAAGCTAAGGGATTGCAGAATAATATCCACTGCGTTCGGTCGATGCTCCATGTGTTATACGTTAGCTAGTTATATATGGGCTGCTGCTAACGATTGTAACATATACCTGTAAGTTATTCAGCTAATACAACCACCCACTGTTTGATCGTGAGTGTCGAACCTGCACTCATACACGTTCGATGCGCACAACGAATCACGCAAGTTGGAGCACAGATGCAAGGCCGAACTTCACAACAGCGGACAACAAGAGCTGGTTAGTGCCGAGCATGCACTCATACACGTTTGATGCGTACAACGATCAGCGCAACGGGGAGCGCAAATGCACAGCCGAACTTCACAACAGCGGACAACAAAAACTGGTGAGTGCTGAGCATGCACTCATACAAGTTTGATGCGCACAACGAGAGCGCAACGGGGAGCGCAAATGCACAGCCGAAATTCACAACAGCGGACAACAAAAACTGGTGAGTGCCGAGCATGCACTCATACAAGTTTGATGCGCACAACGAGAGCGCAACGGGGAGCGCGAATGCACAGCCGAACTTCACAACAGCGGACAACTAAAGCTGGTGAGTGCTGAGCATGCACTCATACAAGTTTGATGCGCACAACGAAAGCGCAACGGGGAGTGCAACGACGACGAAGAGCGGATAGCAACAACAATGTATCAGCGCTCTATCTTCGCAAGCGAGAGCGCACACAACAACGATTGTGCGACCAATAATAGGCAACTAGCGAAGAGTTTAAGAGATCGATTTGAGCACAAAAGGCGGCAAAGCTGTGTGAAACGGTTTTTTAGTATCTTACTTTACACAGAGGCTGAACTCTCTGGCTCCGTTTTGACTCTACGTTCGTCAAATTCGAGGGCAGACAGAGGTCAATGTCTAATTATTTTGACACTGTATGTACAAATAACCAAGTTAAGCATTTAATGAAAGGCATATACACATGTACATAGGTTTACCTGCAGTTAAAATCTGCATGTCTCGAGTGCACTTTATTGAATTTAAAATACTCGGTCTATGTACGTATAACTCTATGTACTTCCTTGATTATTAGCGCAATCCATGTAATCCTCCTGTATGTAATACATCGATGTCACCTGCTGTTGAAGAGTCCACCCGGGGGCGCCAAAAATGTCCTGACAAAAGGGCTTAGTGTATATAAATTTTAAAACAACAACAACTCGTGGATCTTCAACACACAGCTGGCCGACAACGAAGTCTTTTTGATACTGATTTAATTCAACTTCAAACTTAAGCTAGTGGGCAGAGAGCTAGCACAGAGACCCGAACATCTAGCTAGAGCACTCCATCCCGCTCTCGTCGCTCTCGTGCTGCTCTTTACAGTGCCCTAATTAATTTCATGCACCTTACAGCCTAAAGCCTAACATTATGCCCAGTCAAATGACTGAACAATGTTAATAATACCCAACGCAATGTAGAGTATTTTACATATAAATACATAAATGCATAAAGATATATACGACGAGATCAAAGATAAACAAATGACATACGATCAGCCACTTATGTACTACGCTGTCCCATTCTGTCGCTGCTCTCAGCGCCGAACTCTTTATTTAGGCTAAGATAATTTTGAATATGAAATAAAGATTTATTCTGATATCAACATCAAACGTGAGCAGAAGCTCACAAGTCTTTTTATTTGGCAACGAACCAATTATATGGCGACCGTGACAGCGGTGCTGTTGTGTTAAATATAGTGTGTTTAATAAAGTGTTGTGTTTAATAGCGCCTGAAATGTAAAAAAAGAGTCTCCCAGCGCATCATAAAGAAACTAAAGAAATCAATATCCGAAAGGAAAGAAACAATAAGCGCAATACAAAAATAAAACCAACAAAATAAATTAATCGAACTACAAGAAACATAAATGACTCACATCGGCTAAAACAGCAACACCAAATATAATATCTAACCGAAGAACCACACAATAGCTGAATACCGGGAGAAAAAATAAAAGAGAAGACAAAACGAGGAGGGCTAGTACGTCGGTTCCTACAGCAGAAACGTCTGCAAGAGGACAAAACGCTACAAAGAGCGTATCGAAGAAATTAAACCCAAACTTCGTCAAAGAGCGAAGAAATGCAAGGGGGCCTCAGAAATTCAACTTGCAAAATACTAACTACTGATTGGCTTTTACTAACAGTGTGGTCGGAGAATTTTTTATACCATGAACCCATTGAAAAGGGGAAATCAGGGTATGTTTTCGTTAATATGTATGTAACAGGCAGAAGGAGGTGTGGCATACCCCATAAAGTATATATATATTCTTGATCAGGCAGACAAGCCGAGTCGATTTAGCCCTGTCCGTCTGTCTGTCTGTCCGTCTGTCCGTCCGTCCGTCTATCCGTATCTATGAACGCGTCGATCTCAGAACTTACAATAGCTAGAGACTTCAAATTTTTTTGTAAGTCCCTGTATAGGGCGCGCACATCGAGTTTGTTTCAGAAGTTCGATAACTGTTATCATTTTATTGTTATCGGTTAAAAACGAAAATCTAAATTAAGCTATAAAATTCTATCTAATTCATCTTTCCAGTTAGAATCTTTAAATTTTGCACTTAGTGTTATTTGGGCCTTACGCAGTTTCGGGTTTTGTTAAATTTTGGATGCCACGCCCCCTTCTCCTTAAATTTGTAAGTGCCGTATATCAACTAATAGAGACTTGTGCTTTGGCACATACATACATATGGATGATATGATAACGAGTTTGATCAAACATTTAATGAACATTTAATTTCCCATAGCATTGCCATGCAAACAGCAGCCAAAGAACAGCTGACGCACCGACTTGCGCTTGTGTGTGCTTGAGGCTGTGTAAGTGTGTGTGTATGTGTTGCTTGTAATGAACATATATATACTTATGTATATTAAAGAAACGGAGATTGCTTGGATTTGCGGTTCTTCACAGGGTTCAGGGTATACCCTAGTCGAGCGGTCCCGACTAGAGTTTTCTTACTTGTTATACTATTTCACGTAGTGATATAGTATATTGGGTTTGTGCAATGTCCGTCATGCTGTCCGTCCGTCTGTCCGTCTGTCCGTATGAACGCAAACCATTTCGACGCTATTGAAGCTAGAGACTTGAAATTTGAAATATATACTCGTGTATTCTCTCGTCTGATAAAGTGTCAAAATTTTCCCGATACGCCCGTTGGGGGCGTGGCAAATCGGTTCAAACTGTATCTTCTACAGTTTTAAAGCTAGAACGCCCAAATTTGGCACGTGGGTTACTGCTACGATCCTATAAAGATTTTATGGCCACGCGTACTAGGGGCGTGGCAAATCGGATCTGAATATATAGTGATTTTACTAGTTTCGTTATATTTTGAGCATATACTCGGGTTAACATCCCATAATCGAAAAGGTATGGCGGATATATCTACGCCTTCAGGGGGCGTGGCAACAAATATCAGCTTATATCTCCCACAGTTTTAGTGCTAGAAGCTTCAAAATTGGATGCTAGGTTACTGGGGGCCTCCTCTGTCGATTTCCCAAAAATTACGCATCCAAACTTTACAGTTATATTCTTAAACGCCCACTCTATGCACATGCCTAAAATTATTTGTCTACGGCCACTAGGTGCGTGGCAAATCAAAACTGAAACATCTGCAGCTTCTGAGCCAATAACGCGCCACATAATGACTTTGTGACCTTTGACCTTGTCTTTTGATTTGCCAAATTATATATATGTGTTTGAAAAGAATATTTTATTAATACAAAATAACTAAATAAAGAAAATATAACAAAAATATCAACATGACCGCACCGGGGTTGGAGCCCACACCTCTTCGCTCGCCAACGAACTTAAATCACATTTTCTGAGTTGCCACCTCTCTCATTTTGAGAGTTTCCACCTCTCTTATTTTGAGAGATGCCACATCTCTCGATTTAGGTGCGTGTTCTTGCTAAGGTAAGGGTTCTAAGCTTCGAGTCTAATTGAAACTGTCTGGCTACCTCCAATGAAAAGTATTAATCTGCAGCTAATTTAAGCGGCGACAGTGGGGATTTAAGGTTAAATTTAAAAAAATGAAATGTGATAGATTCCCCTGTGTGCTGCTGGGGCGTGAAATAGTATTTCGCTGTCGGTTGCGTCCGACAGCAACTTTCTTACTTGTTTTTAAATGTTTTTCTTTCCTTAAATAATCCACAATTTAAAATGAAAAAAAAGATGAAAAAAAAAAACAGTTAAGCCGTTTTAATGTATGTATATTTATATATATGTCGGTGGGTACGTTTTGGGTATTTCACAAGAATAGTAATTTCATCATTATGGAAATATTGCATCAGCTTCTAATTGAGCTGCGATTGGTTGTTTGCATTTTGTAGTTTTAGAAGCACCGTTTTAGCGGGGCGCCAGCGTTCTGTCGCTGTCGCCGAGTATGGTTCGGTGGAAGACGCGCACAAGAATTGTGCGTCTCGAGTTCAGTTTAAGTTAGAACTCGATTCCGACCGAATGACAATATTACTGCTCCGACATCAGAAGTGGGAGATGACCCATCACCTAAAACATTAGATGGACAAGGGCAGAGCAAATCGGTGAAACTGCCGAAATTCAAATTCATTGTGTGATACCGTAGAAATTATTCTACAAGAAAAGCCATTGAAAGGCAGTGCTCTAGTCGTGGCCTAAGTCCAGTATTAGAGGGAAGCGCTTCACAATGGCTTTCTCATACGCTGATACACTGATATCACCTGGACCGAGTTTGAAGAACTGTTCATACAGCGGTTTGACACTATAAACGCACCAGCTGCCATGTTTCTAAATATGTTGCCCAGTCGACCAACTGACGGCGAGAATCTTGCTTTCCATGCAAGCCGCATGGTTACAGAGTTATCTATGAAATGGCGCCAATTGGAAACAGAAGAAATCGCTGTGTCCGTGACGCTTGCGTTTCTGGCAAGTTGTGATGCTCGCTTGTAGTGTTTAAGCTTTACATTAAATGTACGAACCTGAAGCTTGTTGCTGTCCGAACCGAAAGCATTCACTTTTACTGAAAGAAAAGCTGGACCTATGGAGCAATAAACTGACATTAACCCAAAAAGACAAAAACAATCATCGATAGAGTGTAATTTTTGCGGCAAACTAATAAAATGATTGATTGTCGACTTAAGCAACAAATACCGTTTACAAATGGCAATGCACAACGCAGCAGGCAAGATGTTCATCATCGTGAAAAACCAAGTGTAACTTGCTACAAGTGCGGAGAGTTGGGTCACATATCCACACAGTCTACATGGCAGGAAGCTGACGAGAATAAAACTTTCAACTGGGAAAAACCAGTGGAACAGTGCAGCGTTGCAGTACCGAAGGGATATCTTGACCATAGAGGACCAGTTTTAGAAATTACCTTCGACTCTGGAGCGGAGTGTTCACTGAAGAAAACGATTTACGAATATTATGTTTAAAATATATTAAGTAACGTAAGAATTGATAATAACTGTGAAATTATTATTGGTGAAATTATTATTGGCAGAGAAATAAAGTTGACGAACTACTGCAGTGCAACATAATTAGACCCAGGTGCTAACCTTATGCTGGCCCCATATTATTAGTAAAAAAAAAGATGGTTCGGATAGGCTCTGCGTTGATTATAGAGAGTTAAACTCAAATACTGTGTCTGAAAGATACCTGTTGCCACTTATAAAAGATCAAATAAATATACTTCAAAAAGTTAATTATTTTACATGTTTGGATATGGCTAGCGGTTACTATCAGATTCAGCGACAGAGGTACGGCCGGCAGCTGGTGCTAGAGCGGCGTAACCTGAACAGGAGTGTGAGGTTAGTGAGAGTAGCCGTGCGGAAGAACGTAAGCCTTCTGAGACGCGGTCTAGAGTGCGAGCACGTAAATCCAGTTGTAGGAGTGAATGTGGTGATCCACGCGAACCGCTGGAGCGTACGGCGCGTATCCTGGCGTACTCTGTAGTGCTTTGCAACCTCTAGACGGCTCAGAGGCTGATCGGTCGCTAGCCGGAGTGTTCCTCACGGCAGAACTACGATCCTGTGGAGATCAGTGTGCGCTAGCCCAGCCACCTTTGAGGTGTGCTCGGAAAGCGTTACAAGGAGTGGCGTGCCCTACAACCAGGACTAAAAGGTACGTGAGAGTAGTCGTGCGTAAGGGCGTACGTCTTTGAGGCGAGGTCTAGAGTGCCAGCGAGCGAATCCAGCAGTAGGAGTGCCTGTGATACTCTCGGCGAATCGCTAGAGATTACAGCGCGTATCCTGGCGTACTCTGGAGTGTTCTGCAACCTCTAGACGGCTCAGAGACTGACCGCTCGTTAGCCGAAGTGCTCCTCACGGCACCTACGAATCCTGCGGGCTTAGCCGTGTGCAGCTGGCTAAGCTGTACTATAATAATTATATATCTACGTGAATAAACAAGTTTATATTATTAAATCTAAAAAGCAGGACTTATTATTTATCGGCAGGCGCCCAACATATAAATTTGTTGGCACGAACACAGTCGGCTGAGTGCGACCCGGCTTAAACTCGGGGCAAACCGGTTGTTCGTTACAACTGGCCCCCAACGTGGGGCCCTGCGATTAATAGAGTCGATTTAAGTGCTTTTAGAGAAATATAAATATGGTGCGAGCGTGGGTATATAACCTTAAGAAAGAGGAGGTGATACGCTACGGCCCGGAGTTCGGAGTGAGCCTGTCAGGCACTCTGGACACAATGCGGAGGCAATTCGGCGAGTGGGAAGACGAGCATGAGGGCAGGATACCATTTTCCCTGAGGCTCGCCGACATTGCAGTCCTCCATGGGCGACGGTCGCCACGAAGAGGGGAAATGTTGACCGCCGTCGAGGAAGAGGATCTGGAGGATCGAGAGGAGAGGACACAAGGCCCGCGAGTGTCACTGCCATCCACTAGTGCCGCCGCTGCCCGCCTTAATGAGATCCAGCAAGGACCCTGGAGAGCCACATCCACTCCACAGCCCGAAATAAGGACGCGAGAGCCGAGTTTGGCACGGCTCGAGTATTTCAAGGTGGCCAAACAGGTGCGCGAATGAGGCTTCCGAAGCCTCTGGAATTTCTGGAGCAGGTGGATGAAATGGTACGTGGCCAATAATCGACACTGGACGTCGTGGAAGGCATTCGTGAGCAGCTTCCAGAGATTCTTCTTGCCGAGAGACTACCTGGAGAACATTAAGGAGGAAGTCTCGAGGAGGAAGCAGATGCTGGGTGAGGCGTTCAAGCTGTATATTGTGGAAATGCAGACCCTGATGAGGCCACTACGCTATGCGGCGAATCGGGAGATGAAGCTGATATATAATGGCAGCTTGCCGGATCTGCGCGCTTATGCTCGGCCTTACCAGTTCCGGAGCCTGACGGAACTGATGATGCTGGCGGACGAGTTCGAGGACTTGGAGAGGGATCGTTAGAAGCTGAGGCAGCAACACAGGCAGAGCAAGCCCAGATTGATGGCTATGGGCGACGCTGAATGCGAAGGTCAGTCCACCTACCACCGCAGCATGGCCGCCGAAGAAGCGTGTCCATGGCCGGCACCAAGAACTGGTGTGGTAGGGCCAAGGACGCATAATCCGAATCCTGCCAGGGCGTGCCGTATGTGTGGCCAAGAGGGCCACTTCGCCGTGGAATGCCGCAATGAAGCGCTGAAGTTTTGCTGGCAATGTGAGCGCATTGGTGTGAGAACGATTGCCTGTTGCCAGTCGGGAAGCGGGCTGAGGCACCCGCCATCCAGGGGCGAGCGGGAGCAGCGTCGCGGCGGCCCCAGGCACTGATAGGCCAGCTCGTGGATGAAGGCACACAGATGTCGGCGATCGTAGCCATCGGAGCAGAGGAGCATAAGGCTACGATCGACACGGGAGCCACCAGCAGTTTCGTGAGTGAGAAACTGGCAGGCAGGCTCCGAGGATTTAATGTGCTGCGCCCCACACGGAGGCGCATCCGGTTGGTGGACGGCAGTTGTTGTCAAGTGGAGACAGCGTTGGAGTTAGAAATCATAATGGGGAACAGCAACTCGGCATTACGCTGCTTATTTTGCCAGGTGTGATCGATGTTCTGGTACTGGGCTGAGATTTCTTGGCCAGCATGGGCTGCACGCTGGAATGCGGCGGATTGAGTCTGAGGATTGGGCCCATAGATTCGCAACCCAGTGAGCTAGTGGAGGGGAAGCTGTTGGTGGCAGCCGCCAGTGCGGAGGTGGAGCCCAGAAGCCAGGATCGGCACACTCACTTCATGAGGATGGAGGTGGACGCGTTCCTGAGGCAGGAATTGGCCAAATTCCAGCAGATTAAGGGCAGCACTGACATCACCGAGCACCGGATCACGATGCACGACAAGCGGCCAATAAAGCAGCGATATTTCTCTAAGAACTCGAAGATGCAGGCGGAGATCAACAACCAGGTAGATGAGCTCCTGGCTAAAGGATGCATAGAGCCCTCGAAGAGCCCACACAGCGCTCCCATAGTGATGGTGCGGAAGAAGAACGGCAAGTGGCGGCTGTGCGTGGACTTTGGGCTATGGGCTCGGCGCAATTCTGATGCAAACATCAGAGGATGGAGAGAGGGTGATTTCCTATGCCAGTCGGACACTGAATAGCGAGGAGCGGAACTATTCAGCAACGGAGAAGGAATGCCTAGCAATCGTCTGGGGCATCCGGAAGTTGAGGCCTTACTTGGAAGGCTATCACTTCGTGGTGGTGACCGATCACATGGCGCTGAAGTGGTTGAACTCCATTGAGAGTCCTTGAGGTAGAATCGCCAGATGGGCATTGGAGCTACAATAATTTGACTTCGAGATCCGGTACAGGAAGGGCAAGCAAAATGTAGTAGCCGATGGTCTGACGCGACAGCCTCTGAAGGAAAAGTTTGCCGCTTGGTCGCAAGCAAAAGCCAATCAGCTGGGACGGGATGTCGATGCATGGCTAAGCTTCGCCGAGACCTCCACCAAAACGCACAGAAGCTGCCAGACTACCGGGAAGAGGCAGGGAATGTATACAAGCACATTCCTCATCAAGCAGGCCATGAAGATGTGGCTGCATGGAAGCTATGCGTGCCGAGCGAGCAGCGCAAGCAGGTTCTGGAAGAGACCCACGAAGCGGCCATCGCCGGTCATCTGGGAAGCCGAAAAACGATTGCTCGAGTGGCAGCAAGATACTACTGGCCCGGTATGTATCGAGACGTGCTAGGATACGTGCAGCGCTGCGAGTTATGTCAGCGCTACAAGGCCAGTCAACTTCAGGCGGCCGGACATATGCTGACCCAGATCCCTGAGGAGCCATGGGTGACGGTGTGCGCCGACTTTGTCGGACCGCTACCCAGGTCGAAGCACGGTAACACCATGCTCTTGGTGTTCATCGACAGATTCTCCAAGTGGACGGAGATGGTGCCGTTGAAAGGCGCAAATACAGCGGCGCTTCAAAATGCATTCAGGGAGCTGATCGTGGCCAGATTTGGAGTGCCGAAAATGCTCATCACGGATAATGGCACTCAATTCACAAGCCGTGCCTTCAAGGGATTCTTGGATGAGCTAGGAGTGCATCATCAGTTGACGGCTCCATACACGCCTCAAGAGAATCCTACTGAGAGGGCCAATGGCACTGGCAATACGATGATCGCTCAATTTGCGGGCAGCGATCAACGTTGTTGGGACGAGGCTCTACCAGAGTTGACACTGGCCGTCAACAGCAGCGTCTCGGCCTCTACAGGGTATTCCGCAACCTTCCTCACTCAAGGGCGTGAGCCAAGGCTGCCTAAGGCCTTGTTCGACGCACGGACTGTGGGAACAGGCCAGGCAACACAAGCACCCACGGAGAGAGCCACCAAAGTGGCCGAAGTGTACTAGATTGTAATGCGGAATCTGGAAAAGGCGGATCAGGATCAGTCGCGGCATTACAATCTGAGGCGGCGACAGTGGAAACCAGCCATAGGGGACTGGGTGTGGGCGAAAGAGCGCCACCTGTCTAATGCCGCTGAAGGATTTGCGGCAAAACTGGCTCCACGATACTGAGGACCGTATAGAGTGGTCAGCTTCATCTCGCCGGTCATATGCCGAATCAAGGCTGAGACGGATAAGCACAGCCGGACAGCTCATGTGTCAGATCTGAAGCCATATCAGGCAGAGGCGGGTGAGTCTGAGCCCACTATTTAAAAAAAAAAAAAAAAAAGGGGTGAATACACATAGCTATGTGTATTGTTGTTGTTCTTACCACCCGATTTTATTATAAAATTTTTGTTAAAAATTATGGGATATTTATTACAAAAACAAAAACTCATAAAATCGGCAACAGCGCAAGAGCAATAAGAATATCAGCGTGCGCATGAAATGACGCCGAAAACAACAACAACCGCAGCTGGAACAGTATTCCCGCAAACAACAACAGTATCAGCTGTAACTGTGGTGAGCCCTCTTTAGGGCAAACAACAGATTTGCGTACGCCCACGCACTTACAAATGCACACGCACGCTCAAGCCACGGCGAGAGCATTGGGACAGTAGGGAGAGAGAGGGAGTAAAAACAACAATGCGGCCGGGCACAGTGGCCAATGAACTCGGGCAGCTGAGCGGCGATCGCTACGCCCGAGGCGAGCCGAAGCTGGTGTCGTGAGAGCCAGCTCACGAACGTTGTCTGGCGCACCGAAATTTCCCGCGGAGCCCGGTATACCCATTAGTGGGTTCCTGAGGGTGAGAGGAGCCAGTCGCCAGGGCCCTAAGCTGGCAAATCTCACCCAGACGTTGCCGCGCAAAATTGGAGGCGCCGCCACTGCAGCCAATACACGGCCACAACACAGCCGGGTGGCTGGCGGCACATGGAAAAGGAAAACAGGGTCATCTACTGACGCTGCAGACGGAGCATGGCCAAAAGGGGCATCAAGGAGTGAACCTGCCTAAAACACCGAGGAAGTTTTATTAAAATTAGGTAAATATGTTAATAAAACACTTTGTTTTGCTTACCTGTTTGTTGTGAGAGTGTTGCCAGCAGGGTGCCGATCAGCAGTGATGCGGGTGAGTAATCCGGGTGGAGCAAAACAAAGAGGAGCAGAACGGGTGGAGTGGCGCCAAATTAAAACTTCGGACGAACTTAAACACGAAAGTTTTCGTGTTTCCCGAAGAAAGAGGGGAGTGTGAGGAACATTATATGCAGGCACGTCTCAACCTGTATAATTGCATGTATTTGCTGTGCATTTATATGGGTGGGCGTGCAGGCATATAAATGTTCCACACAGCGACGCGAGTATGGTAAGAGCGACCCTCGCGACTGGAAAGGGTCCAAGGCGAGCGATGAGACGTCTCGCTCGCTCTTACCGATTCAGCGATTTACTCGCGTAGGACTCTCTGCGTTGATCGTGCACCGCTAGACGAAGTGCCGTTCGTAGCCGCGAGAAAGTAGCTATTACTTTCACTCACAGGCGTATAACGGTGCTTCGGCCAATGGGAGGCTGCCACGCAATCACGCGTATTTGGCGTCGCATAAAATCAGGCGATGAGTTCTCAGTTTAAAAGTTTCAGACGTGCTTTTTTGTTGTCCGTGCCCTTTTTTTTTTTTTGGTGATTATTTTTAAATATTAAATTTCGTTTACTGTTGATTTTTTTTTTTTTTTTGTACCATTAGTCACTGTTGTGCATTTGTGCAAGGAGTAATCCGCGGTGTTTATACTATTTCACGTAGTGATATAGTATATTGGGTTTGTGCAATGTCCGTCATGCTGTCCGTCCGTCTGTCCGTCCGTCCGTCTGTCCGTATGAACGCAAACCATTTCCACTCTATTGAAGCTAGAGACTTCAAATTTGAAATATATACTCGTGTATACCCTCGTCTGATAAAGTGTAAAGATTTTCCCGATACGCCCACTAGGGGCGTAGCAAATCGGAAAATGCATTTTCCTGCATCTCAGAAACACTACTTCTAGAAGGGCTAGAGAGTTGGGATTTTAACTGAACACTCATGTCGACATCCTAAAATCAAAAAGCTATGGCGGATATATCTACGCCCATTGGGGGCGTGGCAAGTCGGGTCAAACTGTATCTCCTAAAGTCTTAAAGCTATAACTCTCAAATTTGGCAAGTGGATTACTGTTATGAGCCTATAAAGATCGTATAAAAAAATGTGTGGCCCCGCCCACTAGAGGCGTGGCAAATCGGTTCTGAAAATATAGTGATTTTATTAATTCCGTTATATTTTGAGCACTATTGATGCTAGAGAATTGAGACTTGGTATATATTCTTGGATTAACATCCCACAATTAAAAAGCTATGGCGGATATATCTACGCCCTCAGGGGGCTTTGCAACTAATATCAGCTTATATCTCCCACAGTTTTAGTTCTAGAAGCTTCAAAATTAGATACTAAGTTACTGGGGACCTCCTCCATCGATTCCTCAAAGATTATTGTTACGCCTCAAAAGGGCCATGCCGTACAAAAAATACCCTGTAATATTCGCGTTTATCGAGTGCAAGTATCCAAAATTTACAGTTAATTTACTGAACGCCCACTCTATGAGCACGCCAAAAATTATGTGCATACGCTCATTGGGGACGTGGCAATCGGTCCAAACTTTATCGCCCATGGACACTTTTAGCAGCTTATATCTTCCACAGTTTTAGTGCTAGTAGCTTCAAAATTGAATGCTACGTTACTGGGGGCCTCCTCTATCGATTCCCCAAACATTACTGTTATGCCCCAAAAGGGGCATTCCGTACAAAAAATACCTTGTAATTTTCGCATTTTTCGAGTGTAAGCATCCAAACTTTACAGTTATATTCTTAAACGCCCACTCTATGAACGTGCCAAAAATTATTTGTCTACGGCCACTGAGGGCGTGGCAAATCAAAACTGAAACATCTGCAGCTTCTGAGCCAATAACGCGCCACATAACGACTTTTTGACATTTGACCTTGTCTTTTGATTTGTTAAATTATATATATATGTTAAAAAGAATATTTTATTACTACAAAATAACTAAATAAAGAAAATATAACAAAAATATCAACATGACCGCACCGGGTCTCGAGCCCACACCTTTGCGTTCGCCAACGAATTTATATCACATTTTCAGAGTTGCCACCTCTCTTATTTGGAGAGATGCCATATCTCTCGATTTAGGTGCATGTTTTTGCTAAGGTAAGGGTTCTACGCTTCTATCCAAATTGAAACTGTCAGGCCATCTCCAATGAAAAGGTTAAATTTTAAATAATATAATGTGATAGATGCCCTGTGGGCTGCTGGGACGTGAAATAGTATTTCGCTGTCGGTTTCGTCCGATAGCAACGTACTTACTTGTTTTTATTTATTTTAACTTATTTTTGTGAACTTCTTAGAGTTTGGATCTGTGCAGCGTCGGTAATTTTTGTTTTTACTTGCATTCTGCATTTCATTTTCGTTACTTGTTTTGCTTTATCGCTTGCTCTCATTTTTTTGTGAGTCGCTCTCTAAACACATTAATACTCTTGCGGCTTTTTTTTTCCTGGGTTTCTAATCTTTTGTTTTAGTTTCTTGAATCCCAATTGCCAATATGACCTGTTGTAAAAAAACTTGCTCAGTGCGGCAAACTTCTGATTCTTCACAATTGCAATTCATTAATTGCTGGTTGTGTGAGAATTTGATGCACAGTAAATATGCTGGCCTTACAGGGCGGGATTATGATAAGGTCATGTCCACTGCTAAAATTGGTTGTGGCGGCTTACGGTGGTCTTGTCCTAGTTGTTTGGAAAAACAAATAAATTTTTTTAAAATGTTTAATTCGGTGCGGGTTCAATTTTTAAAACTTAATAAAATATCTAAACAGTTATCTAGTGAACTAGATGCTGGTGATAAATTATTAAATCAATATGATTTTGAATCTTCTCAAGCTGAGACGTTGACGGCCTCTCAGTTGGTACCACCTTCAATACCTTTGTCTCCAAATTTATTAGCGCCTTCTACACCTTGTTCAGACTCTCTTGCGATTCCACCCTCTGGTAGTGCGTCAGGGACACCAGTAGTGGATATCCCAGAGTCTTTACTGATTCCAACCCCGTTGTCTCCATCTGTTGCTCATACTACGAACAACTCTCTGGCCATTTCTCCCACACTTACTATACCTTCTTTATCTGTCGTCTCTCCCCGAAAGCAAGTTTTCTTATCAAGGCTTTCATCTGACACGACATGTGAAGCTGTTTCTGCTTTTATTTCTAGTAAATCAAATGCTAAAGTCTCTATATCGAAGTTCAATTTTGCAACTCCTCGTGAAATTGCTTCTTTTAAAATCAACGTTTCATCTGAATTCTTCACAACGATTTGTGACGCCAAGTTTTGGCCTCCTCATGTAGTTGTGCATGAATTTGAGCATAAGAGTCGAACTAGGCTGTCTCTGGTTTTGCTAAACCCTTCCTCGGTACAATCTTCATTAAATATTGTGCCAAAAACCTAAACACAATTCAACCTTCTTCACAGATTTCCTTAATATATCAAAATGTTCGTGATCTGAATTCTAAGCTCAAAAGGCTCTTTTTGAGTAGTTTCAGTGTTCGTTTTGACATTATTGCCCTGACTGAAACGTGGTTAAGCCCGAATGTTTATAATAGTGAGATTCTCTCGAACGATTTCACTATTTACAGACATGATCGACGGACTCGTAGAGGTGGAGGTGTCTTATTGGGCGTTAAATCTTATATCCTTTCTGAATCTTTTATTTTTCAGCATCTCAGATATCGAGATAGTTGCTGTTAAACTTACTCTTAAATCTTGCTCCCTCTTTATTACTTGTTCATATATTCCCCCCACTTCTGATTTTCAAGTTTATGCGCAACATATGACTTGCATTAAAGAAATTTATGGACACGTGAAGGATAACGATTTCTTTCTGGTGTTAGGCGACTTTAATATACCGAACACTTCTTGGATCTCTAATCCTAGTTCAAGTTCCCTTATTCCTAAAACTGATCATTTTTTCTTTGATGAATTACTTTCTATTTCTATGTCTCAGATGAATGCAATCTCAAATCATCTGAATCGATGGCTTGATCTGGTTTTTATTAATGATGACTCTTCCATTAATGTTTCCAGATCATCCCCTTTTTGTTTACCTGAGGATATTTATCATCCTACATTGGAGGTATCTCTGACCCTAAGTTCACCTCCAATTTCTGAACCTACTCCATATAAACGTCGTTGTTACGTTAAGTGCAACTTTGCTTTGCTTAACCAACTTATTAGTGCAACAGATTGGTCTACGTTATATGATTCTGTTGATGTTAATTGTGCATCAACTATTTTCTATAATAATGTGTCTCCCTATGCCTTTTTCTAATAAACCTCCATGGTTTACTCAGTCGCTTTCTAATTTAAGAAACATTAAGTCTAAATGTTTTAAAAATTTTAAAAAGTGCAGCTCCACTATTAACTGGTCTAAATATTCCATAGCTTTTTCTAATAAACCTCCATGGTTTACTCAGTCGCTTTCTAATTTAAGAAACATTAAGTCTAAATGTTTTAAAAATTTTAAAAAGTGCGGCTCCACTATTAACTGGTCTAAATATTCCATAGCCAAGTCGAATTTTAACATTTTAAATTCCCGTTGCTATGAGAATTACGTTATGCGTTGCAAAAGACAATTTGCTCGAGACCCTAAAAAATTTTATTCCTTTGTGAATTTGAAACGTAAGTCTTCTAGTTTATCTTGCACATATTTTTATGAGTCTTTAAATTCTTGCAATGATCAGGATTCCTCAGATCTTTTTGCTGATTTCTTTCAGTCAACTTACTCATCTGTAGACCCCTATAATACTTCTTAGCCATATTATATATCTTCTACAAATATTGTTAACGCTTCCAATATTTCCCTTGATTCTCTGATTTCTGCCATTGGGTCAATGAAATCATCCTACTCACCTGGAGCTGATGATATTCCTAGTTGTGTTATAAAAGAATGATGTGATTCCCTTCAGTTACCTTTACTAAAGCTTTTTAACTTATCTCTGGAAACCTCTGTGTTTCCGTCTATTTGGAAAGAGTCTTTTATTATCCCTCTATATAAGAAAGGTGGGCGATCTGACATTTCTAATTATAGGGGTATTGCCAAACTATCGGCTATTCCGAAGTTATTTGAAAAAATAATAACTTCCACTTTATAGCATTTGTGTAAATCAATTATTTCGCCACTACAATATGGCTTGAATTTACTTCCCTAGTAAACGATAGTTTTTTAAATAAAATGCAAACTGATGTTATTTATACTGATTTTAGCAAAGTATTTGATTCAGTTCACCATGAAGTATTGCTTCATAAGCTTGATCTCATAGGGTTTTCTCCTCAACTGTTATCTTGGATGTCATCCTATTTAAAGGGTAGAACCCAAAGAGTTATATTGAGAACATCTCTTTCGAAACAAATCTTTGTTCTGTCAGGTGTACCTCAGGGTAGTCATCTTGGGCCTTTACTTTTTACATTATTTATCAATGACCTTCCCAGCTGTATTTCTTATTCAAAGATTTTCATATAGGCTGATGACGTAAAACTTTGCCTTTCTTATTCTAACGCAATCAATCATCAATGCTCACAAGATGATCTTAATTCCTTCCAACTTTGGTGCTTGGCCAATAGGTTGAGTTTAAACTGTTCTAAATGTATGACAATGACCTTCTGTCGTACTACTCCATATATTGCTAATTATTCAATTAATAGCGATTCTTTGCAACGCATTTTTTCTGTAAAAGATCTAGGTGTACTCTTCGATTCAAAACTTCGCTTCAATACTCATATCTCAACCATTATAAATGAAGCTAAAAGTGTTCTTGGCTTCATTAAACGTTGGGCGAAAGAGTTCAGTGATCCTTTTGTAACTAAACTCCTTTATGTTTCATTGGTACGACCTATTTTAGAATACTGTTCAATTATCTGGTCTCCACAGCATAAAGTGTACCAGGATCGTATTGAATCGGTCCAAAAATAGTTTCTTCCCTTTGCTCTAAGAAATCTAAACTGGGATCCGAATCTCCGTCTACCGTCTTATCATAGTCGTCTCCTTCTTATGGATCTTCCTTCATTAAAAAACCGTAGAACAATCCTTGGGATTGCTTTTCTTCATAATTTAATTGAAGGTAATATTGATTCGTCCTTCTTGTTAATGAAACTTCATTTTTCGGTTCCTTCAAGAACAACTAGACACTTTCGCCCTTTGCATTTACCTCTGCTAACATCGGATTACTCGTTGCATAGTGCTTTTCACGTATTATGCGCGAATTATAATACATTTTATCACGTTTTTTTCCTTAGAACTCTCTCTTCCTCTAAGCAAATCTTTGCTTTCAGCTTTTCTTAGGGATATCACTCAATCGTGATGGTGGAAATTTTATTTTTTTATTACATATTTATATTATATTATATATATATTTATAGTTAGATTCTCTAATTTACTTTTAATTTTCCTGTATTGCCTCTTTCTTAAATTTCTTTATTTCAATAATATCACTAACCACATCGGGCTGTGAATTGGGGCATAGCTGGCCGGACTGGCAAATAAAATACCCCCAACGGGTTGGTGATATTTCGAAATTGTTTATCTGTTTGTTTTAGGCTTTAAACAAAGTTGTTTAGTTTATACTTAAGTTGACACTCGACTTATCAATTATATTTTTTGATAATAAAATATCTGTATATAATTGTCGTTAAGGCAGACCCGAAGAGGAGACAGGCCGCTCCAGAGCCGAAGCAGGGCCTGCGGTGCTGCTATAAAAAGGCGGCCACGGCTCGGCACTGGGGCAGTCGATTCCAGTTAAAAGTTAGTGCCGAGTGTCAACGGGAGTAAAAGTGTAAAGTGCAACGAAGGACAACGAGGGACATCAAGGACACAAAGGACATCGTGGGACTTCTACAAGGATATTCAGAGGAATATCCTGGACGCACACCCTACGTAAGCCTTCTGAGACGCAGTCTAGAGTGCCAGCGAGCGAATCCAGCAGTAGGAGTGCCTGTGATACTCTCGGCGAACCGCTAGAGATCACAGCGCGTATCCTGGCGTACTCTGGAGTGTTCTGCAACCTCTAGATGGCTCAGAGACTGACCGCTCGTTAGCCGAAGTGCTCCTCACGGCACCTACGAATCCTGCGGGCTTAGCCGTGTACAGCTATAGCCTAAGCTGTACTATAATAATTATATATCTACGTGAATAAACCAGTTCATATTATTAAATCTAAAAAGCAGGACTTATTATTTATCGGCAGACGCCCAACATATAAATTTGTTGGCACGAATACACAGTCGGCTGAGTGCGGCCCGGCTTAAACTCGGGGCAAACGAAGGTTCGTTACAACTGGCGCCCAACATGGGGCCCTGCGATAAATAGAGTCAATTAAGTGCTTTTAGATAATTCTAAATATGGTGCGAGCTTGGGTATATAATCTTAGGAAATTTTGACCGCCGTCTAGGAAGAGGATCTGGAGGATCGAGAGGAGGTGACACAAGGCCCGCGAGTGTAACCTCCATCCACTAGTGCCGCCGCCGCCCGCCTTATTGGGACCCAGCAAGGACCCTGGAGGGCCACATCCACTCCACATCCCGAAATAAGGACGCTAGTTTGGCAGGGCTCGAGTATTCCAAGGTGGCCAAACATGTGCGCGAATGGGGCTTCCTATTCGATGGCACATCGAAGCCTGTGGAATTTCTGGAGCAGGTGGAGTGGTCGGCCGACACACATGGCCTGAATCTGGATCTGATCCCGAGGGCGGTGCCGGAGCTGCTTAAACACTGGACACTGGACGTCGTGGGAAGCATTCGTGAGCAGCTTCCAGAGATTCTTCTTGCCTATAGACTACCTGGAGAACATTAAGGAGGAAGTCTCGAGACGGAAGCAGATGCTGGGTGAGGCGTTCAAGTTGTATATGGTGGAGATGCAGACCCTAGTGAGGCCACTACGCTATGCGGCGGATCGGGAGATGAAGCTGATATATAATGGCAGCTTGCCGGATCTGCGCGCCTATGCTCGGCCTTACCAGTTCCGAAGCCTGACGGAGCTGTCGATGCTGGCGGAGGAGTTCAAAGACTGGGAGAGGGATCGTGAGAAGCTGACGCATCAACACAGGCAGAGCAAGCCCATGTTGATGGACATGGGCGACGCTGAATGCTCAGGTGAGTCCGCCTATCACCATAGCATGGCCGCCGAAGAAACAAGTCCACGGCTGGCACAAAGAACTGGTGTGGCAGTACCCATAATGCATATCCCGAATCCTGCCAGGGCGTGCCGTATGTGTGGCCAAGAGGGCCACTTTGCCATTGAATGCCGCAACGAAACGTTAAAATTTTGCTGGCAATGTGGGCGGCTCGGTGTAAGGACGATTGCCTGTTGACAGTCGGGAAACGGGCTGAAGCACCCGCCATCCAGGGGCGAGCAGGAGCAGCGTCACGGCGTCCCAGGCACTGTTAGGCCAGCTCGTGCATGAAGGCACGCAGACCTCGGCGATCGTAGCCATCGGAGCAGAGCAGCATAAGGCTACGATCGACACGGGAGCCACCGGCAGTTTCGTGAGTGAGAAACTGGCAGGCAGGCTCCGAAGATTTGGTGTGCTGCGCCCCACACGGAGGCGCATCCGGTTGGTGGACGGCAGTTGTTGTCAAGTGGAGGCAGCGTTGGAGTTAGAGATCAGGCTGGGGGCACAACAAATCGGCATTCCACTGCTTATTTTGCCAGGTGTGATCGATGATCTGGTACTGGGCTGGGATTTCTTGGCCAGCATGGGCTGCACGCTGGAATGCGGCGGATTGAGTCTGAGGATTGGGCCCAGAGATTCGCAACCCCGCGAGCCAGTGGAGGGGAAGCTGTCGGTGGCAGTCGCCAGTGCGGAGGTGGAGCCCAGAAGCCAGGATCGGCACACTCACTTCATGAGGATGGAGGTGGACGCGTTCCTGAGGCAGGCATTGACCAAATTCCAGCAGATTAAGGGCAGCACTGACATACCCGAGCACCGGATCACGATGCACGACAAGCGGCCAATAAAGCAGCGATATTTCTCTAAGAACTCGAAGATGCAGGCGGAGATCAACAACCAGGTAGATGAGCTCCTGGCTAAAGGATGCATAGAGCCCTCGAAGAGCCCACACAGCGCTCCCATAGTGATAGTGCGAAAGAAGAACGGCAAGTGGCGGCTGTGCGTGGACTTTGGGCTATGGGCTCGGCGCAATTCTGATGCAAACATCAGAGGATGGAGAGAGGGTGATTTCCTATGCCAGTCGGACACTGAATAGCGAGGAGCGGAACTATTCAGCAACGGGGAAGGAATGCCTAGCGATCGTCTGGGGCATCCGGAAGTTGAGGCCTTACTTGGAAGGCTATCACTTCGTGGTGGTGACCGATCACATGGCGCTGAAGTGGCTCAACTCCATTGAGAGTCCTTCAGGCAGAATCGCCAGATGGGCATTGGAGCTACAACAATTGGACTTCGAGATCCGGTACAGGAAGGGCTAGCAAAATGTAGTAGCCGATGCTCTGTCACGACAGCCTCTGGATGAAGAAGTGTGCCGCGTGGTCGAAAGCAAGAGCCAATCAGCTGGGAGGGGATGTCGCTGGATGGCTAAGCTTCGCCGAGACCTCCACCAAAACGCACAGAAGCTGCCAGACTACCGGGAAGAGGCGGAGAATGTATACAGGCACATTCCTCATCAAGCTGGCCATGAAGATGTGGCTGCATGGAAGCTATGCGTGCCGAGCAGCCAAGCAGGTTCTGGAAGAGAACCAGGATGCGGCCACTCCGGTCACCTGGGAAGCCCAAAACGATTGCTCGAGTGGCAGCAAGATACTACTGGCCCGGTATGTATCAAGACGTACGAGGATACGTGCAGCGATGCGAGTTATGTCAGCGCTACAAGGCCAGTCAACTTCAGGCGGCCGGACGGATGCTGACCCAGATCCCAGAGGAGCCATGGGTGACAGTGTGCGCCGACTTTGTTGGACCGCTACCCAGGTCAAAGCACGGGAACACCATGCTGTTGGTTCTCCAAGTGGACGGAAATGGTGCCGTTGAGATGCGCCAATACAGCGGCGCTTCAAAAGGCATTCAGCGAGCCGATCGTGGCCAGATTTGGAGTGCCGAAAGTGCTCATCACGGATAATGGCACTCAAGTCACAAGCCATGCCTTCAAGGGATTCTTCGATGAACATCAGTTGACGGCGCCATACACGCCTCAAGAAAATCCCACTGAGAGGGCCAATCGCACTGTCAAGACGATGATCGCTCAATTCGCGGGCAGCGATCAACGTTGTTGGGACGAGGCTCTACCAGAGTTGACACTGGCCGTCAACAGCAGCGTCTCGGCCTCTACAGGGTATTCCGCAACCTTCCTCACTCAAGGGCGTGAGCCAAGGCTTCTTAAGGCCTTGTTCGACGCACGGACTGTGGGAAAAGGCCAGGCAACACAAGCACCCACGGAAAGAGCCACCAAATTGGCCGAAGTGTACCAAATTGTAAGGCGAAATCTGGAAAAGGCGGCTCAGGATAAGGCGCGGCATTACAATCTGAGGCGGCGACAGTGGAAACCAGCCATAGGGGACTGGGTGTGGGCGAAAGAGCGCCACCTGTCTAATGCCGCTGAAGGATTTGCGGCAAAACTGGCTCCACGATACGGAGGACCGTATGCAGTGGTCAGTTTCATCTCGCCGGTCATATGCCGGATCAAGGCGGAGACTGATAAGCACAGCCGGACAGCTCATGTGTCCGATCTGAAGCCATATCAGGCAGAGGCGGGTGAGTCTGAGCCCACTAACTAAAAAAAAAAGTAAAGGTGAATACACATAGCTATGTGTATTGTTGTTGTGGTTACCCCCCGATTTTGTTATAAAATTTTTCTCAAATTATGGGATATTTATTACAAAACAAAATTTATAAAATCGGCAACAGCGCAAGAGCAATAAGAATATCAGCGTGCGCATGAAATGACGCCGAAAACAACAACAATCGCAGCTGGAACAGCATTCCCGCAAACAACAATAGTATCAGCTGTGACTGTAGCGAGCCCTCTTAGGGTAAACAACAACAGTATCAGCTGTAACTGTAGGGAGCCCGCTCCAAACAAACAACAACAGTGTCAGCTGTAACTGTGATGTGAGAGAGCGCCGACACAAACAACAAGAATCTCGGCTGCACAGCGCGGCTCATGAAGACGAGCGAAAAGCTAAACCGAAACGGACACCACCACACACCTAGATTTGCGCATGCCCACGCACTTACAAATGCACATACACGCTCAAGCCGCGGCGAGAGCATTTTTTCAATAGGAAGAGAGAGAGAGAGAGAGAGAGAGAGTAAAAACAAAAATGCGGCCGGGCACAGAGGCCAATGAACTCTGGCAGCTGAGCGGCGATCGCTACGCCCGAGCCGAGAGCGAACGCCTGCAGCTGTGCTGAGAGACAGCGGCTACAACAACAACAAGTTAGCATGTGCCATATATGACCATATGCGACCGTCAAGGACAAAAAGGGCAAAGGCGCGAATTAGGCGACAAAGATAGGGACCTAGAAGTCAGCGCTAAGGATGGGTGGTTAGAAGAGTGCACCTCACTGTAGAAAGGGAGCAGTAGAGGGCACAGGATCCGTTAAGTGCTGCCGCCTGCACGGCCAGCAGACAGCGATGTGGAAGGTGATAGCAACGTGGGACATCAACGTGGGAGATAGGGCACGTAGATATTTAATTATTGTAGTACAGCACAGTGATTTTATGCTATAGCTGAACACGGCTAAGCCCGCAGGATTCGGCACTTCGGCTAACGAGCGGTCAGCCTCTGTGTTCAGCGGTTCGCTTGGATCACCACACGCACTCCTACAACTGGATAATCGACTGCCCCAGTGCCGAGCCGTGGGCGCCTTTTTATAGCAGCGCCGCAGGCCCTTCGTCGGCTCTGGAGCTGGGCCTCCCTCGGCTCTCTGTAGCGGGGCCTGTCTCCTCTTCGGGTCTGCCTTAACGGCAACATCGCTTGATTTAGTGCGACGTGAAATACGCCTGATCGCGTGGCATCCGCTCATTGGCCGAAGTACCGAAGATTTTTTGTTGTTACACCTCATCATACGTACAGGAACACCCTGCATCCTGTGCGGGATCGTCGGACACGATAGCGGATGCCCTCCGTCCAAACTATCCGCGCCGTTCGGCCCGTCCCTGCATCTTGGATGCGGCTGACCTGCTCCGCCACCTCCGCAGGCCACTCCTCACGCCGCATCTCCGTCCATTGCCCACCCCCAGTTGGCTCTGGCCACGACGTTTGTCGCTGCAAAGCCGGCCTTGGCGGAGGTGAGGGTGTGGGCGCTGAGTTTTGCCTCTGCAGCGTGGCCCTGGTGTCGCCCCGTGTACTCCACGGGTCGGCCTTGATCTCCTCTGCCGCCCGAGTTGGTGGTGGCGACGGCGCCGCCATCAACGGCGTTGGTGACGGTGGCGGGGGAACCTGAAGGCTCGCCGGTTGCCCCAGCTGCTCCTCCAGCCGAAAACCTTGTGTGCCACTCGACCTCCACGTAGGCCACGTGTCTGACGTGGCCATCCACAATGCTCTCTTCGTATGGAGCGTTAACACGCACCGGCGGTGGCCCCGCTTCCTCCTCCTTGTCGGAGCTTGAGATGGTGATGACGTCGTCCTCCTCCGGCACCTCCTCGTCCGACTCGTCATCCTCCTCCCGCGGCTCCTCGTCCGACTCGTTGCTCACCACGATGACGTCGTTCTCGGCGTCCACCCGAAATGGCGTGAACGCACGTGGCGGTCGCCACGGCGATGAGTGGAGTGGCGAATAATGCCCGTCGTGTACGTTGGCGTACTCCATCCCATCACCCAGCCCCAGCGTATGCGCCGCTGAGTCTGGCGTACTCCAGCCTGGGGCTGAGGACTCACCTCTACTGCTCTCTGAGCTCGCGGGTGACCAGCTTCCACCGGCACTACTGGTCCCGACCCCGAAATCTGACGCCTCCAGGTCCAAGTACCCAGGATGCCTTCTTAGGCGCCTCACTACCCGGAGCCTGGGATTGAAAGGCAGCCGCACGGATGCCAACCTTGCCGTCCCACGTCGAGCCCGGCGCTTAGGCGCCGGCGAGCCGCTCCGGTCGTCCCCTCAATGAGCCCGCTTGACACCTAAGTCCGGGCATCTAGTATTGATGTTGCTTGCCTCCATTGCGTGTTTTACTTGTAATAGGCTACCTGCACGCCCCTTATATAGCCTCTGCCGCCGCTCTGCTGGCAGTGCTATGGCAGCACCTAACGGATCCTGTGCCCTCTGTTGCTCTCTTTCTAGCACGAGGCGCACTCTCCTTAACGCTGTCTTCCAGGTCCGTCGTCGTCGCCTAATTCGCGCCTTTGCCCTTTTTGCCCTTGACTTTTGTTGTTGCCTGTTGCCCATTCCAGCTGTGTTTTATTGTTGCCCGATTTGCATGTTTGCGCTATGCTCGTGCGATTCGCACATGTTGTTGTTGTTGTAGCCGCTGTCTCTCAGCACAGCTGCAGGCGTTTGCTCTCGGCTCGGGCGTAGCGATCGCCGCTCAGCTGCCGGAGTTCATTGGCCTCTGTGCCCGGCCGCATTTTTGTTTTTACTCTCTCTCTCTCTCTCTCTCTCTCTTCCTATTGAAAAAATGCTCTCGCCGCGGCTTGAGCGTGTATGTGCATTTGTAAGTGCGTGGGCATGCGCAAATCTAGGTGTGTGGTGGTGTCCGTTTCGGTTTAGCTTTTCGCTCGTCTTCATAAGCCGCGCTGTGCAGCCGAGATTCTTGTTGTTTGTGTCGGCGCTCTCTCACATCACAGTTACAGCTGACACTGTTGTTGTTTGTTTGGAGCGGGCTCCCTACAGTTACAGCTGATACTGTTGTTGTTTACCCTAAGAGGGCTCGCTACAGTTACAGCTGATACTATTGTTGTTTGCGGGAATGCTGTTCCAGCTGCGATTGTTGTTGTTTTCGGCGTCATTTCATGCGCACGCTGATATTCTTATTGCTCTTGCGCTGTTGCCGATTTTATAAATTTTGTTTTGTAATAAATATCCCATAATTTGAGAAAAATTTTATAACAAAATCGGGGGGTAACCACAACAACAATACACATAGCTATGTGTATTCACCCCTTTTTTTTTTTTTTTTTTTTTTTTATTAGTGGGCTCAGACTTACCTGCCTCTGTCTGATATGGCTTCAGATCAGACACATGAGCTGTCCGGCTGTGCTTATCAGTCTCCGCCTTGATCCGGCATATGACCGGCGAGATGAAACTGACCACTGCATACGGTCCTCCGTATCGTGGAGCCAGTTTTGCCGCAAATCCTTCAGCGGCATTTGACAGGTGACGCTCTTTCGCCCACACCCAGTCCCCTATGGCTGGTTTCCACTGTCGCCGCCTCAAATTATAATGCCGCGCCTGATCCTGAGCCGCCTTTTCCAGATTTCGCCTTACAATCTGGTACACTTCGGCCAATTTGGTGGCTCTCTCCGTGGGTGCTTGTGTTGCCTGGCGAGATGAAGCTGACCACTGAAGCACCGCTGTATTTGCGCTCCTCAACGGCACCATCTCCGTCCACTTGGAGAACCTGTCGATGAACACCAACAGCATGGTGTTCCCGTGCTTTGACCTGGGCAACGGTCCGACAAAGTCGGCGCATACCGTCACCCATGGCTCCTCTGGGATCTGGGTCAGCATCCGTCCGGCCGCCTGAAGTTGACTGGCCTTGTAGCGCTGACATAACTCGCATCGCTGCACGTATCCTCGTACGTCTTGATACATACCGGGCCAGTAGTATCTTGCTGCCACTCGAGCAATCGTTTTCGGCTTCCCAGGTGGCCAGCGGTGGCCGCATCGTGGTTCTCTTCCAGAACCTGCTTGCGCTGCTCGCTCGGCACGCATAGCTTCCATGCAGCCACATCTTCATGGCCAGCTTGATGAGGAATGTGCCTGTATACATTCCCCGCCTCTTCCCGGAAGTTTGGCAGCTTCTATGCGTTTTGGTGGTGGTCTCGGCGAAGCTTAGTCATCCAGCGACATCCCGTCCCAGCTGATTGGCTTTTGCTTGCGACCAAGCGGCACACTTCTTCATCCAGGGGCTGTCGCGACAGAGCATCGGCTACTACATTTTGCTTGCCCTTCCTGTACCGAATTTCGAAGTCAAATTGTTGTAGCTCCAATGCCCATCTGGCGATTCTGCCTGTAGGACTCTCAATGGAAGTGAGCCACTTCAGCGCCATGTGATCGGTCACCACCACGAAGTGATAGCCTTCCAAGTAAGGCCTCAACTTCCGGATGCCCCAGACGATCGCTAGGCATTCCTTCTCCGTTGCTAAATAGTTCCGCTCCTCGCTATTCAGTGTCCGACTGGCATAGGAAATCACCCTCTCTCCATCCTCTGAAGTTTGCGTCAGAATTGCGCCGAGCCCATAGTTGCTCGCATCCGTCTTTAAGCAGAACGGCTTCGAAAAATCCGGGCATGCCAAGACTGGTGATTCCGTCAGCTTGGCCTTTACCGTGTCAAAAGCCCTCTGACGCTCCTCGGTCCACTCCCACTCCTTTCTTCAAGAGCGCATTGAGTGGGTGTACTGTGGTCGCAAAGTCAGGCAAAAACGGCGATACTACGATGGCACGCCCACATATTGTCGCAACTCCTTCACGTTTGCGGGAGGATTAAGTTCCGCAATCGCAGGAACCTTTTCTGGGTCCGTCACCTTGTGGCCAAGATACTTCAGCTCCTTTTTGAAGAAATCGCACTTGTCGATGTTGATCTTCAAATTGGCAGCTCTCAGCCGCCGGAACACCTCTCGCAGGTTGTTCATATGCACCTCTTGGGTCCTCCCAATGACGATGATATAATCGAGATATGCAAAAGCATGCGGCATCATCTCTGGGCCAATGACTTGATACAGTGCCCTCTGGAACGTCGCTGGTACTGAATGAAGACCCAACGGCATCACCTTCCACTGGAACAGCCCCATGCCTGGAATTGTAAATGCCGTGAGTGGCCGAGTGATGCACTCAAAGCAGCGAATATGCATCCTTTATAGATCGGCTGTTGAGCTGTCGAAAGTCCACGCTCAGCTGCCACTTGCCATTCTTCTTCCGCACCATCACTATGGGAGCGCTGTGTGGGCTATTCGAGGGCTCTATGCACCCTTTAGCCAGGAGCTCATCCACCTGGCTGTTGATTTCCGCCAGCATCTTCCGATTATTTGGAAAATACCGCTGCTTTATTGGCCGCTTGTCGTGCATCGTGATCCGGTGCTCGGTGATGTCAGTGGTGCCCTTAATCTGCTGGAATTTGGCCAATTCCTGCCTCAGGAACGCGTCCACCCCCACATCCTCATGGAGTGGGTGTGCCGATCCTGGATTCGCCTCCATTTGGCCTCTGGGCTTCACCTCCACACTGGTGACTGCCACTGACAACTTCGCCTCCCCTGGCTCGTTGGGCAGCGCATCTCTGGGCTCGATCCTTAGTCTCAAGCCGCCGCATTCCACCGTGCAGCCTATCCTGGCCAGAAATCCCAGCCCAGTACCAGATCATCGATCACGCTTGGCAACCGGATGCGCCTCCGTGTGGGGCGCAGCACACCAAATACTCGGAGCCTGCCTGCCAGTTTTTCACTCACGAAACTGCTGGTGGCTCCCGTGTCGATCGTAGCCTTGTGCTGCTCTGCTCCGATGGCTACGATCGCCGAGATCTGCGTGCCTTCATCCGCGAGCTGGCCTAACAGTGCCTGGGACGCCGTGACGCTGCTCCTGCTCGCCCCTGGATGGCGGGTGCTTCAGCCCGTTTCCCGACTGTCAACAGGCAATCGTCCTTTCACCGATCCGCCCACATTGCCAGCAAAATTTTAACGCTTCGTTGCGGCATTCAATGGCAAAGTGACCCTCTTGGCCACACATACGGCACGCCCTGGCAGGATTCGAGATATGTATCATGGGTCCTGCCATACCAGTTCTTTGTGCCAGCCGTGGACTTGTTTCTTCGGCGGCCATGCTACGGTGATAGGCGGACTCACCTGACCATTCAGCGTCGCCCATGTCCATCAATGTGGGCTTGCTCTGCCTGTGTTGGTGCCTCAGCTTCTCCCGATCCCTCTCCAAGTCCTCAAATTCCTCCGAAAGCATCATCACCTCCGTCAGATCCGGCAAGCTGCCATTATATATCAGCTTCATCTCCCCATCCGCCGCATAGCGTAGTGACCTCACCAGGGTCTGCATCTCAACCATATACAACTTAAACGCAGCATCAGCCTCACCCAGCATCAGCCTCCGCCTCGAGACTTCTCCAGGTAGTCTCTAGGCTGGAAGAATCCCTGGAAGCTGCTCACGAACGCTTCCCACGACATCCAGTGTCGATTATGGGCCACGTACCATTTCAGAGCCGTGCCTTTGAGCATCTCTGGCACGCCCTCGGGATCAGATCCAGATTCAGGCAATATGTGGCGGCCGACCACTCCAGAAATTCCAGAGGCTTCGATATGCCATCGAATAGGAAGCCCCATTCCCGCACCTGTTTGGCCACCTTTGCATACTCAAGCCATGCCAAACTCGGCTCTCGCGTCCTTATTTCGGGCTGTGGACTGGATGTGGACAGGGTCCTTGCCGGGTATATTAAGGCGGGCGGCGGCGGCACTAGTGGATGACAGTGACTCCTCTCGATCCTCCAGATCCTCTTCCCCGACGGCGGTCAACATTTCCTCTCTTCGTGGAGACCGTCGCCCATGGAGTTATGCGATGTCGGCGATCCTAAGAGAATAAGGAATCCTTCCCTCATTCTCGTCGACCCACTCGCCAAATGGCCTCCGCCTTATGTCCAGAATGCCTGATAGGTTCACTCCGAACTCCAGGCCGTAGCGTAACTCCTCCTCTTTCTTAAGGTTATATACCCATGCTCGCACCATATTTATATTTATATTTTCTAAAAGCACTTATTGACTCTATTTATCGCAGGGCCCCACGTTGGGCGCCAGTTATAACGAACCTTCGGTTTGCCCGAGTTTAAGCCGGGCCGCACTCGGCCGACTGTGTGTTCGTGCCAAAAAATTTATATGTTGGGCGCCTGCCGATAAATAATAAGTCCTGCCTTTTAAATTTAATAATATAAATTGGTTTATTCACGTAGATATATTATTATTATAGTACAGCAAAGTAATGGCTTAGGCTATAGCTGCACACGACTAAGCCCGCAGGATTCGTAGGTGCCGTGAGGAGCACACCGGCTAGTGACCGATCAGCCTCTGTACCGTCTAGATGTTGCAGAGCACTCCACAGTACGCCAGGATACGCGCTTCGTTCTCCAGCGGTTCGCTTGGATCACCACATGCACTCCTACAACTGCATGTACTCGCTGGCACACGAGACCGCGTCTCAGAAGGCTTAGGTTCTTCCGCACGGCTGCCCTCACTAACCTCACACTCCTGTTCAGGTTATGCTACTCTATCACCAGCTGCCGGCCGTACCTCTGTCCTCAAAGATACGGTTTGGTATGCGTCTAAGATATTCCTCTGAATATTTTTGTAGAAGTACCACGATGTCCTTTGTGTCCTTGATGTCCCTCGTTATCCTTCGTTGTCCTTCGTTGCACTTTACAATTTTACTCCCGTTGACACTTGGCACTTTCACTTTTAATTGGAATCGACTGACCCAGTGCCGAGCCGTGGGCGCCTTTTTATAGCAGCGCCGCAGGCCCTTCTTCGGCTCTGAAGCGGGGCCTGCCTCGGCTCTCTGTAGCGGGGCCTGTCTCCTCTTCGTGTCTGCCTTAACGGCAACATCGCCAGATTTGGTGCGACGCGAAATGCGCCGGATCGCGTGGCAGCCGCTCATTGGCGGAAGCACCGTTACACGCCTGCGAGTGAAAGTAATAGCTACTTTCTCGCGGCTACGAACGGCACTTCGGCTAGCGGTGCACGATCGACACAAAAGAGTGCGACGCAAGTAAATCGCTGAATCGGTAAGAGCGAGCGAGGCGTCCCATTGCTCGCCTTTGACCCTTTCCAGTCGCGAGAGTCGCTTCCAAGTTTCATTCTAAACTCCCTGACAACGCCAGTCTCATTTCTCAGCATAGCCCCGAACCACACTCAACGACAGCGTGTCGCTCAGTCGTCTCGCTAAAACGGTACTTCTCAAAGCGACAAAATGCAAAGGACCAATCAGAGCGCAATTAGCGGCTGATGCAATATTACTAATATGATGAAATTAGGAAAATCTGGTGAAAACCAGAATTTCCATACACAACAACACACACACACAGTTCACTTTGACATATGTAGGATTCTGGTGTAAACCAGAATATTCATACACCCATACACAGCAACACACACAGTGCGTGCCTACCGTTAGCTTCGACACGGCCATCCTGACCCTGACACGTTCTCGTGTAGTACTCCCAATTTGAGATTCGAATTTCTTACGTAACAAAAGATTATAAACTGGAATCATCGTCTGTCGTAGACGGATAACCATTCTGACATTCACCCATCCTCATGTAATATCCAAATATCATGTTCAAAGACACCTTTTGTGTTTCATTACATAAACATAACTTAAGCTTTCATTCTTAACCATAACATACAGAGTACCTTCTTTTTATACCCTGAACCCATTGAAAATCAGGGTATAATGTTTTTGTTGGAGGGCGTATGTATGTAACAGGCAGAAGGAGGCGTGGCAGACCCCATAAAGTATATATATTCTTGATCAGGATGACAAGCCGAGTTGATATAGCCATGTCCGTCTGTCCGTCTGTCCGTCTGTCCGTCTGTCTGTCCGTATGTATGAACGCGTCGTTCTCAGAACCTATAAGAGCTAGAGACTTGAAATTTTTTATGTAGGTCCGTGAATAGCACGAAAAGATCGAGTTTGTTAAAAAAAGTCGATAACTACTTTAATTTTATTGTTATTGATTAAAAACATTATCGAATGTTAGTTATAAAATTATATCTCCCACGTCTTTATAGCTAGAGTCCCCAAATTTTTTTGTAAGTTTTATATTTATTTTCTCTAATTTTGATTTTTGTTAAATTTTGGATACCGGCTCCAAATTTCCCCCGACTAGAGTTTTCTTACTTGTTTTTTTTTTATAACAATATATATATATAACAAAATTCATAAATTCACTTAAAATTTAACAAAACAACTAATCATTGTACTTGCACTATGCACCTTCAACAAAACCACAAAATTTGCTTAACTTTCAAATGAACGTGCACCAGAAAAAGAATGTCCAATATATTGTAAAGGTACGTTTTTCCAGCTGGGGCAGACTCAGCCTGGCCCAGGGTCACCCACAAGATAATTTATAGGATGCTGGGACGCACTGGGGTAGGGGACGGGAAATTCGGCAACTCACGGCCGCTGGCGGAGCTACTCTCGCCTGGGAATGTTAAGTCGGCGATCGCTGCACCGCGCCGGTCAACTCACAGATGGAAAAATGGCAAGAAGGGGGGTTGCTATTGCCACTACCCGCCCGTTCGAAAATTCAGCAAAACGCACAAGTCGCCTCAAATTCTTTATTAGACTTACTTTTGCTAATTCTTATCACTTACTTCCTTTTCACAAAGATCTTCGTTTTCCTTCCTTAGTCTGCGCCTCCCACTTTCGCTTTTCCTCCTCACAACACTTTTCGCTTCACTCGTTCTTCTCTCTAAAAACCACGACCCCTTTCTTTCGGTTCCCGACACAGACTAACTCCTGCTCTAAGACCGCCCTCAGCCTCATCGCGATTGTCGTTTCGCCGCGAGGCGACAAATGCGCCGCGACAATTGCAGCTGCGCTGCTAATCTGCCGGCAGCGCGGCGCCTAACTCCGAAATTGATTAGCGAGCCCTCCATGGGCCACTTCTGCGCTTTATTGCGCCTACATCTAATTGTAACTCCTATTATATTATTGATCAAACTTACGACCAACTTATCATTACCAAATACAAACTAACGAGCCCTATACCTAACCACGCTCCACTGCGCTTAAATTAACGACTCCAATGATTACGATTAAACAACTTAATAACTAATGATCAACCAACTTAATAACTACAAATCAAACAACTTAATAACTACAAACTCCCTAACTAAACAACTTAATAACTACAAATTACAACTTAATAACTACAAACTCCATCTGGGTCCGCAGCAATCGCTCCCCTGCCGGTGCTGCGCGCCTCGTGTTGTGGACGACTCCGGGGCGGTAGCGGACGCTGACCCGAGGGAGCCCGCTATCCTTTCTCGCCCACCGGTCCACCCCGGTCAGCCATTCATGGATGGCGGAGTTCCCATCCCGGGGGACCGAGGATAGAGGCCCCTGAGTGCGCCCGTTGTTAGACCCTGGGGCCGCTCGCCGCCCGGCTCGCCCCTAGACCGACTCGCCTCTCCACCATCGGGAGACCTGCGCCCCTGCGGGCACTCGCCGGTTGGCTCGGCCTTTGGCGAGGTCGGCTCCCAGCTCGTGGAGCGTACGCTGGGCTCCTCCCATGTGAAGAGTTCTTCCCAGTTGGCGGGGGATGGCTTCTGGGGACGGCCGCCGCTCGGCCCGTCCTTCGGCGGAGTCGCCTCCCACCTCGCGGAGGATACGCTGGGCTCCTCCCCCGTGAATATCTCCTCCCAGTTGATGGGGGATGACTGTTGGGGACGGCTGCCGCTCGGCCTGCCCTTCGGTGGGGTCGCCTCCCAGCTCGCGGAGGATACGCTGTGCTCCTCTCCCGCGAAGATTTCCTCCCAATTGATGGGGGATGGTTGCTGGGGACGGCTGCCGCTCGGCCCGTCCTTCGGTGGGGTTGCCACCATACTCATGGAGGATACGTTTATCTTTGGGTCCCTCGTGCCTCCTCCATACTGACGTAGTGGACGAATTCTTCGTCATCGCCGTTGATGATCAACACGTCATCCATCTTCTTCCTGTAAGCAAACACACCATTAGTACACGCCGTAACTCCCTCATATAATGAACGGGTGATCCGTTATTTCAATCGTCATGGACATCCATGTGATGAAAGTCTGCCAAGACCTCGGACCTCATGCGAAACTTCGAACGGTTTCGTCGCCCTCGCCGTCTTCTTGTCCGTCAAGTCGCGTGGGCTCTACGTCACCTTCAGCTCCGTCTCGGAAGAATGGCTTCAGCTGCGCCACACTGGCCACTCTTCTCCTGCGCTCGCCCTCCCTCGCGAGTCGCACGATATTGGGGGAAACAAATTTGACGATCCGGTAAGGGCCGTCAAACTTTGGAGCCAGCTTTGCAGCAAACCCTCGGCTGCGTTGGACAGTTGGTGCTGACGAAGCAGCACCAGGGACCCGATTGTGGGTCTCCACTCACGCCTACGAAGATTGTAATATCGCCCTTGGTCCCTCGACGCCTTCTGCAGATTACTGCGTGCGATCGAGAAGATCTCTCGCAGTCGATCCTGCCTTTCGTGGGCGCTGAGCTCCTTGGTCGCTGATCCCGGGGTCACCTCGTCATACAGCGCGGCCGGCAAGCGTGGTTCCCGCCCCAACATCAAGAATGACGGGCTGAAGCCAGTCGAGTCCGCCACACTCGAAGCGCTATCTCAGGCAGCAGCTCGTCCCACGAACTTTGATGGCCCTCGATGAATAGCACTATCATGGTATTCACCGTGCGGTTCGTCCTCTCCGTCGGATTCTCCTGGGGGCAATAAGGAGCCGCATATTGCAGGGTGACTCCCAGTGACTCCATAAACGACCGGAAGCTCTTGCTCGCGAACTGTACCCCGTTGTCACACACGAACGTTCTCGGTACCCCGAACCGAGCAAGGATTCGTTCGCGGAATGCTGCCTGCAGAGTCGCGGCCGTCGCCCTCCTCAGGGGCACGAGTTCCACCCATTTGGCGAACGCATCGTGGAACACTAGCAGCATTGTGTTCCCATGCTTCGACCGAGGCAAAGGACCCACGAAATCTGCGCACAGTACCGCCATCGGCTCAGCCACTTGCCATTCAACGCGTACGGCTCCATCTCCGGCCCTATGACCTTGTCGAGCGCCCTCTGGAACGGTGCCCCGGCCGAGTGCAAACCGAATGGCATCACCCGCCATTGGAACAAACCCCGCCCCGGCACAGTGAACGCCGTTCATTCCCTACTGTCCGCCGCCATAGATATTTGCCAATAGCCGCTCTTTAAGTCTAGCGTCGAGATGACACGCGCGTGCCGCAACCTCTCAAGGATGTAATTGATCCGAGGGACTGGATAAGCATCGGGTATCGAATGAGCGTTCAATTGCCGGTAGTCGATGCACATGCGCCATTCTCTTGTCTTCTTCTTTACCAAGACTATCGGCGCGCTGTGCGGACTCCTAGACGGCTCAATTGCTCCAATTCGAAGCAGCTCCTCCACCTGCTCGTCAATCACTTTCTGCATAGCGGGATTCTTGGGATAATACCTCTGCTTCAGAGGCCTATCATCCCTCATCCGGATGCTATGTTCGCCCACGTGGGACACCCCTTCGAGTTGTTCGAACAGCGCCAGTTCGTCCTCGAGGAACCTCTTGATCCCACTCTCTAGATCGGCCGGCCATTCCGTATGCCCTACGTCCGGCTTCACATCGTTCTCGCCCTCGCATTCTGTCACTCCTGCCTCGGGCAAGCGCTCGTTCATCACCTGGCCCGTTACTATCTCCGACTCATCGGCCATTTCCCCACCACTGCATTCGCTCCTCGGCGGCGTCATCCTGGGTTTTGGCTGCCCCCTCCTTGGTCGTCGTGCTGGTGTCTCCCGTCTTCCTCTCGGGGCACCCTCTAACGACGTATCCTTGGAGATGGATGGTAACTCCTTCCCCGATGTCGCGGCCTCAGTCCTCACGCACGGTCGTCCCCATGGCGGCCAGGAAATCCATCCCTAGGATGACCTGGTCCAACATGGTCGGCATGATCAGCAGTGCCATCTGCACGGCCCTGCCGACGAGATCCACTCGCACGCTCATCAGCTTCCTCACGTCTAACGACGACCCATCCGCCAACCTGATGCGCGAGTGCACCTTCTCCACCCTTCCCGCGATCGCCTCCCTCCGCACGCAGTCTCCGCTCATGAAACTGCGGCTAGCCCCTGTGTCGATCGTAGCGTCTATTTCGCGACCGGCGATCCTAACGCGCGCTACGATCCGGCCTTCCTTCACGACCAATGGACGTTCACGCGGCTCTCCTACGATCGGTTGGCGTCGCCCCTTCCCTGCGGGGGACGCCCTTGCCCGTTTCCCGAGTCTGCTAGGCTACAGCAGTCTCGCGTGTCGACCCCTGCCTCCCCGCATCGTTGGCAGAAGACAACCCGCTCGTTAGGACATTCTCGCGCAAAGTGACCTGGCTGCGAACACCGAAAACACACTCGCCGCGCGTCAGAACCAGTTGGCGTGGCGCATCAATAACCTGATCTCTACCAGGTAGTCCTTGAAGGCCTCGCCTCTCCGCTGCCTTCGCCCCATAATCTGATCCTCGAGGCGCTCGAAATATTGTGGGGCATGAAGAAATCTAGAAATTCGGTCCGGAATCTACCCCAAGACGCACTCCTCAACCCGCTGGTCAGGAACCATTTCGCAGCCTTATCCACCAGCACCTCGCTTACCACCCTAGGTAGGTGATCGAGCTCGATGCCATACGTGATGGCTCTCTCCTCCAAAATCTCGAGGAAGCCCAACGGGTCCCTCTGGCCGTCGTAGCACATGCCCCACCTCCGGACCTGTTCGGCTTCACACCTATGCGGCCGACCTCCGTGCTCCACGTAAGACATCGGCACTCGCACTAAGCCATCGGGCTCCCACGCCTTGTCATCCAGGGATTCTAATTCGGCTAGCCGGGCCCAGACCTCTGCGGAATGCCCACCGCCTTGGATGAAGCTAGCTAAGCGTCTACGCAGCTCCTCTACCCGGCCGTCTTTCTCTAGCCCGAACTCTTGGGCCACAGACATCAACTCCTCTTTCCGCCTTAGGTACACCCAACGGACGCCCACCCCCGGATTCTGACATTCGCTCGGGTCCATGGTAGTGTTAGTGAGAATTTTTATTTATTAAAAAAAAAATTTTATTTTTACTTTATTTATTTTTATTTAATTGTCTTTATTTAATTTTATTTAAAAAAAATTTTTTTTTTCCTTTTTTTATTTACTTAAATTTTTATTTTACTTTATTTAATTTTATTTATTTATTTATTTATTTATTTTTTTTTTATTTATTTTATTTAATTTTATTTATTTAAATTCTCATTTATTTAAGTTTTATTAAATTTATTATTTATCTTTATTTAATTTTATTTATTTAAATTTTCGTTTATTTAAATTTTATTTACTACCCGCCCGTTCGAAAATTCAGCAAAACGCACAAGTCGCCTCAAATTCTTTATTAGACTTACTTTTGCTAATTCTTCTTATCACTTACTTCCTTTTCACAAAGATCTTCGTTTTCCTTCCTTAGTCTGCGCCTCCCACTTTCGCTTTTCCTCCTCACAACACCTTTCGCTTCACTCGTTCTTCTCTCTAAAAACCACGACCCATTTCTTTCGGTTCCCGACACAGACTAACTCCTGCTCTAAGACCGCCCTCAGCCTCATCGCGATTGTCGTTTCGCCGCGAGGCGACAAATGCGCCGCGACAATTGCAGCTGCGCTGCTAATCTGCCGGCAGCGCGGCGCCTATCTCCGAAATTGATTAGCGAGCCCTCCATGGGCCACTTCTGCGCTTCATTGCGCCTACATCTAATTGTAACTCCTATTATATTATATACCTAACCACGCTCCACTGCGCTTAAATTAACGACTCCAATGATTACGATTAAACAACTTAATAACTAATGATCAACCAACTTAATAACTACAAATCAAACAACTTAATAACTACAAACTCCCTAACTAAACAACTTAATAACTACAAATTACAATGTGAGGTGGCGGTTTTCCCCGCCGCCTTACAATATAAAAATTACAAACAAAAAAACAAGTAAGAACGTTGCTGTCGGACGCAACCAACAGCGAAATACTATTTCACGTCCCAGCAGCACACAGGGGCATCTATCACTTTATATTTTTTAAAATTTAACCTTAAATCCCCACTGTCGCCGCTTAAATTAGCTGCAGATTAAAACTTTTCATTTGGGGTGGCCAGACAGTTTCAATTAGGATCGAAGCTTAGAACCCTTACCTTAGCAAAAACACGTACCTAAATCGAGAGAGGTGGCATCTCTCAAAATAAGAGAGGTGGCAACTCTGAAAATGTGATTTAAGTTCGTTGGCGAGCGTAGAGGTGTGGGCTCGAACCCCGGTGCGGTCATGTTGATATTTTTGTTATATTTTCTTTATTTAGTTATTTTGTATTAATAAAATATGCTTTTCAAAGACATATATATAATTTGGCAAATCAAAAGACAAGGTCAAAGGTCACTAAGTCATTATGTGGCGCGTTATTGGCTCAGAAGCTGCAGATGTTTCAGTTTTGATTTGCCACGCCCCCAGTGGCCGTAGACAAATAATTTTTGGCATGTGCATAGAGTGGGCGTTTAAGAATATAACTGTAAAGTTTGGATGCTTACATTCGAAAAATGCGAAAATGACAGGGTATTTTTCTGCCCCTTTTGGGGCGTAACAATAATGTTTGGGGAATCGATAGAGGAGGCCCCCAGTAACTTAGCGTCCAATTTTGAAGCTTCTAGCACTAAAACTGTGGGAGATATAAGCTGATATTAGTTGCCACGCCCCCAATGGGCGTAGATATATCCGCCATAGCTTTTTGATTTTGGGATGTCGACATGAGTGTTCAGTTAAAATCTCAACTCTCTAGCCCTACTAGAAGTAGTGTTTCTGAGATACAGTAAAATGCATTTTCCGATTTGCCACGCCCCTAGTTGGCGTATCGGGAAAATCTTGACACTTTATCAGACGAGGGTATACACGAGTATATGGTTTGGTTTCTCTCCTCGTTTCTTAGGAGAATATAGTCACCAAAATTGTGCCTTACAACCATAGCCTTGGTTTTATCAAAGCGTTGTTTATCATAATCAGCCAAACTCTTCATCTTATCTCTGGCACGAGTCCGAACACTGTTCAAATCAATTTCGATTTCCGTGTCCACTGGTGGAATTAAACCTATCGATCGAGCCTCTTTTCCTTTAGCATTTCCAAGGGGCTCACTACATCAGTTGCACGACTAACTGTGCAATTTAATGCAAGCTGAACCTCGGCAAGTGCATCTTTTCAGGATTGTCCTGACAAAAGGGCTTGGTATATATAAATCATAAACAACAACAACTCGTGGATCTTCAACACTCAGCTGGCCGACAACGAAGTCTTTTTGATACTGATTTAATTCAGCTTCAAACTTAAGCTAGTGGGCAGAGAGCTAGCACAGAGACCCGAACGTCTAGCGAGAGCACTCCATCCCGCTCTCGTCGCTCTCGTGCTGGTCTTTACAGTGCCCTAATTAATTTCATGCACCTTACAGCCTAAAGCCTGACATTATGCCCAGTCAAATAACTGAACATCGGCCGCGTTGAAAGGCCGCAGGGCTTCAACTTCACTTAATACTTAAACTAAACTATCTAATAGGCAAGGGTGCAATGCGATGAATTGGGCGTTTGTATGTTCCCGATTTGGTCTTTATGACCACCACTCGCACCCACCATCTTCGCCGGGTATCGCTTCGGTCACCACGCCGAGCATCCACTGCTTAGGCGGAGCGTTGTCCTCTCCCACGAGGACGACTGTGCCGACTTCAACGTTCCTCGACTCTCGCGTCCACTTGCTCCTTTGCTGCAGACTGAGCAGGTAGTCCCTGGACCAGTCTGTCCAGAATCGCTGCTTGATTCTTGATGTCAGCTGCCATCTTTTTAAGTATGGCAGCCTGAAATCGTCGATTGGCTGCGTTGATGCGAGTGGCAGCGGCACGAGCGTTGCGCCGACCAGCAGATGAGCCGTCGTTTGGGTTGCTGCTGGGAGCGATGATCGGCCGCGAATTGAGAATGGCCTCCACCTCGACGAGCACCGTTGCCAACTCGTCCTGGCGCAGCACTGCGCTGCCAATTGCCTTGAGCAACATGCTTTTCGCCGACTTCACCGCTGCTTCCCACAGGCCGCCGAAATGCGGCGCTCGTGGGGGAATGAAAACAAACTCCATTCCCCGTTCCGCAGCATATGTTTGAATCGCAGCTGAATAGGCGCTGAAATTGGCCGCAAACTCTGCCAGCGTGCGAGCCGCACCCACGAAATCGGTGGCATTGTCGCAGTACAGCTTCCTGACAAGGCCACGTCGACCAATAAACCAAGATAAACACATCAGAAAGGTGGTAGAGGTTAGATCGGTTACAAACTCTATATGTACAGCCTTAGAAGTGAAGCAGACGAATATGGCAATATACATCTTAACGAGCGCTTTGCCCGAATCCTCAACGAAACTAAAATTGGACCACAAAAGTCCACTCCGCTGATCTCAAAGGATCTGTTCGCGTTTAAACGATCAGCGGGAAGGTTGCCCATTATTTGCGACAAAAGCTTCGGCTTATATCGAAAGCAATGCACGCATTTTCTCACCACAGCACTGCACACCTCTCGAGCATTGATCACCCAGATCTGTTGCCGAAGTAATTCCATCAGGACCATTGGATTGGCATGACAGTGCGTGTGATGCAAATGCTCTAAATAGAGTGTGACAAATCGACACTTTTTAGGCAGCAGCAAGGGAAACTTGGCATTATGCGCTAATGGCGCTTTCATCAAACGACCTCCCACCCGCACCAACCACAAGACACGCTTGCCATGTTGGTGAGAGTGCAGGAATGGTGCCAGTTTTTGAAGAGCCGGTTGCAAAACTGTGGACTTTTTTAATTTTTAAATTTCTTGAGCGAATTCTGTATGCTGAATCACAGATACTGCTGCAAGAAAGGCGAAACTTAATTCAGAATCTGAAGGAATCAAAGATACATGTTTCTCGCTCCTTCCATTGATGAAGCGGAACATGTAAGCGATTATGCGGATCAGCCTTGGAAATGAAGATATAGCTTCTATTAATGGCGTGATGGAATTTACGATCTCCTCAACCGCAACCGTAGTAAAGGCAGCTCTACGTCTCTCTAACGACTCCAATTCCTTCGACAGCTTAATATGTGGGTTTGCTGGCCACAATTCTTCTGAATGTTGTAAAAATGATGGTCCGCCAAACCAGATTGAAGATCGAAGTTCTTCAACTGAACATCCCCGAGACACTATGTCGCCGCCGGGTTGTCTTTTGTTGGGACATGACGCCAGGAGACATTGGCTGTCAACTCCTGAATGGTTGCTACTCGATTGGCAACAAATGTGTTCAAATTTGATGAGTGCATTTGCAGCCAATGAAGAACAACTTCGGAGTCTGACCAAAAAACAACTTTGTCTAATGGACAGTCGAGTAAGTTCTTTACCGCGTCCCACAGATTTCGTTTTCAGTGGGGCTACTTTGGACTTGGCGGTTAGTAACCTGATAGTGATACCCTCAACTGTTTGCACTCGTACGTATAGATTACTAATTACTACTCAACAAATTTATTAATTTGTTTTTATCAGCATCGGACAATTCAGTATCAATTTCATCAGGATTAATTGGGATCAGTAGCGGCACAAATATTTACAGATTTTGAAACCTTGATTAAGGACTTCCCGTCTAATGATAACATCGTTGGGTAGCTCTCACCTCGATGTAACATGACTCCTGTTGGCTCAGACACAGAACACTAGTTGCTTCTGCAGTCGCACACCACTTTAAAGCGTCTACACCTGCGGCTTGGCAAAAAAAATTTCGGCAATGTGACCTCACGCTTTTGTTGTTGTTCTGATGCTGAAGCTTGCATTGTCTTTACAAACTCCAACATATTTTGATTTTGCATTTGCAAAATTACGCGCCACTGTTCTTCAGTAAATATAGGGGGTGGCGACGATCCCACTTCTGATGTTAAAACTTCATAGATTTGTTCCATAGTTGCGTACTTAGCGAAGCGAGTTTCGGTGCTTATGCATTCTAAACTCCCTGACAACGCCAGTCCCATTTCTCAGCATAGCCCCGAACCACACTCAACGACAGCGTGTCGCTCAGTCGTCTCGCTAAAACGGTACTTCTCAAAGCGACAAAATGCAAAGGACCAATCAGAGCGCAATTAGCGGCTGATGCAATATTACTAATATGATGAAATTAGGAAAATCTGGTGAAAACCAGAATTTCCATACACAACAACACACACACACAGTTCACTTTGACATATGTAGGATTCTGGTGTAAACCAGAATATCCATACACCCATACACAGCAACACACACAGTGCGTGCATACCGTTCGCTTCCACATATATGTATATATTAAGCAATTATGTTTGTTAATTTGCTTAATTTGTAGATCATTAAGTATATTTTGAATTTATTTATTCCTTTATAAAGTTATGCATTTTTTTTAAAGGAATTTATAGGTATATACGTCGAAATGGACGGAAAATTATGTTGACACCAAGAACCCTCAAAGAGTCTTTAGCTGCGAAAGAATACTTTGAAAGATTAATGGAAGAGGCACCAGTTAAACAAGCAACATTCCCTATGGTACTAAAACTTTTCGAGCTGTTAGATAAGTATCAGGTGGAAATTCCGGATGAAATACGTAAACAAGTTGAAGGCCTTCACATAGCTTGGCAAGAATATTTGCGAAAATTGGGAGAAGCCGACGAAATGCTCGATAATAACCGTGATGAATTTAAGAAAATTTTATTAAATCAAGCCGAAAAGTTTAAAATGATCCTTAAAGAATTCCTTGATGATTTTTATTTAAAACTTCCTACTGCTGCTAACATGTAATATCTATTATTATAGTTTATTTTTTCGCAATTCCCTAAATACTTTGTTTTACAGAAATCCGAAAATTGCTATAAAATTTCTAAAAATTATAAAACTTAAAGTTGAGGATTGCTTTAAGTTCGAGGAAAGTCTCAAGAGTGATTTGTCTGTTTTCAACGTAAATCAGCCGGAAAACTTAGATTTGAAAAAATTGGACACAGAAGTAAAAATTGTTCACAATATTTGGCAACTAGTTCTCGACTGGCAAACAAGCTGGGACAGTTGGAGAAAGGGTAATTTTTGGAAGATAAATATAGATGAAATGGAGGATAAAGCACAAAGCTTATATAAAGAATTTAGTATATTAAACAAAACGTATTTTGATCGTCATTGGGAGATGTTGGAGGTGACAACCAAGAGTATAGATAGTTTCAGAAGGACTTTACCATTAATCACTGCTTTAAAAAATCCGAACATGCGTGAACGCCATTGGAATCGAGTCCGTGCTGTAATGCAAGTGTAAGTGTTTACATATAAAGTGATTTGTAATATTTGTATTCCCTTAACTTATTTAAAAAGGGGAAACAGGGTATAATGTTTCTATGAAAATGTATGTAACAGGCAGAAGAAGGCGTATATATATTCTTGATTAGGACGACGAGCTGAGTTATAGCCATGACCATCTGTCCGTCGGTCCGTCAGTATGGACCACAAACCACAAAAGCTGGAGATTTAAAATTTTAAGTGAATATTCGTGTATATCATACTAACACCGAGTTTTTTTCCATAAGTCTTCCCGTTTCCTAACTATCGATAAATCTACTCCCTTTTGTACATTGTTCAAGCTGGAGATTTCAAATTTACTCTGCAGATCCATGTAATGAATAAAAAGATTTTTAATGTTTTTATTTTTAATATCACACCTTTTCGCCCCAAATTTTCGAATTACAGGACCAGGGTCCCCTACAAGAAGGTTAGCTTGTCGTTAAAATATACAATTCATATAATGAAACGCACTGTTCACTTTCATTTCTTTCTTCATTTGTTTTACCAATTATCTCCTTATCTATTTAACTCACTCTTTTTGCTCTCTGAGGAATTGTCTCTGTTTCCTTTTTTTCCAATCTCCCATTCCTCTCTGTGTCTTTCGTCACGTTTCCTCCTTTCTCTGCTTATGGCCGTTCTTTTCACTCTCACTTATAAACTTTTCTCGTTTGATTTGCTCAGACACCTGATCACGACTACCTACCTTCTGCCGATCGCGTGCCGACCTCGGCAGCCTAATTCGCTGCGGCCGCCGCTTCGTGCACAGCTATGCTGCCGATTATCGGCGCCCGCCTTGGCAGTTGTTAACAGCAAATCAAAATTAAATTCAAATTCAAATCATTCAGGGCGGACCCTCCATGGCACAGTGGCAGAATTGAAGAAAATAGCGGCATAAATTAAAATACTGTCCGTAAGGACAAATAAAACACTTATTTAATGAAAATAATATTAATTTAATAGCAATGCTAAAAATTTTTTTTTTTGAGTTTAAGCCGCTATTTTCTTCAAATCTGCCACTGTGCGCTCCGTTGCGACTATACTTAAAACTACTTAAAATCTACACAAAAATGAACTTTAAACCTAAGGCCCCCCATGGGTCTTCCTATTGCTATTCTTAAATACTTCCTACTATTCCTGCCTACTCTCTATACTTAAGACTACTTAAGAACAAATAGTGCTTATTGCTAAATGTGAGGCGGCAGGTTTAGTTCCGCCTTAGATACCCACTTTCTTAGATCATCTTGTCTTCAAGTTAGTTCCTCCGGCAATCCTCGTGAAGCTGAGGAACATTTCCTCCGCCTCTATTTTGAAGCCCGTCCGCCGTAACCTCTTGAGCAGGTCGCGGCTTAAAATGGGCCCCGCGGGAGCACCTGCCAGGATGCGGGGATCAACGCATCCCGCGTTGCCTCGGGGGTCGGCTCCCGGGATGAGCTGATGTATCCACCTCTCGCGCCCACGTTATCGTTGCCGTCGGCGACGGGCAAGCTACAGCATGCGTATTCTCGGCGCTTTGCCGCGCTGGACCTGCGTCGCGCGAGCGTGCCAGCCTCCGGAAATTCTCCACGATGCCCGGGCGGTAGTGGATGCTGACCCGCGGGAGCCCCTGATCCAGACCTCCCGGCGATGCTTCGACGGAGCGCCTAGGTCCCCATAGTCTGGGCCTATCGTGGATCCAGACAAGACAATGATGCCAGGTGGCTACGGGGTTTGGCACGCTACACCTACCCCCAGGCCGAGCACGTCGCCGCCCTCCTTGTCGAGGATCGAGCTGATCGGGGTAGCTCGAGGGGAATCCGGCCGATTCTTTTCCTCTGACGCGATCCCCTCCCATAGAACGAAGCTGGGATTAGGGTCCGTAGCATCTCTACTGCCATCGTCCACGTAGGCCTCCTCGAAGCTCAGGTCTTCCTTACTGCTGCCCGCCTGTCCGCCCTACGTTTTTTGTTAGTCCTGCGACATCCTCGCTGCCGGCTCGAAAGAACGGTTTCAACTGTGCCACACTGGCCACCCTCCTCTTGCGCTCGCCCTCCCTTGCGAGCCGAACGATATTGGGAGAGATAAATTTAAAGACCCGGTAGGGCCGTCAAACTTCGAGGCCAGTTTCGCTACGAAGCCTTCAGCTGCGTTGGACAGCTAGGGACTAGGGACCCGATAGTGGGTTTCCATTCGAGCCTGCGAAGGATATAATATCGCCCTTGGTATCTCGACGCATTCTATAAGTTGCTACGCGCGACCGAGAAGATCCCTCGTAGTCGGTCCCGCCTTTCCCTGTCGCAAAGCTTCTCTGTCGCCGATCCCGGGGTCACCTCATCGTTCAGTACGGCCGGCGAGTCTACGAAATCTGCGCATAGGACTGTCATCGGTTCGGCAACTTGCCGCCGGCTTTCGCTGTTCACTCCTAAATTTTTGGCACGGCTCGCAGCACCTCACGTACTTTGCGGCATCCCGAAACATGTCAAGCCAGCAGTAGCGCTGGGCGAGCCGACACGTTGTCATCCGCAGGCCCTGATGGCCGGCCGAGGGAACGAAGACACATTGCTCCGCGGGGACGCAAGGCTTCCACGGGATGTCGTCCTCTCCGTCCGTCCGATGACTCTAACGAACCTTCGGTTTGCCCCGACTTTAAGCCGGTCCGCACTCAGCCGACTGTGTGTTCGTGCCAACAAATTTATATGTTGGGCGCCTGCCGATAAATAATAAGTCCTGCTTTTTATATTTGAGAATATAAAATGGTTTATTCACGTAGATATTTAATTTTATATGTCTTAGGCTATAGCTGCACACGGCTAAGCCCGCAGGATTCGTAGGTGACGTGAGGAGCACTTCGGCTAACGGGCGGTCAGCCTTTGAGCCGTCCAGAGGTTGCAGAATACTCCAGAGTACGCCAGGATACGCGCTGTGTTCTCCAGCGGTTCGCTTGGATCACCACAAGCACTCCTAAAACTGGATTTAGTCGCTGGCACTCTAGACTGCGTCTGCCCTCACTAACGTCACACTCCTGTTTAGGTTATGCTGCTCTAGCACCAGCTGCCGGCCGCACCTCTGTCCTCAAGGATACGGTTTGGTATGCGTCCGAAATTTTAAATTTGGCGCCACTCCAACCGTTCTGCTCCTCTTTGTTTTGCTCCACCCGCATTACTCAGTGTTGCCACCTGGCACGCGATGTCGATCCACCCATTGGCAACGCCGTGCTCACTGCTGATCGACACCCTGCTGGCAATACAACAAACAGGTAAGCAAAACATATTTACCAAATTTTAATAATATTTCCTCGGTGTTTTAGGCAACATCACTCCTTGATGCCCCTTTGGCCATGCTCCTTCCGCCGCTGCAGTAGATGACCTTTATTTCCTTTCCACGCGCCGCCAGCCACCCGGCTGTGTTGTGGCCGTGTATTGGCAGCAGTGACGGCGCCTCAAATTTCGCGATGTAGTGTGTGGGTGAGATTTGCCAGCGTATGACCCTGGCGAACGGCTCCTCTCACCATCGGGTACCCACTAATGGGTATACCGGGCTCCGCGGGAAATTTCGGTGCTCCAGACAACGTTCGTGGCCTGGCTCTGGGGTGTCGCCACGCTGGCATCGGGCAGACGGTATGGCGCACTCCTCATTCGTGCACAGCTCCAGCAAAGTCGCTGTCCAGTTCGCGAGATTCGGCCTCATCCCTTCTGCCGATGCCCTAGCTCTAATATCCAGACCCTCCAGCCACCTAGCAGAAGTCTGGCGCTTAAATCTCCCGCGAGCCCATTCCCTTGAGTCTGCCAAAACTCCAGACGTCGATGTCATCTTCCACGTCGCTATCACCTTCCAAATCGCTGTCCCTATGGACTGCCGCCAACACGCCCTTTTATAGCGTCTGCCGACGCTCTGCTGGCCGTGCGAGCGGCAGCACTTAACGGATCCTGTGCCCTCTACTGCTCTCTTTCTATCGCGAGGCGCACTCTCCTTAGCGCTGTCTTCCAGGTCCCTATCTTCGTCGCCTAATTTGCGCCTTTGCCCTTTTTGCCCTTAACGGTCCCATATGGCTGTTGTTGCCCGTTTTGCATGTTTGGGCTATGCTCGTGCGATGCGCACTTGTTGTTGTTGTTTTAGCCGCTCTCTCTCAGCACAGCTGCAGGCGTTTCGCTTGCGCTCGCGACACCAGCTTCGGCTCGCCTCGGGCGTAGCGATCGCCTCTCAGCTGTCATTGGCCTCTGTGCCCGACCGCATTGTTGTTTTTCTCTCTCTCTCTCTCTCTCTCTCTCTCTCTCTCTTCCTACTGTCACAATGCTCTCGCCGTGGCTTGAGCGTGCATGTGCATTTGTAAGTGCGTGGGCATACGCAAATCTAGGTGTGTGGTGGTGTCCGTTTCGGTTGTGCTTTTCGCTTGTCTTCATGAGCCATGTGCAGCCAAGATTGTTCATGTTTGTGACGGCGCTCTCTCCCATCACAGTAATAGCTGACACTGTTGTTGTTTGCGGGAATACTGTTCCAGCAGCGATTTTTGTTGTTTTCGGCGTAATTTCGTGTGCGCGCTGATATTCTTATTACTCTTGCTCAGACTCACCTGCCTCTGCCTGATATGGCTTCAGATCGGACACATGAGATGTCCGGCTGTGCTTATTCGTCTCCGCCTTGATTCGGCATATGACCGGCGAGATGAAGCTGACCACTGTATACGGTCCTCCGTATCATCGCACGTCTCCATACATACCGGGCCAGTAGTATCTTGCTGCCACTCGAGCAATCGTTTTTCGGCTTCCCAGGTGGCCAGCGGTGGCCGCATCGTGGTTCTCTTCCAGAACCTGCTTGCGCTACTCGCTCGGCACGAATAGCTTCCATGCAGCCACATCTTCATTGCCAGCTGGATGAGGAATGTGCCTGTATACATTCCCCGCCTCTTCCCGGTAGTCTGGCATCTTCTGTGCGTTTTGGTGAAGGTCTCGGCGAAGCTTAGCCATCCAGCGACATCCCGTCCAAGCTGATTGGCTTTTGCTTGCGACCAAGCGGCAAACTTCTTCCTCCAGAGGCTGTCGCGACAGAGCATCGGCTACTACATTTCGCTTGCCCTTCCTGTACCGGATCTCGAAATCAAATTTTTGTAGCTCCAATGCCCATCTTGCGATTCTGCCTGAAGGACTCTCAATGGAATTGAGCCACTTCAGCGCCATGTGATCGGTCACCACCACGAAGTGATAGCCTTCCAAGTAAGGCCTCAACTTCCGGATGCTCCAGACGATTGCTAGGCATTCCTTCTCCGTTGCTGAATAGTTCCGCTCCGCGCTATTCAGTGTCCGACTGGCATAGGAGATCACCCTCTCTCCATCCTCTGAAGTTTGCGTCATTGCGCCGAGTCTACAGTTGCTCGCATCCGCACCATCACTATGGGAGCGCTGTGTGGGCTGTTCGAGGGCTCTATGCATCCTTAACCAGGAGCTCATCTACCTGGCTGTTGATTTCCGCTTGCATCTTCGGATTCTTCGGAAAAGATCGCTGCTTTATTGGCCGCTTGTCGTGTATCGTGATCCAGTGGTGATGTCAGTGGTGCCCGTAATCAGCTAGAATTTGTCAAACTCCTGCCTCAGGAACGCGTCCCCCTTCACATCCTCATTAAGTGGGCATTTGGCTTCTGGGCTCCACCTCCGCACTGCCGACTGCCACCGACAACTTCGATTTCACTGGCTCGCTGGGTTGCGGATCTTTGGGCCCAATCCTGAGACTCATTCCGCCGCATTCCAGCGTGCAGACCATTCTGGCCAAGAAATCTCAGTCCAGTACCAGATCATCGATCACGCCTGGCAACCGGATGCGCCTCCGAGTGGGGCTCAGCACACCAAATCCTCGGAGCCTGCCTGCCAGTTTCTCACTCACGAATCTGCTGGTGGCTCCCGTATCGATCGTAGCCTTATGCTGCTCTGCTCCGATGGCTACGATCGCCCAGATCTGTGTGCCTTCATATACGAGTTGGCCTATCAGTGCCTGGGGCCGCCGCGACGCTGCTTCCGCTCGCCCCTGGATGGCGTGTGCCTCAACCCGTTTCCCGACTGGCAACAGGCAATCGTCCTGACACCTATGCGGCCACATTGCCAGCAAAATTTCAACGCTTCGTTGCGGCATTCAACGGCAAAGTGCCCTCTTGGCCACACATACGGCACGCCCTGGCAGGATTTGGGATGTACGTCCTTGGTCCTGCCACACCAGTTCTTAGTGCCGGTCGTGGACATGCTTCTTCCATGCTGCGGTGATAGGCGGACTCACCTGAGCATTCAGCGTCGCCCATGGCCATCAATCTGGGCTTTCTCTGCCTGTGATGCTGCCTCAGCTTCTCTCGATCCCTCTCCAAGTCTTCGAACTCTTCCGCCAGCATCATCAGCTCCGTCAGGCTCCGGAACTGGTAGGGCAGAGCATAGGCGCGCAGATCCGGCAGGATGTCATTATATATCAGCTTCATCTCCCTCCGCATCAGGGTCTGCATCTCCACCATATATAACTTGAACGCCTGACCCATCTGCATCTGCCTCGAGACTTCCTCCTTAATGTTCTTCGGGTAGTCTCTGGGCAGGAAGAATCCCTGGTAGCTGTTCACGAATGCCGCCCACGACGTCCAGTGTCGATTATGGGCCACGTCCCATTTCAGAGCCATGCCTTTGAGCAGCTCCGGCATCTCCCTCGGGATCACATCCAGATTCAGGCCATATGTGACGGCCGACCACTTCACCTGCTCCAGAAATTCCGGAGGCTTCGATGTGCCATCGAATCGGAAGCCACATTCGCGCAGCTGCTTGGCCACCTTTGCATACTCGAGCCCTGCCAAACTCGGCTCTCGCGTCCTTATTATGGTGGATGTGGCCCTCCAGGGTGCTTTCTGGGTCTCACTAGTGGATGACAGCACTAGTGGATGACAGTGACACTCACGGCCTTGTGTCCTCTCCTCTCGATCCTCGAGATCCTCTTCCTCGACGGCGGTCGAAATTCCCTCCCTTCGCATGGACCGTCGCCCATAGAGTTATGCGGTGTCGGCGATCCTCAGAGAAAAAGGAATCCTTCCCTCATTCTCGTCGACCCACTCGCCGAATTGCCTCCGCATTGTGTCCAGAGTGCCTGACAGGCTCACTCCGAACTCCAGGCCGTAGCGTATCACCTCCTCCTTCTTAAGGTTATATACCCACGCTCGTACCATATTTATATTTGTCTAAAAGCAATTAAATCGACTCTATTAATCGCAGGGCCCCACGTTGGGCGCCAGCTGTAACGAACCTTCGGTTTGCCCCGTGTTTAAGCCGGGCCGCACTCAGCCGACTGTGTGTTCGTGCCAACAAATTTATATGTTGGGCGCCTGCCGATTAATAATAAGTCCTGCTTTTTAGATTGAATAATATAAGCTTGTTTATTCACGTAGATATATAATTATTATATATCTTAGGCTATAGCTGCACAGGGCTAAGCCCGCAGGATTCGTAGGTGCCGTGAGGAGCACTTCGGCTAACGAGCGGTCAGCTTTTGAGCCGTCCAGAGGTTGCAGAACACTCCAGAGTACGCCAGGATACGCGCTGTGTTCTCCAGAGGTTCGCTTGGATCACCACAAGCACTCCTACAACTAGATGTACTCGCACGCACTCTAGACCGCGTCTCAGAAGACTTACGTTCTTCCGCACTGCTGCCCTCACTTACCTCACACTCCTGTTCAGGTTATGCTGCTCTAGCACCAGCTGCCGGCCGTACCTCTGTCCTCAAGAATACGGTTTGGTATGCGTGCAGGATATTCCGCCGAATATCCTTGTAGAAGTCCTACGATGTCCTTTGTGTCCTTGATGTCCCTCGTTGTCCTTCGTTGTCCTTCGTTGCACTTTACACTTTCACTCCCGTTGACACTCGGCACTTTCACTTTTAATTGGAATCAACTGAACCAGAGCCGAGCCGTGGGCGCCTTTTTATAGCAGCGCCGCAGGCCCTGCTTCGGCTCTGGAGCGGGGCCTGTCTCCTCTTCGGGTCTGCCTCAACAGCAACATCGCCTGATTTAGTGCGACGCCATATACGCGTGATCGCGTGGCAGCCGCTCATTGGCCGAAGCACTGTTATATGCCTGCGAGTGAAAGTAATAGCTACTTCGGCTAGCGGTGCACGATCAACACAGAGAGTGCGACGCGAGTAAATCGCTGAATCGGTAAGAGCGAGCGAGACGTCCCATCGGTCGCCCTTGACCCTTTCCAGTCGCGAGGGTCGCTCTTACCTTACCGTACTCGCGTCGCTGTGTGGAACATTTATTTGCCTGCACGCTCCCCCCATATAAATGCACAGCAAATACATGCAATTATACATTTTGAGACATACCTGCATATAATGTTCCTCACAATATAAACGTCCTATTCATCGCATTGCACCCTTGCCTGTTACTTAAGTTAGTTTACCTGTAAATTAAAGTTGAAGTCCTGCGGCCTTTCCATAATTAAGCAATAAATATATTAAGTGCATGGAATTAAATAGGGCACAAAAACAACGAGAGCAAGAGCGAGTGCTCTCACTAGTTGTTCGGGTCCCGGTGCTGGCTCTCTGCCCACTAGCTTAAGTTTGGAGTTATAATAAAGCAGTACTAAAAAGACTTCGTTGTTGGCAAGCTGCTGGTTGAAGACTGCAAGCTGCTTTTTTTAAGAACGGTGTATGTTACCGAGCCCTTTTTCCCTTTTATCAAGACACTAACGAAAAAAAAACAAGTAAGAAAACTCTAGTCGGGGGTCCCGACTAGGAGATACCCTAAACCCCGCGCTATCTGCGTTAAAATACTGCATAATTAGCATTTCGTATAAACGCACAGAAAATTAAATTCAATTAATTTTCAATTGTTTAGCCAATAGCGCCATCTATGGTTCGATTGAATAGCGCCATCCAAGTTTCGAACCAACTGAGCAGCTGATAATTCGCAAATCATAGCGCCATCTATTGGAAATATGTACACTAAAACTTGCGGGTTTTAGAACTTGCTAAATGCACGCAGCTCAATGTGTATGTGTGTATGTGTGCACATGTATAGGAAAACAGTTTGCTTTGCTTTGCTGGTCACGTGTTTGGCCGATTGGCAAAATGTTTTGTTTAATAACTTCTGCGCGAATTAATGGATTTGAATGAAATTTTCAGCTTATGTTCAACATATTTTATTACATTTTTTCCAATTTTTAAAAATGTAAACCCATTCATTTACTGGCTTTGAGTGCAACTAACCTCAATTTAAATATTTGGGGAAATTTGGAGCCGGTATCCAAAATTTAACACAAACCAAAATTAGAGAAAATAAATATAAAACTTACAAAAAAATTTGGGGTCTCTAGCTATAAAGACGTGGGAGATATAATTTTATAACTAACATTCGATAATGTTTTTAATCGATAACAATAAAATTAAAATAGTTATCGACTTTTTTTAACAAACTCGATCTTTTCGTGCTATTCACGGACCTACATAAAAAAATTTCAAGTCTCTAGCTCTTATAGGTTCTGAGAACGACGCGTTCATACATACGGACAGACAGACGGACAGACGGACAGACGGACATGGCTATATCAACTCGGCTTGTCATCCTGATCAAGAATATATATACTTTATGGGGTCTGCTACGCCTCCTTCTGCCTGTTACATACATACGCCCTCCAACAAAAACATTATACCCTGATTTTCCCATTTTCAATGGGTTCAGGGTATAAAAAAAAAAAAAACACATGGATAGAAAGTTTGACAAAGTTTTTATTCTCCCTTTCTTCTTTATTCCCCAGATGCTAATCTTTTTAGCGATTCAATATAGGTTCAATAGAGTACAAACAATATTACAAATGGGACTGACTGATATAGTAAACAATAATTATACACATTACATATTTATTAATATTGACCCACTTCAGGATATTATAAAACAACCGATATTACGGATAAAGAGGAATCGTTAGCAGAAATCAGATTAAATCCATTACACCTTTTAGCAGAAATAAAAGACTTATAAATATATGAGGAACATAATACAAATAGCTATTCGGACAAATGGATGACGAAGACCGAACAGATATCTTAGAGCACTTTGATATAATTGACTCAAATGATAACATCATAATCAATATGTACCAACAAATAATCATAAATTCACATTTTAATGGCAGAATACATAGTTTAGCAGAAATGATTAAGCACGACAGAACAATTATTAACGAAACATTGACAGGAATAAATAATCAAAATAAACAAGTAAGAATGTTGCTATCGGACGCAACCGACAGCGAAATACTATTTCACGTCCCAGCAGCACACAGAAGCATCTATCACATTATATTTTTTTAAATTTAACCTTAAATCCCCACTGTCGCCGCTCATATTAGCTGCAGATTAAAACTTTTCATTGAAGGTGGCCAGACAGTTTCAATTAGGATCGAAGCTTAGAACCCTTACCTTAGCAAAAACCTAAATCGAGAGAGATGGCATCTCTCAAAATGAGAGAGGTGGCAACTCTGAAAATGTGATTTAAGTTCGTTGGCGAGCGTAGAGGTGTGGGCTCGAACCCCGGTGCGGTCATGCTGATATTTTTGTTATATTTTCTATATTTAGTAATTATGTATTAATAAAATATTCTTTTCAAACACATATATGTAATTTGGCAAATCAAAAGACAAGGTCAAAGGTCACTAAGTCATTATGTGGCGCGTTATTGGCTCAGAAGCTGCAGGTGTTTCAGTTTTGATTTGCCACGCCCCCAGTGACCAAATAATTTTTGGCATGTGCATAGAGTGGGCGTTTAGGAATATAACTGTAAAGTTTGCATGCTTACATTCGAAAAATGCGAAAATTACAGGGTATTTTTCTGTATGTTACGCCCCTTTTGGGGCGTAAATATAATTTTTGGGGAATCGATAGAGGAGGCCCCCAGTAACATAGCGTCCAATTTTGAAGCTTCTAGCACTAAAACTGTGGGAGATATAAGCTGATATTAGTTGCCACGCCCCCTGAAGGCGTAGATATATCCGCCATACCTTTTCGATTGTGGGATGTTAACCCGAGTATATATACCAAGTCTCAAGTCTCTAGCATTAATAGTGCTCAAAATATAACGAAACTAGTAAAATTACTATATATTCAGATCCGATTTATCACGCCCCTAGTAGGCGTGGCCATAAAAATTTTTTGGCCGATCTTTGTAGGGTCGTAACAGTAACCCACGTGCCAAATTTGGGCGTTCTAGCTTTAAAACTGTAGAAGATACAGTTTGAACCGATTTGCCACGCCCCCAATGGGCGTAGATATATCCGCCATGGCTTTTTGATTTTGGGATATCGACATGAGTGTTCAGTTAAAATCTCAACTCTCTGGCCCTTCTAGAAGTAGTGTTTCTGAGATACAGGAAAATGCATTTTCCAATTTGCCACGCCCCTAGTGGGCGTATCGGGAAAATCTTGACACTTTATCAGACGAGGGTATACACGAGTATATATTTCAAATTTCAAGTCTCTAGCTTCAATAGCGTGGAAATGGTTTGCGTTCATACGGACAGACGGACAGACGGACAGACGGACGGACGGATAGACGGACAGACGGACGGACAGCATGACGGACATTTTCACAAACCTAATATACCATAGTATAAAACAAGTAAGAAAACTCTAGTCGAGACCGCTCGACTAGGGTATACCCTGAACCCTGCGAAGAACCGCAATTCCAAACAATCTCCGTTTCTTTAATGTACATAAGTTTATATATATGTTCATTACAAACAACACATACACACACACATACACAGGCGCAAGCACTCACAAGCGCAAATCGTTGCGTCAGCTGTTCTTTGGCTGCTGTTTGCATGGCAATGCTATGGGAAATTAAATGCCTAATAACTTTTTTTCTAGAGTAACGATTTTGATCAAACTTGTTGGGCGTGATCATGTCATCCATATGTATGTATGTGCCAAAGCACAAGTCTCTAGTATTTGATATACGGGAGTTACAAATTGGAGGCGAAGGGGGCGTGGCACCCAAAATTTAACAAAAACCGAAATTGCGTAAGACCCAAATAACACTAAATGCAAAATTTGAAGACTCTAGCTATAAAGATGAAATAGATAGAATTTTTTAGCTAAATTTAGATTTTCGTTTTTAATCGATAACAATAAAACGATAACAGTTATCGAATTTCTGAAACAAACTCGATATGCGCGCCCTATACAGGGACCTACAAAAAAATTTGAAGTCTCTAGCTATTGTAAGTTCTGAGATCGACGCGTTCATACATACGGACAGACGGACAGACGGACAGACTGACAGACGGACAGACAGACAGACAGACGGACAGGGCTAAATCGACTCGGCTTGTCTCCCTGATCAAGAATATATATACTTTATGGGGTCTGCCACGCCTCCTTCTGCCTGTTACATACATACGCCTTCCAACAAAAACATTATACCCTGATTACCCATTTTCAATGGGTTCAGGGTATAAATAGTATAAAAATATAAATGAATATCCTTTGCAATGCACTATGGGCGATTTGTTGATTTTGGCGGCATAAAGTCTAAAAATAGAGCTAGAAGGCTAATTTTTTTGTGTTTACTTTGATTTTGGATTTTTTTAGTCAATTGGGCGATTTGTTGATATTGGCGGCATAAAGTCTAAAAATAGAGCTAGGAGGCTAATTTTTTTTGTGCTTTGATTTCGGATTTTTTTTAGTTAATTGGGCCACGCCTTTATTTTCCGCACCTTTATAAGCCTGCAACTGCTACAAAAATTCAAATGTTCATTATAATTATTATGAAAAAAATTAAATTAAAAGAAAGCAAAGCAAAAAAAAGGAAAACTTAATAAAACAAAAAGTTGTTTATATAGTAGCTTGATATAAATTGATCAGATGAGTCCATTGCTCTATTAAAAACGTCAGCCATATTATTTAATCTACAGTTTTTTCTGGCATGAGAACATCGGTCTATTTTATAATGTTTGTTGCGAGCTTTTGATGGATTCTCACCTAACTGGAACTATACACAAATCTATAATGTCAGGTCCGTGAAATAATATTTTATTTACAGTTGGAGACATTGGGTACCACGGACATGTTATAGATTAAATGTGTCTTTGCCAAATTTTCTGTACTTTTTTGAGCTGATTGATTATTCACACGATATTGCTATTAATATATAGTAAAAGTTATTTAAAATGGCCTCATCAAACAATGTAATGGATGCAAAAAGTTTGTATTTCCAAAGATTCGTCTCGCCGTGTTACCATCATTGCTGTTACCAATTCCGTTCTGTTTCGGAATGCTAATATGCAAACCCATTTCATACCATACTGTTTGCTGAATTTCCTTCTTTCTTATCAGAATTTAATTTTTATCATCGCCTTTGATGTGCCAGGTCTTTATATCCATACGGTACGATATGTTCAAGACGAATACCATAAATCAAATCCATGCATGTAAAGAGTCAGGCATATCCAACTTTAGGACGATCCATCTTCGATGGTGATGCCTTAGCAGTGTCCTCCACATTAATTTTCATTTCAATACATTTAAAAAACCATTCTGTAGGAATCAACTTGAATCGCTCAAGATTTCGATTGTATTGGCGCAATTAACGTTTGATAGTTACTATTATTAGTCACTTTTGCCTTAATTTATTGTATGTTTGATTTGTTCAAATTATCTCTATTTATTTCTTCCATGATGTACGCTGTGACAGTATCACAACAATCGGTTGTTCCAAATGTCAACAAGCGTGCTGTTGTTGAACGTAAAAGAGTAAAAACGAGCAGAAAAAAATTGTTAATACAATAAACTAGACACATTAGTTAGTGTCCTGTCAAAAGGGCTTGGTAATATATACCATAAAAAAACAACTTGTGGTCTTCAACAAGCCGCTTGCTGACAACGAAGTCTTTTGAGTACTGATTTAATGCAACTTCAAACTTAAGCTAGTGGGCAGAGAGCTCTCCCGCTCTCGTCGCTCTCGTGCTGCTCTTTACAGTGCCCTAATTAATTTCATGCACCTTACAGCCTAAAGCCGGACATTATGCCCAGTCAAATGACTGAACATCGGCCGCGTTGAAAGGCCGCAGGGCTTCAACTTCACTTAACCCTCTAACGCTCATAAGTGTCTTGAGACACTTATTATACCCTGAACCCATTGAAAATGGGAAAAAAGGGTATAATGGTTTTGTGAAAATGTATGTAACAGGCAGAAGGAGGCGTGGCAGACCCCATAAAGTATATAAGTTAATGTAAGCAAAGTCAAAAGCAGATCAACGCCCTGCAACACGCGCTCCGCCAAAAATGCTGACCTACGGTCTGCATTGCATCCGCTCCAAGCTGCAAAACAATTCTTAAGAATTATGGTTACGAAAGAAACACGCGCTGCTGGTGCAACCGCTGGCGCAACCGCTAGCGCATCCGCTGTAGTTGATATTTAAGCCACCCAATAATGTAATAGTTTCTCAGTTTCAATTTTGTATTCAAATAAACAAGTCGCTTCGCTGCGACGAATTAAACGAAACAAATCGTTTTTTAACTGGCGCCCGAGCAGGGACCAGCGCGTACAATAGAATACCCAGTTTCTAAGTGCGTAATCGGTATAACAATATAGCCCCAAAGTGTTCATACGTTTTTACCGTCGCTGGTTCGAATAATTCTCGCAGTGAAACTCCCACAAATTCATTTGTGGCTGTGAAATTATTAAAATTAGGCACGACAATTAAACAATTATTAAGTGCCAAAACAAACAGCGCGACAATAAAACAATTATTAAGCGCCAAACAAAAAAAAAAAAAATAACTAAAGCACAACAATAACGCAATTATTACGTGCTAAGCAGCAACCGTCAAGGCTATAAGACCCGCTCCTAGCCAACCCCTGGATGAAGTGAAGGCCCCGAAACCTGAGTAGGACAACACGACACCAAAAAGGAGACTTTCGACCTTCCGCAGAGGATGACCATAGCTGCTATCATATTGTAAGTTAAAATAAGCAAAAACTATCAAAAATAGAATTAAAAGAGAGAAAAAAAAAATAAATAAAAATTAAATATTTGTGTCAAAGAATAGATCAAATAAGTAATCAAAAACAAAATTAGATAAGTAAATAAGAAAAAAAGAGAAAATTATAATTACAGTTAATCATGGCAAACCCAAGTAACTTAATAAGACCATCATTGCTGTCCGATGATGCGTCATCCTCCAGACCAACACCCCCCAATAACGCCCAAATGAACATAGACCAACTAACACACTTAATTTCGAAAATTGTCATAGAGACTCTAGCAAAGAACAATACAGCCGAATCACCCAAACCAAGCCCTTTTGACGCCCCAGACGTATCAATCAGACCCGAATATAGCAATAGAATATCTGAATTAGACAAGGTACCAGATATAGTCAAAGGCTTAAGGGAATTCAATGGAAATCCAGCTGAGTATAGCTCCTGGAAGAAGAGTGTTGACAGAATAATGGAAATTTATACCGGACAGGAAGGTAGCCCTAAATATTTCGGCATCCTTCATACAATAAGAAACAAAATAACCGGACTAGCAGATACAGCATTAGAATCTTACAACGTACCACTCGACTGGAGTGCCATTACCAAATGCCTGACTTTACATTACGCTGATAAGAGGGATATTACAACCCTAGAATATCAGATGACTGGACTGACACAAGGTAATCAATCTGTTGAAGAATTCCATTCAGACGTTTATAAACATTTATCACTTATTCTCAACAAAGTGGGTTGCATGAATGTGACCAGAGAATCTGAGCGATTACTAACCAAAGTATATCGTGATAAGGCACTTGACACCTTCATAAGAGGTCTCCAAGGTGATCTTCCTAGACTTCTAGGAATTAAAGAACCCACCGACTTACCACAAGCCCTTCATTTATGCCTCAAGTTAGAAAATCAAAAGTATGTCGCCTCCCAAACCAACCAAAAAGGCCGTATGCAATCATTCCGAGCTCCTCCAATGACACAAAATAATATGCCACGTCAACCAATTCAATCTTATAGGCCAAACCCCAGTTTTCAACAAAATAAAACAACACCTTATGGACAGCAGTTCAGGCAACAGCCAAGTTACACCATCCCAATAGCACATCCTCGTCCGTCCGGACAACAATTCTTTCAACAGCCAAACTACAGTTATCCTGTAGCACCCCCTCGTCCGTCTGAACCAAAACCTTACCCTCGTCCCGAACCTATGGACGTAGATAAGTCTATACAAACAAAGCAGGTTAATTATGTTAATCGCCCAAATTTCGATATGGGAAAACGACCTCCATACAACACAGGACCAGAACTAAAAAAACCACGAAATTATAATATAGAAACAGCCGAAGAGAACGAAAATCAAACTCACATAGAAGAACAAAGACAGGCAGAATTGGAACAATACGGTAACGAACACTATGCAGACGTAGAAAATCTAGCCGACAACTCGCCACACGAGTACGAATACTCGGCAGAAGAATACCAAGTTGGACATTCAGACATACATTTTTTAGAATAAAGTCCTCCTCACTTCCATACTTTGAATGCAAGCTTGGAGGAGGAAAGACCCTGAAAATTTTAATTGACACTGGCTCGAACAATAATTATATCAAACCAAATTTAGTAATAAACCCAAAAGAAAATATAGAACCATTCGATGCAATCTCTGTAGGAGGTAACATAAAAATAACACAGCACATAGAAGCAAATCTGTTTGACATTAAAGACGTGAGAATTAAATTCTTCCTACTGCCGACTCTGAAATCATTCGATGCCATACTAGGAAACGATAGCCTTAAGCAGCTAAATGCAGTAATCTTTTCTAACGACAACATTATGACTCTAAAAAACAAATACAATATTCCCATCAAAGAAAAACGAATACAAGCAGTTAATAATTTAAACATTAGAACTGAACACATGTCTAAAGAACAACTCACTAGCATTACAAACTTAACAAAGAAATTCTCGAGTTTATTTTCAAAACCCAATGACAGATTATCATTTGCCACCTGTGTCCAGGCAGAAATAAGAACCACCTCAGACGCTCCAATTTATACGAAATATTACCCTTATCCCATGTCTTTACAACGAGAAGTAGAAGCACAAATACAAAAACTATTAGACGACGACATAATACGCCCCTCGCGTTCTCCATATAACTCTCCTGTAATAATAGTACCAAAAAAGTTAGACGCATCTGGCGAAAGGAAATATAGATTAGTCATTGACTATAGGAAGTTAAACTCCATAACCATCGCCGATCGGTATCCCATACCAGAAATAAACGAGGTATTAGCACAGCTAGGGGACAACAAAATATTCTCCGTACTTGATTTGAAAAGCGGATTTCATCAGATCCTATTGAAAGAAAAAGACATAGAGAAAACTGCCTTCTCCATAAAAAATCGAAAATATGAGTTTAAACGACTCCCCTTTGGTTTGAAAAACGCGCCATCCATATTTCAAAGAGCCTTAGATGACATACTAAGGCAACACATAGGAAAAATCTGTTATGTTTACATAGACGACATAGTCGTATTCAGCAAAGATGAAAAATCCCATCTAGATCACCTCGAAACAATATTCCATACGCTCCACGAAGCTAACATAAAATGCCAAATAGACAAATGCGAATTTTTTAAAACTAGAGTAGAATTTTTAGGTTTTGTTATTTCAGATAAAAAACACATCTCACCTCGTTGTTACGTGGTGAGGACGGCAGAATATGGCAAAGCAAGCTTCAAATAAGATATCCATAAAATTAGATTCAGTTGCCCTAGAGGCATTTAATAAATTGAAAAGTTCATTAATATCAGACGATGTTATTCTCAAATATCCCGACTTCAAAAAAAGAATTTCACCTGACTACCGATGCATCGAATCACGCAATCGGTGCAGTTCTCTGCCAAGACGGACACCCTATTTCGTTCATATCTAGAACATTGTGTAAAGCAGAAGAAAATTACGCAACAAATGAAAAAGAAATGTTAGCTATCGTTTGGGCTCTAAAATCCCTCAAGAATTACCTTTACGGAAATTCAAAAAAAAAAAAAAAATATTCACAGACCACCAACCTCTTACACATTCCCTTAGTAGTTGGCATGGGAACGCCAAAATTAAAAGGTGGAAGGCAATCTTAGAAGAATACGACTACCAGCTAGTTTACAAGCCAGGTAAAGAAAATATAGTCGCCGATGCATTGTCCAGAACCCCTAACCAATTAAATAACCAAATAAATTCAATGACAGCCACCATTCATAGTGCAGATAGTTCAAGCCATCATTTGATACCAAGCCTTGAAGCCCCTATCAACGTTTATAAGAATCAAATCATAATTGCAAAGGAAAACAAAGAAACTTACGAATTTAGCATTCCGTTCCCCACCTTCCATAGACACTACATCGCGAGAGAGCAATTTTCAGAAACCGACCTTATCAGCTTACTAAAAAAGTACTTAAACCCGTCCGTTATAAACGGAATTCTCACAACTGAAGACATCATGGCCAAGGTACAGAATATCTACCCGTCTCACTTCAATACTTTCAAGATACGATTTTCACAGAACAGAATTATAGATTTAGAAAAAGACTCGGAGCAAGAGGAAGAAATATTAAAAACACACAATAGAGCACATAGAAATGCATACGAAAACCAAAAACAGATTGCGGAAAAGTATTACTTCCCAAGAATGAAAGCCAAAATTACAAACATAGTGAAACAATGTAAGGTTTGCAAGGAAGAAAAATACGATAGACGACCAACAAACCCAAGTCTGAAGGAAACACCGATACCCGAGTATCCAGGCCACATCATTCATATAGACATTTATTCTACCGAAAAGCACCTCGTGCTCACTGCAATAGACAAATTCTCAAAGCTTGCGCAAGGTAGAATTATAAAATCTAAAGCTATAGAAGATATCAGACAACCATTACATGAAATACTTTTCTACTATGGAGTACCAAAATTTGTAGTAGTAGATAACGAAAAATCACTTAATTCGGCTTCCATCTCTTTCATGATGAAAGATCAGCTCAACATTGAAGTTTTCAAAGTACCACCATATAAGAGTTCAGTAAACGGACAGATAGAACGACTACACTCCACTTTATCAGAAATAATGAGATGTCTTAAAAGAGAAGGCAAAGATAGAAACTTCGCAGATCTCCTGCAAAGAGCTATTTACGAGTATAACAATTCCATACATTCAGTCACTAAACAACGCCCACTAGATATTTTCTTTGGCAGAAAGATTACAACAGACCCCGAACAATTCGAACAAGCACGCAAAGATAACATAACAAAGTTAAAAGAACAACAGACCAAAGACCTAAAATATCACAACCAATCTAGAAACCCTATACTAACGTACAAAACTGGACAGATAGTTTACGTAAAAATCAACACACGACTAGGATCTAAACTTTTCCCCAGATACAAAAAAGAAATAGTTAAAGAAGACAACGGCACAACCATAAAAACAGAGTCAGGAAAAATAGTACATAAAAGCAATATTAAAAAAAAAAAAAAAAAAAAAAAAAAAAAAAAAAAAAAAAAAAAAAAAAAAAAAAAATGACCTTTCTCTACAGGATACTGGGAGTAATCCCAATACTGCCATAAGTGGAAATGACTAATTATACAAATAGAAACATACTCACCCTTCATGACCAACGCCATCCAAAAACATTCGTACCCTACTAACAAACTAAATACTAACATACAAATACAAATCCGTCTGATTAAAGAGAAAATAACAAACATAAAATACGCCATACAATGGGCTAAACTAAACATAGTAAACAGCATTCTCTTAAATGACAAAGATTTATACCTATAATTAAAGACAATACAATTGTAAACTACAATTCAAAGAAATTTTCAAATATAAAAAAACCATGTTAGGATTAAGAAACAGCTGTAAAACTTATAACAACATGAAATTTGTAATCAAAAAATGTAATAGATTTAAGAGAAAACAACTGTATACCCAAAATTAATGTTAGGGAAGATGCAAAATGTGACTACAGCAACGCAGACCACATCGAAAGCTTAGAAGAAATCCAAGAAGACATCATACTACTTAACAACTTCCAAGGTGGGAGGACACTGATCAAATAGTCCAAGAAGAAACACAAATCTTCAATTCACCAACATCCCGATTTTCTGACACTTGAGGACAACTGTCAAATTGAGGGTGGAAGAGTTAATGTAAGCAAAGTCAAAAGCAGATCAACGCCCTGCAACACGCGCTCCGCCAAAAATGCTGACCTACGGTCTGCATTGCATCCGCTCCAAGCTGCAAAACAATTCTTAAGAATTATGGTTACGAAAGAAACACGCGCTGCTGGTGCAACCGCTGGCGCAACCGCTAGCGCATCCGCTGTAGTTGATATTTAAGCCACCCAATAATGTAATAGTTTCTCAGTTTCAATTTTGTATTCAAATAAACAAGTCGCTTCGCTGCGACGAATTAAACGAAACAAATCGTTTTTTAACTTATATATTCTTGATCAGGGAGAGAAGCCGAGTCGATTTAGCCCTGTCCGTCTGTCTGTCTGTCCGTCTGTCCGTCTGTCCGTCTGTCCGTCCGTCCGTCCGTCCGTCTGTCCGTCTGTCCGTATGTTTGAACGCGTCGATCTAAGAAGATATAAGAGCTAGAGACTTCAAATTTTTTTTTGGAAGTTCGTGTATAGTACGATTCGATCGAGTTTGCTTCAAATATTCGATAACTATCATCGTTTTAATGTTATCGATTAAAAACCGATATCTTCATTTAGTTATAAAATTCTATTTAATTCATCTTTATAGTTAGAGTCTTCCAATTTTGCATTTAGTGTTATTTTAGCCCTCTGCAATTTCGGTTTTTGTTAAATTTTGGATGCCACGCCCTCAAATTGCTCCTTCGCCTCAAATTGCTAAATCACGTATTTCATGTACTAGAGACTTGTGCTTTGGCACATCACACTTATGAATGTCATGATCACGCCCAACAAATTTGATCAAAATCGTTCGACTAGAAAAGTTATTAAATATTTAATATCTCATATTATCGGCGTCTTGCAGCAGCAGCGAAGCTGATGAGTCATAATGCACAGTTAGCAGATTGTGTGTTTGTGTGTGCGTCTGTGTGTGTTCTTGTGCGTGCATCTGTGTGTGTGTATGGTTTGCTTGCTAGATACATATAAAAGTAACGGAGAATGTTAGCGGCTCTTAGGAATCGCAGTTCTTCGCAGGGTTCAGGGGATCTCTTTGTCGAGCAGTCTCGACTAGAGCACTCTTACTTGTTTTATTATTAAATTTAAAAAAAATGGGAGCTTTTTTGTCATTCAAATATTTCTTGATCGTTAATAAAACATTCAAAGTTACTGAGAAAAAAGCTTTAGAAGCTCTCCAGTGCTTTTAACGGTACTTTTTATTTTCATAAACACAAAATATGTTTTTTCGCGCGTCTAAATTGATCTGCTGCATGTGCTGCTGTGCAAAAATTATTTTACAAAATCTGTGAAAGCAATCCATTTCAAATAATTTTTTATTGGAAGGTATGTTCATTTACAATTAAAACTAGTTTACAAAAATGAAAATAAATAAAAAATGTACGTTGTAGCTTAAAAACAGTGATAAGTGTCTTGAGACACTTTTGGGGCTGCAAGCAATTTTTTTTACCAGCAGCTATTTTACAGCTGCTTGCAATTTGTGTGTAAACTTATTCATACTATGGATTTTTTTACTAGAAACTGACATATTAACCATATAAAGATGGCAAACCGGGTACGATTCAAATTATCCGATTTAACTGATGAACAGTTGTTGGAATTGTTTGAGAGTGTCCCTTCCGATGCAGAGTTATCCGAGTCAAGTGACGACGAGGAAGATGACTTAAATGCGGCAGAAACTCTAATAGCTGCTTTGGAGGATATTAGCACAATATCATTTGCTTGTAATGATGAAGAGGGGTAGAAGTCAGTAATGTACTTTGGAAGGACAACAAGGCCGTTCGCTTATTGTCAACTTACGTAGGTGTTAAACCGTTTGCTACGGAAAGTTTAAGTGAAAGAACACTTAAGACTGACCGTTATGACAGGAAGAAAAAGCAACATATTGAAATTGACTGTCCGCAAATAATTCGGGAATATAACGCACATATGGGCGGCGTTGATCTCATGGATGGACTTATGGGCCGTTATCACATCAAAGCTAAAACCAAAGATGCTGAAATTTTTATCATTGTATTGATATGGCAGCAACAAATGCTTATACTCTTTATAGGCGAATTCAAAAACAAAACCCAATCAGTGACAAATTGATGGAACTTCCCGATTTTCGCGAGTCAATCGCTGAAGGATTGGTGGCTTTTATAAATAAAGCCCACGCAGGTCGTCCAGTCAGTAACGTATCTCTACAGTACCAGATGCAGTCACCATCTTTACGAACATATCGGTCAGCTTTTTCACAATCCCCACGGGCCCGACCATCACAGCTTGAGCTTAAACTTGGAAAAAAAAATTTACATCCAATAGCGGAATTACGTTTTGACCAAGTCAACCACTTCCCAAGTTGGTTGGATCGGGACAATGAGAGACGGTGCAAGCTCTGTAAATCATCACAAACGCAATGCATTTGTGAAAAATGTAATTTACATTTATGCTGCACATCAACAAAAAATTGTTTTAAAACATATCATGAATAAAAAAAATTAACATTTCTATTCAATACGTTTTTATACCCTGAACCCATTGAAAATGGGAAAATCAGGGTATAATGTTTTTGTTGAAATGTATGTAACAGGGAGAAGGAGGCGTGGCAGACCCCATAAAGTATATATATTCTTGATCAGGGAGAGTAGCCGAGTCGATTTAGCCCTGTCCGTCTGTCCGTCTGTCCGTCCGTCCGTCTGTCCGTCTGTCCGTCTGTCTGTCCGTATGTATGAACGCGTCGTTCTCAGAACCTATAAGAGCTAGAGACTTGAAATTTTTTATGTAGGTTCCTGTATATCACGAAAAGATCGAGTTTGTTTAAGAAATTCGATAACTGTTATCGTTTTATTGTTATCGATTAAAAACGAAAATCTAAATTAAGCTAAAAAATTCTATCTAATTCATCTTTCTAGCTAGAGTCTTCAAATTTTGCATTTAGTGGTATTTGGGTATTGGTATTTCTTACGCAATTTCGGTTTTTGTTAAATTTTGGGTGCCGCGCCCCCTTCGCCTCAAATTTGTAACTCCCGTATATCAAATACTAGAGACTTGTGCTTTGGCACATACATACATATGGATGACATGATCACGCCCAACAAGTTTGATCAAAATCGTTACTCTAGAAAAAAAGTTATTAAACATTTAATTTTCCATAGCATTGCCATGCAAAGCAGCCAAAGAACAGCTGACGCACCGACTGGCGTGTGTGTGTGCGTGTGCGTGTATATTTTGCTTGTAATGAACGTACATTTGCATGTGTATATAAAAGAAACAAAGAATGCTTGGAATAACGGTTCTTCATAGGGTTTAGGGTATACCCTTGTCGAGCGGTCTCGACTAGAGTTTTCTTACTTGTTTTTTTACTCTTAGATGCCCAAGAGTGTCTTGAGACACTTATTACCTTTTTTGCACCTGACGGCTAAACCAAAACTTCTATATTTTTTCTGAGTTCATTTTTGAGTTTAGAAGCCTAAATTTACTTTAAAAAAAATTGTTCCAATTATTTTCCTCCAATAGTTAAAAAACAGCATTAGAGGGTTAATACTTAAACTAAACTATGTAACAGGCAAGGGTGCGATGCGATGAATTGGGCGTTTGTATGTTCCCGATTTGGTCTTTATGACGACCACTCGCACCCTACCATCTCCGCCGGGTATCGCTTCGGTCACCACGCCGAGCATCCACTGCTGAGGCGGAGCGTTGTCCTCTCCCACGAGGACGACTGTGCCGACTTCCACGTTCCTCGACTCTCACGTCCACTTGCTCCTTTGCTGCAGACTGAGCAGGTAGTCCCTGGACCAGTCTGTCCAAAATCGTTGCTTGATTCTTGATGTCAGCTGCCATCTTTTTAAGTATGGCAGCCTGACATCGTCGATTGGCTGCGTTGATGCGAGTGGCACCGGCACGAGCGTTGCGCCGACCAGCACACCTCTCGAGCATTGATCACCCAGATCTGTTGCCGAAGTAATCCCATCAGGACCATTGGATTGGCATGACAGTGCGTGTGATGCAAATGCTCTAAATAGAGTGTGACAAATCGACACTTTTTAGGCAGCAGCAAGGGGAACTTGGCATTATGCGCTAATGGCGCTTTCATCAAACGACCTTCTACCCGCACCAACCACAAGACACGCTTGCCATGTTGCTGAATCACAGATACTGCTGCAAGAAAGGCGAAACTTAATTTAGAATCTGAAGGAATCAAAGATACATGTTTCTCGCTCCTTCCATTGATGAAGCGGAACATGTAAGCGATTATGCGGATCAGCCTTGGAAATGAAGATATAGCTTCTATTAATGGCGTGATGGAATTCACGATCTCCTCAACCGCAACCGTAGTAAAGGCAGCTCTACGCCTCTCTAACGACTCCAATTCCTTCGACAGCCTAATATGTGGGTTTGCTGGCCACAATTCTTCTGAATGTTGTAAAAATGACAGTCCGCCAAACCAGATTGAAGATCGAAGTTCTTCAACTGAACATCCCCGAGACACTATGTCCGCCGGGTTGTCTTTTGTTGGGACATGACGCCAGGAGACATTGGCTGTCAACTCCTGAATGGTTGCTACTCGATTGGCAACAAATGTGTTCAAATTTGATGAGTGCATTTGCAGCCAATGAAGAACAACTTCGGAGTCTGACCAAAAAACAACTTTGTCTAATGGACAGTCGAGTAAGTTCTTTACCGCGTCCCATACGGTAGCTAATAACTCCGCAGCACACAGTTCAAGCCGCGGCACTGATTTCGTTTTCAGTGGGGCTACTTTGGATTTGGCGGTTAGCAACCGGATAGTGATACCCTCAACTGTTTGCACTCGTACGTATAGACAACAGCCGTAGGCTCTTGGCAGGTAGTAGGTTATCCCATCCAAGCTTATTCAACCACTTTTCCTGTATCAGGACCTTTGCACGAGTTACAATCGGACTTAGCAAACCTAAGGGATACTATAAATCCCAAACGATAGAACGGACCGCTTGGTAGGATTCGAATCTCTTGTAGATTCCATTGTATATCTGAACACGTCAGCCTTCGGATTCCAAATTCATCCCAAGGTCTTTGTGTCTTCGTGATGACCAATGACAATGTTGTCCTCTGCTGATTGAGCTGCAAGTTTCTTACAGTTGGACGACCATTTTGTAAGATGGAAGCCAAACCCTTGAAGAATTGCGATTAAATCGCGATGCAACAAGCATAACTCCTCAGCGCTGTCTGATCCTGTCAACAAATCATCGACATAAAAGTCGGGAGTTAAGGACCGAGCTGCAGCTGGGTGAGTGGAAGCATGTAATTCGCTCAGATACTTTAGGCATCGAACTGCCAAAAATGGCGCAGCAGCTGTCCCATACGTTACTGTATTTAAGCGAAAAATTTGTAACGGGTCAGTGAGATTTTCTCTCCACACAACAAGTTGAAAGTTGCGCTGGGACTCGTCTAATTCTGTTTGACGGTACATTTTTGCTATGTCTGCGGTTGCAGCCCAAGGTCGCAGTCGAAGCCGTAGCAGCGTTTCCCATAACTGAGGCTGAATGGTCGGACCCACCATGAGTAGATCATTCAGCGACAACTGAGAAGACGATTTGCTGGAGGCATCGAAAACTACCCGGAGCTCCGTTTACGAGCTGTGCGGTCTT